>CM037156.1:7053552-7501052 GCA_020921065.1 Vaccinium darrowii
CGACTCTATTCAATCAATCAAAATCATTTTTTTAGAAATCAATACGGTTTTTTCGTGGACATCAACGCCTTCCCGCGGGGTGTTCACAAGAGCACGTCAAGTTGGACAATCACGTAAAAAATTAGCTTGATTTAACATCAATAGGTACATGCACAAAACAAAGCTGTAGAAGAAAAAAAATAGGCAACTTAAATTTCAAATTACTTTGGCCCTATTCGTTTCCCAGTTTAGTTTTATTTTTAGTTTTGATGACATTATCATTTCCGTCATTTCTCTCTCTATCTCTCTCCACTCATTACATCTGCTGACATCATCAAAACTAAACTAAACTATCTAACCAAACACAACCTTTGTCATCCCATTTTTATACTTTTCTGATTCCTCTCGTCGATATCAACTTAAAAAGTTCTTATATCAACTTTTTTAAACTTCGGCCCATATTTTTATACTTTTTTGATTCCTCTCGTCGATACGAATGATTAATCTCAAAAAAGAAATTAGACAAATTTCATAAACTTTTTGTCTAATGATTTTTTTTAGGTATTTTAAAATTTTCATAATTTTTGTCATATTTTTAGAGATTAATAATTTTTTTCGGGTATTTTATGCATTTTCCGTCATTAATTTGACGGAAGGGCAAAATTGAAATTCATCTGAAACTATAGGGATGAAATTGACACAAAATATTTTGTAAGGACAAAATTAAAATTTGGTGTATTTTATAGGGACTAAAATAGTAGATAATCGCTAAAATAGTAAATTTGGTGTATTTGTCTAATCCCTATTAATCTCATGCAACTGCAACCTTAATGTATTTTAATGACATTGCTGGTTGAGTGTTCAACAAGCGAAAGAAGTGGACTACAAGACCAATGGAATAGTATTTGATGTTTGACTATTATTTTGTACGAATCAGATTAAATACTTATATCGGATCATATAATTCCACGATGTTTGGAATATAAAATATTGTAGGTTGTGTGATACTAATAATCTCATCACTATGTTATGAGATTAGTCCATCAATTAATTCGAACCTAAATGTAATTTATAAAACGCAAGTCAAAAAATATTTTAAGAACGTTGCTAGCTCTTAGATAATTCGATTGGATTAGTCCCATGATACGTGGGATATAAAATATCGTAGAGTTTATGGTATTATTAATCTCATGGGATTGCGACCTAAATGTATTTTAATCACATTGCTCTTTTCCTGGGGAGAAATAGATAGAAAATTGTATTAAAGTAGCAACTATTACAAACTAAGACAACAAAAAACCAGAAAAAATACTAGAAAATACCTAAAAATTGCAGAAAAAATGAAAAAAGAAAAGTAGAGGAAATGAAAGATCGCCGCCTTGCATGCGCCATTGAAAGCCTCTGGTCGTCGTCTTTGCGCCCGCTAGAGCTTTTATCACAGAGAGGTGGAATAGGTCTGCTATATGTAGCTATAAATAGGCTAAAAACCTCACCTATGCCCCCCAAATTTAATGACATCATAGTCTACTTTTCTTGTATTTTGTTTATTTTGTTGTCGTAGTTGTGATTTTGTTCTTATTTAAATACATATGGGGTGATCTCCCCTTAAGCAAGGGGAAAAAAAAAAAAAAATCTACCAATCCCAACCCATTGGCAATTACCTAAAAGCATCTCCCACATCCAGCCTTTTCCCCAACCATATCCATATTTTGGCTTTGGCTTTGCCACCACTGGAGCAGTTTGACCAAATCAGCAAGGAAAAAAACACTATAGCAAAGCCAAAATTTGGCTTTGACCTTCAAAAAATTGCAGATTGTTCCCGTAATAGTGTATGAAAATCTTGCAAGAATAAAATCTTATTCCAAGTGGATAGCCAAATGTATCAAATTAAAGATCTCTGTTGGTAGTACAATTTGGTGCAAAAAAAATATAAAATTATGCGTAGAAGTACTTTCTTTTTTTATCCGAAGGATATTGCAAAAAGTAACTCAACAAGCCAACAATATAAAATACTAAAGTATATAATTTTTTAACTTTTATGCATAGAATTAAAGATCTCTATTAGTAGTTTAATTTGGTGAAAAAGTACAAAATTATGCGCGGAAATACTTTATTTTTTTATCTGAAGGATATTGCAAAGCAACTGATCAACACGCCAACAATGTAAAATACTAAAATATATAAATTTTCAAATTTTTTGTATCGAATTAGAGATCTCTATCAGTAGTTTAATTTGGTGCAAAAAAAAATATAAAATTATGCACGGAAATACTTTATTTTTTGATCTGGAGAATATTACAAAGCAATTCAAAAAGCCAAAAAGGGATAGGAATGGGAGAGAGAAATTAAGAGGAAAAGCTAAAAATGAGAAGTAGAATGTAAAAGGAGCCTTGGACATCTTTCTGGCTTCTGGCATGGATTGTTGAAAATTAAAAACTAATTATGAGAGAATGAGTTCTGAGAAGTTCCAACCAAACATTCAAAAATAGAAAACTAGAATGGGAAAAGGCAAAAAAAAAAAAAAAAAAAAAGAGTCAGCCAAACACACTCTAAATCTATGAAACGGCCGGGAATAACCCCAATTACTTCATTGTGGTTGGAAACTCTAATCTCCATATAGACAAACTATGGTATGGCAATGCCACTTAGTTACAGAAGCATTGGTGAGACCTAAGTTTTTTTCATTTTGTGATTTTGTGACATATGCTAAAATCGAGGTAGCCAAAAGGGCCCGGTTGGCTACTGAATTTGCTTCCCACACAATTGATCAGGGTATGATTCTTGGGGTTAGGTTATAACAAAAGTAATTTCTTGTGAATCCCCTACTCCTGGTGTAGCTGGCCAGTAGAGCTAGCCCAAACCACCACCCAAAAAAAAAAAATCCCTGCATTCTTGTAGAGACCCGCAAATTTAAATTCCATTTTTTTGTTGTGTGATTAATGAGAGCAAATCTTTATTTAAAGTTTAAATTATGTTTTCACGAATGTGAATGTACAGGTGTATGTGTATCTTGGTGTACCAGGGGTTAGGTGGATGGATGGGATACGTGTTTTGATGTGGTGATGTGATTTGGGTTTGTTGAAAATGCATTAGAAGTGGTTGGGGGTCAAATCAGTGGAGGTAGACTGGACAGTACCGGTACCAGCAAGCAGAGAGTTTGGCTACTGGTACCAACATTTTATCAGTACTAGTACCTAATGCATTTTTCTACAAAATTTGAGCGCGTTCCAGACATCTATAAAAGGGACCCTCATGCCGTTTTTCCCCCAAAACTTGACTTTTAGCCCTGAAAATCGCCATATCTCATCTCTCTCAAATCCCACCCAAATCTCTTGATTTCTATACTAACCCACCACAAAGCTTCAAGAATCTACACACTAGGAACATCAATCTCACATGGGTTTCGGTTTTTCGTTCGAAGAGGTAAGAACTCGTGCCTTGGGCATCTCTCTCTCTCTCTCTCTTTCTCTCTCTCTCTCTCTCTCTCTCTCTTTCTCTCTCTCTCACACACACACACGTTAGTGTTGTGTTCTTGGTTTGATTTACACTTTGGATCTTGTAGTGAAGCTTGGAGGAAGGTTGTTTTCTGTTGTTGGAGGTGGATCGTTGAGTTGGGTTTGAGTTTTACTCAAAACCTCATCAAGTAGGAATTTCTTACTTTCACTATGTGTTTTATGTGATAGTTGGTGTTTATATCGTGGTTCGATCGTCATAACATAGTTGTGGAGCTTGATTGAACATGGAAGAGAAAAATTGATGAACCCAGGTGGTACCGGTACCCCTTTTCCTTGGTACGGGTGCCAACCTGGAAATTTGTATATTTGTTTTGTGTGTTTGCTCATAGTGTACTTGGAGTTGGATTAACGTGCATGCTTGATATACATGAGAAGTAAGTATTGAGACAACTATGTTCTAGGAGGGCCGAAAGGTCTCTCTTTCTCTCTCTATGAATTTGTTTCCTTTCTTTTCTTCTTTTCTTCTTCTCTGTTAAGGTTTCCCTTGGGGAGGTGGGGCTGCCACCTCCTCGCCCCATCCCCCCCCCCCCCCCCCCCCCCCACGTTCTCATTCCTCCTCGTCGGACACCCATTTTCACCTCCTCACCAGCTACAAAACCCAACCCTTTAATTAGATCTCCTTTCCAGCCTCTTCCACTTCGATCCTCTGTTCATCTTCACCACCACCACCCATACGCCTACCACTCCCTCTCTGCCTCCACCTTTCTACCCCCCTCTTCTTCTACCCCTTACCGTGTCCCCTCTGATTTTCCTAGGATTTGGGGGCTCGATCTGATGGCGAGCTGAACTTTGGGTGTCTTGTGCCCTCTCCGGCGAATAAAGTCTCCTGATTCCATTGACGGCGGCTATGGAGTACTATGGATTCCTTCCGGAGAAGCAACTCGTCCTAACTCGGTGCGACTCGGAGCGACTCGGGTGACTCCGTGTTGTTGAGAGGGCCTGTTGGTTTTTTTGTACAGTTTGCTTTTTCTTTTTTTCTGTGTTGCTTTAGGTTGTTTTTGGTCTGGATTTGCTCCCAGTTTGTACTGTTCTAATCTGTTTATAATCTTCACGATCCGTAAGGAGTTTAGTCTCTTTCATCTCTGGTTCACCCTAAACTCGACTTTGGCTCGGTTTGCTCACGCAAGGGATGCTTGCGATGAGCATTATGGGTTAGAGAGCCTTGGGCTCATACTGTGATGCCTGAGACGACATCCTTACATTTGGTCTTAGTTGTTTTCTTATCGTCTGCTTTTTGGGTTGTTCTCTAGATTATTTTCAGTGTATTTTGGATGCAATCCTTGTAAGTGCCGTTTGGCTTTTCATGATGCTATTGGCTTCTGTTAAAAAAAAAAAAAGAAGAAGAATTAAGTATTGAGAAAATGAGCATAATTGATGTCAAATGTGGGTATGAGGTCCACCAATTGGCGTGACTCTAGGCAGGAGTGACGGGGCCCAATAAATGCTCAGCAGGGGATAAAAAGGTCCCACAAATACTTGTCAGGAGTGACGATGCCCAATAAACGCTCGGCAGGGGATAAAGAGGTCCCACAAATACTCGACAGGAGTGACGAGACCAAATAAACGCTCAACAGGTGACAACAAGGTCTCATATATAGTCAACAGGGGTGATGAGGCCCAATAAACTCTCGGCAAGGGATGCGAGATCCTAAGGGTAAAATATGTGCTTGCCCTTTAAGCTATCCAAATTTTTTTTACTTTCCCCTTCAACTATCAATTGCACACGGTTGCCCCTTCAACTATCCAAATGTTACTTACTAAGGCCAATTTCCACATTCCATCCATTTAATGAACGGAAATGTTAGAACCTAACCATTAGTGGGTTAGTTGAGCGCTATATCTGTCTTTCCCCCTTCACCCCTCCCCTCCCCTCCCCTTTCTTCTTCCCTTTGAATCTACACATACAATTAAACCCACGTTTGAAATTCTATAGTCTAACAAATACCCATCAATGGTGACTCTAAAAGCTTGGACCTGACCACCATGGGTGGGCCTAGGAGGAGCAGTTTGGCTCCAAATAGCATCTGGTAATACCAACTTCCCTCTCTACTCCCACTCTTTGAAATCCGTTATGTGTTTCAGTCAGCAAAGCTCACAATGCTTGGAGTCACCAACGATATTGGAGAAAACGTCAGGATTCTTCCAGGCATTGCTTGCAATAAGTTTCCGCCATGGGTTGTGCTTCTGATAGGTGCTATTTTTTCTTTCTGTGGTGTGGAGGTTAATGGCTTGCCGTTGGCCTCACCGGCCAATATTGTTCTTAATGCTATTGAAAATCCATTTAGGGGTTTTATGTTTAATTTAGTAATCATCGTAATGTAGGTCGTGGACTCGTGGGGTGAAACTATGAGATAAGTGAGGAAGAAAAAGATAGATAAGCATACATGTATATTGGATGGTTAAAAGACTGATATAGCCTTCAACTAACCCACTAACAGTTAGGATCTAACATTTCCATCCATTAAATGGATGGAATGTGGGAATTGGCCTTAGTAAGTAACATTTGGATAGTTGGAGGGGCAATCGTGTGCAATTGATAGTTGAAGGGGAGAGTAAAAAAAATTGGATAGTTTAAGGGGCAAGTACATATTTTACCCAGATCCTAAACACTCGGTTTAAAATGTAACACGACATAAGGAGTGAAGGATGAAGGCTAGGAAAGTAGGAATATTTGCTATCTAATATTCCCTCCGTTCCAAAATAATAGTCCATTACGAAAAATCGTGTTATTTTTCAAATCAAAAGATGAAGTACTTCCGTGTATCATTTTTTTAATTTTTCCGGACCGAATTAAAGTACTCGCCGAGTTCTTTAATTTGGTGCAAAATTTTTCTAAAAATGATACACGGAAATACTTCATTTTTCCATTTGAAAAATGGCAAGAGAGAGAAAGTAGGACTCTTATTTAGGAACAGAGGGAGTATTTTTTTTATTGATGGTGCTGATAATTTCTATGTTTTGTGTTGTATCTTATTTTTGGATGTTTTGTGTTTATTGTGATTTAAAAGTTGAAACAATAACATGGAGGATGGTCAAAATGAGAATCTCACCTAGGACGTTCAGTAACTCGTTCTTTATAGTATCTGCGAGGATGAGGATTTCAAGTCTGCCCATTTTCTTTTTCTTATTTCCTGCACTTATCCGTTCTATAGATACATAATTCCACCTTGAACGAAGTCTCTGTTTTGGGAGGAAAATGAGCATTGAGTAAGCAGTGGTAATCCTTTTTATTTATTTTTTAAAATATTTTGTAATGAAATACGAAATAAAAAGATAGGGACTTGTTAAAATATCATTTTTTTAATACCTCCGAGCAAAGTAACCGGTCGATAAAATTATATTTCTACTAGATAATGGTCGGATTGGGCATAGGGAGGATCTCATTGTAGTATTTTGGGGGTAACTCAAGTGCTTTACCAAATGCGATCTTGTGAGGCTCACATTTAGATTTTACACAAATGATCTGAACCGTTAAATAATTAAAAAATAACTATTCAAGTGGCCTTGCAGAAAATCAAGCCCATCAAATATTTTTACATTATTAATCTAATTTGTTCGATTTTGATTCAGAATTTAGGAGCCTACAATTCGAAAGAATCTTCAAGAAAATTCATACGATTGTGCGCTCGGTAATCCATTGATCTGAACCATAGGTGTTGCAGGACTCGTTGAGAAGAGCATTCAGTAAAAAATTATCTTGATCGGATATCAATAAGTATAAAAAAAAACTCATATTTTAAAGTATTTTGATACTTATCGATGTTCGAATAAATAATTTTTTTACTAAATTCTCTTCTCGACAAGCCCTACGAAACCTATAGTTTAGATCAATGGGTTACCGAGCATACAATTGTATAACTTTTCTTGAATATTTTTTCGAAGTATAGAGTCCTAAATTCTGAATTAAAATCGAACGAATTACATCAATTACGTAAAAATATTGATGGGCCTGATTTACTCTAAGACTATTTGAATAATTATTTTAAAATTATTTAGCTGTTTAAATCGTTTGTGTAGGATCCGAATGTGAGCCCCATAAGATCGCATTTTGCAAAGCACTTGGGTTGCCCACAAAACGCCACTATTTGGCGGAATTGGGAGCCCTGTAGTGAGTGAGTTCACTAAATGCGTGCAGTGAGCTCTCTCGGCCGTTCGATCTGAGATCAACGGTCCGGATAAATTTGAGTTAAAGTAAATGTAAAAGTGTTTTTTAAAGTATAAGACGATTCAAACCGTTGATAATTGATTAGACGGCCGAGACTCCGGATCCCTGTTTGACTGTGTGGCATGGTGTTGTGCATCCACCCCTTCCGTACTTTCATCCTTTTTTTTTTTTTTTTCTAAACTTGATTGGATTCGTTTGTGTCACTATCACTTGAATTATATTTTTTTTAACAGGATAAATTTGACATGCATGCCTCACGTCCTAGACTTTTTTGTTTACAATTTGACTAATGCATGCCAAAATAGTGATGTCGTGATTGTAGCCTCTTGAAAACGTTACTTGGCCCATTTTGGTTTAATGCTTAATTTATGTGGCTCGGATTGTTTTTAAAATTTTTTTTTATATTTTTTTTATCAATGTGGTTCGATTTGTTGTCCGAAGGTTTTTAAAAACAACCCAAACTTTATTAATTTATGTGGTTTGATTTGTTGTGGGAATGTTGGTTTGATTGGTTGTAGGAATGTTTTTAAAAACAACCCAGTTTATTAAAAAAACATAAAAGAGATGTTACGCATTTCCAACTTATTTTTGCAAAAGAAGTAACTAAGATACAAAAACAACTAAGTAGTTTTTTTTTTTTCAAAAAAAAAAAAAATTTGAATTTTTTTGTAGACGTTACTTTTAAATCAACATCCACATAGGGCCATGTGCAAATTTTTAGGTAAGAGAATTAAAATATTTAGCTGTTGTGAATTATCATCCATCACGTTAAAAACAACATCCACGCATTCAGGGTCATGTATAAATATTCATGTACAATAAGAGAATTATAATATTTTGCTGTTGTGAATTATCATCCTTATCGACGTAAAGTTAAAATTCTTGGTTCAACTATAAACAATTTTGTAAAATACCTATAGACAAACAATTCAGAGTAGACAGAATATTGAGAGAAGGATGGTTTTTTCTTTTCAAGTGTTCCACTCAAATTCCACCATGCTAACTTTTATTTTCAGAACCAAGCAAAAACTTTTGATTTTTTGGTACAATGTACTATTTTTTCACATCTTTGAGAAAATAAATAGAGTATTTGTCAAAATTATGGAAGACAAACGTAAACAGAGTATATGAGAAAACCCAAAATAACAACTACTATCATTTTTTAAAAAGTCTAAGGGTAGATATGAGATTCAAGTTAATGGAGAGACATGAACTTCCTTTACAGTGGCGGAGCCAGGATTTCTAGTCGAGAGGGGCCGAAGTAAGGGGAGAAAAAAATTCGACAAAAATGAAATTTTGAATATTGATTAAGTATATTAAAAATAGAGTTCAGAATTTAATTAAGTATCCTAAAAAATTGTTCTAACTATTCAACTCCCGAAACGTTATATTTTTTGTTTTGTTTTAAAAGGAACATTTTAAAGTGACTATGAGAGTGTTATTCTGCTTAAAATATGTGGCCAATTGAGTGAAAACCAAATAATGAACACCTTATGCCTCTTGCATTAGGTGAAGGTTCAAACCCCACCAACTTCTTCCCTTTCTCCTAAATTAGTAGTAGTAGAATAGGATTTGTTTTCTTAAAAAAAATAAAATAAAAACTGCACATGAAAAAAAAAAAAAACCAGGGGGGGCCTTGGCCCCACCCAACCCCTACATGGCTCCGCCATTGTTCCTTTAGTTATTAACACTCTCCTTCTCTAATCCCAACTGATGTATACATTATTGGTGCCTGCAATATTTGCGGAAAATATTGTTTAGTTTACGGCTATATTTTTGCAAAATTAGATAAATTTATTTATTACTTCAGTTGTGAAATTATAAACAAAATTACGGTAAATGCTAGTAATGTTTACTGCAAATAGACGAAAATCCACTTTAGTACTTAGGGTACTCAAGAATCTAAAATTTGATGTGACAAACATTACAAAATTTGATTCTCCAGAATCAGATTTTATACTATTTTTTGGCTTCTTTTGATAAGAATTTTTGACAAACAATCACACTATTGAAAGCTACTCTTAAATTTTTCGTAAATACACACTAATTTTTCTTCATTTTATGGTTATTGGAATCATTTTTCTCCGTAATAAATACAATTCCTTGAACTGGACATATTTACTTCTTCTTTTCCTCAATAAATACATTATTAGGCTAGAAATCCAAGGGTCAAGACCCCAGATAATGCTCCAGTCTGGCATCTTAATCTTGATAGTTGTAATGTAACACCATCTCCACTCTTTACCCAAATTTTTACTAAATAAAATTTGAGTAAAAACTTGATTTGGTAGGACTCCTTCCAACTCTTACTCAAATTGTACGATGGAGATTTAATTCACGCCATTGAATTGCAAAAGGGTAAATAAAAGTGCAAAAAAAAAAAGAGCCTTGAAAATTTGGTTCTAGATTTGGTGATGAGCAAATTTGGTGAAATATTTGAGTAAAACCAAATTTGGTGAAGGATCTAATGAAGGAGTGGAGTGTGATTTTTGGTGTTTTTTTTACTAAAATTTGAATTTGATGAAGGGGTGGAGAACTGGAGATGCTCTAACGCGGGGGGGGGGGGGGGGGGGGGGGGGGGGGTGTGCACCCCCTCGGTTGTTGGGTCGTATTTTGGACGGCTAGGATGTGTTTTGATTTTTTACAGGTAAAAAAATCCAAATTAAAGGATAATTGCCAAACGCATCCGAACGGCCCCAAACTCGATCCAACGACCGAGGGGTGTACAGCACGGTGGTACACATCACCCCCAAGTCCGCTCTAACGCCTGTCAACGGCAGATTTAAAAAGATGATTATGGTATTGTTTCACACATGAGCAGACAATTTATTAAAGCTAAATTAGATTTTAAAAATCGATAAAACGAAATACAGTATAAAAATGGAATTGGCCTTGCAAGCATATTTTGGGAAGCATGAAAGCAGAAAAACAAAAGGGGTTGTTCTGTCTTATTATTGCCGTCGATGGATGTTGAGGCACAGATTGAAAAGGGATTTTAGGCAAATAGAGGGACAGATGGAGAAGAAGAAAAAAGGATTAGGAGAGAGAGAGAGGCCCTGCATAAAGAGCTTTGATACTCTCTCTCTCTAAAAAAAAAAAAGGCACCCATGGTGGATTCACACCTTGAATTCACCTTTTCACATCCTTCTCCTAACAACCCTTTTCATTTCTTCCATTGATTCAACCTCCTGCACCTCAACCCCCATCTGGTCTTTCCTCAGATTTCCTCTTCATACACCAAATTTCCAAAGAAGAAAAAATTCACAGGTGGGTTGTTGTTCTTTGACATTTACAAGTTTTCGGCTTAATAGTTTCTTCTGGTTGTGGTTTAAATTTTTTTTTTTATTATATATTTTGCCCTTTTCTTATGACAAAAATGTTTCTAAATCTTCCGAATTTCTTGGAGATTTCTTTCGTAAAGCCACCTTTCTTTTATTTATCTAACTCTCCAATGGCAAGAAAGACATCCGTATCTTCAATTTCATTCTCTTTTTTTTGTTTTTGTTTGGGAAGCATTTATTCTCAGATGTATCTAGGTTTTATTCAAATCTTATAAAATTTTAGTTTCTAGATTTTGAAATATTACTGAATGTTTAGGTTATATTCTTGATTTGGGTTTAGTTCTAAATCTTAGAAACTTGGGTAAATTTGCAGATTTGATTCTGTGACCAATGGGAAATTGCTGTGTAGCGTCTTCTGGTTCTTCATCTGAGAAGAAGAAGGAAAAAAGAAACAAACCCAATCCATTTGCAATTGATTATGGTGCAACAAAGGCATCTGGAAGTGGAAACAAGTCTACTGTGTTGAAAGATCCAACTGGCGACGACATTTCGCTGCGGTACAATCTGGGTCGTGAGTTGGGGAGAGGTGAATTTGGGATCACGTATTTAGCCATTGATGTGGAAACAGGTGAAAAATATGCTTGCAAATCGATATTGAAGAAGAAGCTGAGGACTGCAGTGGATATTGAGGATGTGAGGAGAGAGGTTGAGATCATGAAGCACTTGCCTAAGCATCCAAACGTTGTGAGTTTGAAGGATACTTATGAGGATGACAATGCAGTTCACATAGTGATGGAATTGTGCGAAGGGGGAGAGTTGTTTGATCGAATTGTCGCAAGGGGGCATTACACGGAGAGGGCAGCTGCAGCGGTTATGCGGACAATAGTGGAAGTCGTCCAGGTATAAATTTGGTCAATTTTTTTGGTGCTTAGTTAATATGATCTTGAATTTGATGCCTATTGTGCTGTGAATCCATGTTTAACTATCTGAAAGGGGCTTTGTTGATTCTGGTGGGTTTTTCACCAAGTGATTCTGAATTCCAGCAGTCTCTTCAAAATATGTCAGAACGTTAACTTTCTGTGAAGTCCCCTCTGAATATTCTTTTACAGCATAACCCACGGTGACTTTCTTGGGATTTTTTTTAATTGGAGGGGTATTTAAATTCTACGCAGTACTTGTGGACGTTGGTGTGGTCTTAAATTTGATGTTTATTGTCTCTCATTGAATCGGGTTTGTGTGAGTTTCCTGAACTATGCTTATTTTTCTTTGGGGTTTGTCAGGTATTATTTTGATCTATTATCACGGTTACCCAATAGATATGGTCTGGAATTTGATGCTTATTGCCTCACACTGAACCCAAGCTTTACGTCCTGATGTTTAATTTTCCTGAACTAGGCTTTATGTTCTCTTGGGTTCGACTTCTTCTTGTGTTTTCCTGTTTACTGTGGTTTTAATTTGTTGAAAAGTGTAGTGTTATTTTGGACATGGTGAGTTTGTGGAGATTTAATGCATTGATTTTGAATTCTAGGTATGTCTGTTTCTTTATGTGTCAGAATCTTACCTTTCTATGAAGTCCCTCGTGAATATTCTTAGTGCTGACCCTTGTTTGTGGAGTTTTTTTGTTCATTGAGGTGATATTTGTGTTTGCTGAGAAGTCTGTTTCCTTGTGATGTGTCAAAATCTTACCTTTTCTATAAAGTATCATCTGAATATTGCCTGTATTGTTGCTCATTTATTCTTAAGCATATTATCTTTACAAGTTGACCTTTGTTGTTGATTTTGTTCTGATGGGTCTGTCCACTATTATCTGTCTGAAGTTCCACTAAAGCTTCCTTTCAAAAAGTTGGGCTAAAAGTTGCCACGAAGTTCATGTCGCATGTCGTTTCTGTTTTCATATAGTCTCTCTTTTTTCGGTTCCTAAGGAGTTATTGAACTGTTTTATTGGCTGCTGAAATATTTTCTAGCCGTTAGTTCTCCTGTGTGTAGCTTTATGAGCTGCATCTTCCAATGTCCCAAGAGCATACTCCAAGGAAATGAATTTTCTTTTTCCTTTTTTTTGAATATCATCTTTTTTTGTAAGAAATTTATAAGATTGGTTTTTGCATATGTTTTATATGCAGATCCTTGCAACCTCTCTTTTTCCTTTCTATTGTTCTCTCTTTCTCTCTGTGTGTGTGCATGTTTCTGCTGCATCAGTCCACTCACTGCATCAGGTTTAGCTTCCAAGACTATGATTACTATCCATAGGGTACCATTTTAGGTTAGCTTTCCTGATTAGTTTTCTCATTACTCAATTGAGGTGGTCTTGTATTTGATGTGTATTGCCTTACTATGATTCTAAACACGGGTCCTAAATTGGTTTCTGCTTAAGTGTCCTGAATTGGGACTAAACGTTTTTTTTCTGTTTTGTCATTCTCCTCCTTTCATTTATTTGCCTTATTTTGTTCACACCTTGGCGTTATTTAGGATGAAAGTGACTTTGTGATGATTTTCGTGAAATTGAAGTTACATATGAACAAAAGGAAAGTCCGTTTCTTTAGGTGTCATACTTTTTTTTTCCCCCATCGAATTGATATTTGAATTCTAGGAAATTCTGTTTCCCACTGATGCATCAAAACGTACCTTCTCTATAAAGTATCATGGATATTCCACTTTTGGTTCTGCATTGCTCTGTTTCTCTTGATATGTTTATATTATATGCTGTATTGTACTTCTAGGCCTTCATTTGCTGATAATTGCTTATTGGATGATCTTATTCTTATGGTGTTATCCACTACCATCTGTCTATAGCTTCTGTTATAAACTTCCTTTCAAAAAGTTGGGGATCCCGTTAAGTTCATACCCTAGGTTTATATTTTCTGGAGTTCCTTCTCACTTTTCTTTGGTTCCCCAGAAGTTATTTAACTGTTTTATTGGCTGCCAGAATATATTCTTGTACTTCCTTGGTGGGTCAGTTTTGCTTAATAGTGCAGTTTGCTTTTGCCTTCTGTCGAAATCTAGTCAAAGATAATTTAGTTTTTGTTGATAAATAGAATTTTTCTTTTGCGTCTTTTCAACCCTTTTTTCCAGCTTGCGTATTTGTTTGTGTGCATCTTTCTGGATTCTGTTCGATCAAATCACTCTCTTCTTCTGGTGTTCCTGCTAATATTTTTGTTTTCATCCTTTTGGGGATAGGGGCCCCTTTGGGTTTATCTTTTTCCTCTAGCATATATTTACCCTTTTGTTGCTCTATGCATGTTATAGGCGTGCCACAGGCAGGGAGTGATTCATCGAGATCTGAAACCAGAGAATTTTCTTTTTGCAAACAAGAAGGAAACAGCTGCCCTGAAAGCAATTGATTTTGGACTGTCAATTTTCTTCAAACCTGGTATTGCTTTCTATAGATCTTTTTCCTCTCTCTTTTTATCTAAGGGCAATCGATTGACTGTATTGCATTCTGTAATTTGTTAAAAACCATTTTACTGGAAATTGGTTTAAAATGGTTTTGGGAAGATGAGCTTTAGGTGCTGTTTTCATTTTACTCCATGGTCTCTACCTTATGTATTTAGGTCCTGGTTACCAGTTTGCTTCCATTTCTCTCAGGAGAGCGCTTTACTGAGATAGTGGGAAGTCCTTATTACATGGCTCCTGAGGTTCTAAAGCGCAATTACGGCCCAGAGATAGATGTCTGGAGTGCTGGAGTTATCCTCTACATTCTACTTTGTGGTGTTCCACCTTTCTGGGCAGGTCTGCTTCTATATTTGTGACAAACATATTTCTCTCTCTTTTTAGTTGTGCCCGGACTAAAAAGCACAGATATGAATATAGAATACGGATATAACGCAACACTGCAATAAGTAAACATATTTTACATGTATACTTGAAGATAATAACTACATTATTTTTACACCACAAACATATTCAGATTTTATCATACACAAGTCTAAGAGACCATGTGTGTTCTATACCACAAATGAAGTGTGAACCAAGCTTTTGGATCCTATTCTGCCTTGGCTGCACCAGCCAGTATGTACCTTTTTGGTAAGAACCTGTACTCTGAACCTTTATTTTCATTCCGTGAATTTTTCCAGCCTTGTTATATGTCCATCTGGATAGGCATGGCAACGGGGCGGATCAGGGGCGGATTTGACCATCCCCGCCTCCGATCTCCGAACCCCATATTTGCCTCAATCCCCGCTCCGATCCCCGATCGGAGAATCATCTCCACCCTCCATCCCCACCCCGATCTGAAAGTTACCAAACCAATAAAAAAAAAAAAATCCAGAAAAATATTCGTTAGACTTTACCAACACATTTGATAACTAAACCACTAAATAAGGAAAAAAAACATGGCAACAATTTGCAATTTTTTTACCAAAAATCCCAACCAACCAAATAGAATTACACAATAGTCAAGAATTCCAACCTTGAAGTTTGGAATTACCTACTAAATTATGTTTGATTATGTTTGAGGCTAATATATACAGTGAGGAAACCCTAGCAATTAACAATAATTCAAGCGGTCTAAATGTGAATAACATATTAGATATGTAATAAAAACTAGGCCTGGAACGGTTCGGGGATATGTAGAACCGCCTCCAACCCGATCCCTGATTTTTTTTTACCCTCCAAATCTGATCCGATCCCCGAAAATATCCCCGAAACTCTGACACGAACGGGGATATTTTCGACTTTACCTTTCTATTTGGGTAACTACCAGCAGTTTATTTATTTGAATAAAAAGGTTATGGATGGGAGAAAATGATGACACTAGTCTTACTCTTTTTTTTTTTTTTTTTTTCCTTGACGTGGTGAAGGGGAGCAAGGGTATATAGCTGGTGTTCAGATGTGGCTACGATTGATAGGGAAGATGCTGGGTATGTAGAGTCAGAGAACCAAAGAGAAAGAGGAGTAAGTAACGAGGTATGGAGTTTGAGGTAGTGATGACCAGCGTCCGGCGCTGATGGTGGCTGTTGGCCAGAGAAGAAAGGGAAGGTTGCTGTGGGCGCATTGCTGAGGGGTGCCCCAACCCTTTAGGCCTTTGCCTGTTGCCCTTAAATTTTAGAAGTGGTCATATTTTTTGTGGCCTCTTTAATTCCATAGGAAAAGTAGTTCACGAGAGAAAGACGAGCCATAAAACACTCCTTGTCTATTAGTTTAGTATTAAAGGAACCACCTTATCTAGAAGGCCCATCAACAGAGGCAGTTCATGTCTTAAGGGACTCATAGTAAAACCTCTTAGAGCCCTTGAATTCAATGTACAATAATCAAAGTAAATTATTTAAGCTATATATTTTCTAATATAGTAAATAACAACGAATATCGCAGTTAAGGAAGTTTCTACTCAAGTTTTTCCCGAGCACTTATCAAGAGTTGGGCTGCTGCTACTTTGCTAAGGTAGAGATAGAGGTTTTACAATTATGTCTACTGACCTTATGTAACCATATCCGACATTCGTCAAACCCTAACACGACACGTCATGCTTCTGACCCTCTGAGGACAATCTAGGACATGAAGGGAAAATGCTGGGGACATAGTAGGAGTCAAAATGCAATTTCTTAATTATGGGCCAAAGCCAAAATTGCTATGAATGCTTAGTTCATGAATACTTAGTTAATGGTTGCGTATACTGTTTACATTTCTATCCTAGTTTTATAGCAATGATGCTTTTGATATATGTACAAATATAAAATTTACTCTCGCATACTGTAGCTGCATACAGTATTTAACTTGTCCCCATCGTGTCAGTGTTATAGTTTCTAGGAAAATAACCTGTCCATGTGTTGAATGGGAGCCCCACCACCAGCAGCATACCAAAGAAAGTTGGACATTTTCTATATTCGGTTCTAATTCTTATGAAACTCAGTACGTTTTTTGTGCAGAAACTGAACAAGGAGTTGCCCAAGCAATTATTCGCTCTGTAATTGATTTTAAGAGGGACCCTTGGCCTAAAGTTTCTGATAATGCGAAGGATCTCGTAAAGAGAATGCTTGATCCTGACCCAAATAAGCGACTTACAGCTCAGGAAGTTCTTGGTAATGTTTACTTTCAAAGATTTGTTTGGTTTATACCTCTTGCTTTTATCCACTAATAGGTCGCAGGCTGAGAACCAAGTTGACTCGTATCTTCTTGCTGGAATGCAGAACATCCTTGGATACAAAATGCAAAGAAGGCTCCAAATGTCCCACTTGGCGAAACAGTGAAAGCAAGGCTTAAACAATTTTCTGTGATGAACAAGCTCAAAAAAAGAGCTCTAAAGGTAATAATTCTAGTTAGGAAATATCAATTTTCTTCTTTCGACACCTTTAAGAAATATCCTACAGTGATGTTTCCATAAATTCCAAAATTCTTTTCTGACATTTCCATTATGTACTGGCTGCATTTTCAAGATGTTTCCAAAATATTTCCTTTTCCTAGTTAACCGAAAAGACATGCAGACATGCAAAATTGAAATATTGATTCATGCGATGAGCTCTATGATACCTTTTTCTCGAATCTGACAATAACTTCTCCTTTTTGAAATTGAAAATACGTCTATAACTTAAAATATCGCATATGCAGGTGATTGCGGAGCATTTATCTTCGGAGGAAGTGGCTGGTATAAAGGAAGCATTTGATAAGATGGACACAAACAAAAGAGGCAAGATAAACCTTGAGGAGCTTAGAGTTGGGTTGCAAAAGATTGGCCACCAGATCCCTGACGCAGATCTTCAAATCCTCATGCAAGCTGTATGTATTAAATTATTGCTATACAAGTTTCTTTATTTTTGTTTTTTCACTTCCTTGCTTTTTGGAAAATCCTTTTTTGGGACTTTAAGGTACTTAGTCCACTTAGCCCGAGCCATTTTGTTTGTTACTGGGATGCTATTGGTAATGGTATTTGATATGTATCTCTACGAGGTGCCTGCATTACAGAATCTACGGGAAGCATGAAAGATCTACCTCTCTTTGTTCCTTCAGTGCTTAGCGGCAGCTAACTACTGTAATTTATTCCACCAAACTAGTTGGAAATCGGTCCTCCTCCGTTCCATCTATCCGAATTTTGGCTGGCTAGAAAAGCAGCAAAATTCTGAGGTCGTCGGTGCCTACCTCCTGAGTATTTTTAAGATGAGATCCTGTTATACGAAAAAGAAGTAGCTTTCATGTCATTTTCTGTCAGATTAGTATAGTTCTACGATTTCATTGGGTCAGAAGTTTATTTAATGGATGGTAATTAGAACTGAAATGGAAGAAACGAAATAATGAGTTAGTACATATTCTAAAGCTGAAAATGTAGCAGCAAATTTTTTTATGAACCTACAATAGGTATCCCTTAACCACTAATGAAAATAAGAAGTTGAAGTCTGCTTGTAGGAGCTTTTAGAGTATTGTTTTAGGAGGAATGCCACCACTTGGACTTTTAGCATTAGGCTTTCCTATGAGTGAATTGCATATCGATTCACCCTAACATTTTACTCTCAACTTTTGATAGCCCATCCATATTCAATCGTTCAACATGGAAAAGAGTTCAATTGTAGCCCATTAGATTTGGTATGCCTGCCTCTAAGGCAAATCCCTTTCACAACCTTAGAGGGTGGGAACAAACAGGCTGTATGATATCTGCACTTTTTGATGCTTCTATTGTTCAAAGATTTAAAACAATGCTTCTTTTTCCTTCTTGTCCATCCTTGTCGAGGAAATGAATGGCAATAATAGGTTGTGTAGCCTGTAGACCTCCGAAGTCTCCATATTGGCTGAACTTTGATCTCACTTGGATCCTCATAACCTTGGCCAAGGTAAAAGTATTTCGGCATATCATACTTTTCGCGGAATTACCAAAAGAAAATCCCAGGTTAAGTGACCTACTCGTTGCTTGAGTAAGATTATCGAAATACAAAGGCTTTTGTTTTTGGGTAATGAAGGAGTGTCCCAATTAACCGGACTGATCTCTCCAGCCCCTCCCATAGCCCTTTGCCCCTTTCCACACGTTTGCGTGAGATGAGGTGGCCCCAAGAATAAATTGTTGTCATGGGGAACCGACTCTGTGACCTTGGGTGGTACGGCCCGCTGAAGCAAGTTGATTAACCACTGCAACAACCCCCTTGGGGTTGAAATACGAAGGCTTGCCAGTACTAGAAGCCACAATACTTTTTTCTACCAGGCAAAGTAGGATTTTACTTGGAAACAAATGTCTGTTGCTCTGTTACAGTAGGAAAGCCCCAGGCTAGGCACAAAGTCCTGTTGGATATGCTGTTTTCCCAAGTACGGCCAAAGAACAAGTGGTCGTGGGTTTCTATATCTTGATTGCAAAGCACACAGGAAGTATCCACACTCATTCCCTGCTTCTAATCTGTCTCTCATGGCCTGTTTCTTAGGGCAGCACAGCCACAAAACAAAGCCCCACTTAGGAACACATTGCTCACACCAGACAATATGATACTATTGCTCTTTATCTTGAGATCAATGGCATTCCCAGCTGACTTAACTGAAATTGCCCGTTCTTGGAAGGAAACCAAAGTACTAAACCACATCATCTCTATACTACACTTGGGGAATTATTTCGGCAGGGATTTTCTCGATGCACCAACAGTTCTGTTCTGCAGTCTTGGCCACTTCCAGATTTCATTTGCCAATAATAGCTGACACTTATGTTTGAAGAGACCACCAAAATTATTGACTACGTCCTCTCAAAAAATTTGAAGAGTGTTGTTACTGTCAAAGAAGAGTCTTGGGGCAGAGTCATATACCACAAGCATCTGTTTCCATAAACTAATTGTGCATCCACTTTACCCACAAAGTATCTATCTTCTTGACAAGTGCCCATAAATCTCAGCATAGTAGCCTTATTCCAATCCTTTTGAGGTTTAGAACCCAGCTCATTCCTCTTTAGGAGAGCAAACCTAGCTCCACTTCACCTTGGGGGACCAGATTGCTTTAATACTCCAAAGTCCAGACCAAAGAAGATTTCTCATGACATGTCAATTTCCTTGAAGATTCTTTTACGGAAAATAGATAGTTTACATCATTACGCCTGCATACATCACAGAACTGAGTTTATTAATTGTTTTCTTCCCCCATAGGATAACAGCCTATTAGATCAACTTTTTACCCTTTGCAGAATCATATCCTTTAACCGGAGGCAATTCTCTTGTGACGATCTAGTTGAGATGAGGGGAGCCGCCAAGTACTTGACTGGAAGATTACCATCCAGAATAGGCTCCTAAAGTGTTCAGCGATTCCATGTCACCCTAGTAGAATAGAGCGCTTTTTGTAGATTATGTTTCGGCCAGAGTAGTACTAAAATTCATCCAAGGCAAATTTATTAATGGCCAGAGATGTTCACCAGCTCCACACATCACAAAAAAATCATCTGCCAAAGCCAAGTGACTCAGTTCTAGAGCTCTGCACTTGTGGTATAAAGTGAATGATTCCTTCCCAATCTTCTTCCCAAGAATAGCAAAGACCCTTCATATGGGATCACCTCGCCTTAAACCTCTCATAATATCCTTCGAATTCACCATTAACCACAACAGATAATTTTACAGAGGATACACAAGTCCTAACCCTTCGGTAAACAAGGGAGGAAAATTCATAATTGGCCATCTAAAATTCAAATACCAAGTCCACAGAGTCATAAGGCTTCGCCAAATCAATTCTAATAGCTCAGAGGATACCTGTTATATGATATCTGACTGTCTTGCATAGCAAATATAATATGAGCAATAGTTCTACCATTTTGACAAGCAGATTGTGAATGACTGGTCACACTTTTAAGCATTGGCTGAAGCCTAGCTGGCAGCATTGTAGTGATGTACTTTCGTACCTTATTGCAACAAGTAATAGGTCATTGTATTAGGGCAATTGATCTTAGGCTCTAAATTAAGGACTGTAGCATTCCACCGTGGGATCAAACTGCCACTATTGAAAATGTCCTCATTTGTAGAAAGGATCTTATTTTCCGCCCTATTTCCAGTCCAGTCATCTTCCCGGGAACATATCTGGTGTTTGATCCCCCAATTTCAACCACTTCACTCTAGTTTCTTGCTTTTTGTAGGACTCCTCAGCTGAGCCTAGTTCCACACGTTTACACTGGGCCTCTCGTTCAGGCATCCTATTAGTATGATCAGTAGGATCCAGAACGCACACTTGCAATCTGAGAAGGTTACCTTATCCTTCTCAACTCTTTTCCCATGTCACTATAATACTCTTGTTTAAAATCTTTTAGCAGATATTTTAGTTTCTTCAACTTCAAGCTATGGTTAGTACAGGACTAGGATGGAAACCAGACCAAGCATTCTTAACCAATCCTTCACCTTGCATAACTCCATTTCAGTGGACTAATGTAGAATTCGACCCGCACTAGGATACTTTGAAATTGCATGCGCATATACCATCTCTTTAAAGTTTAAAAAAACTTTCAAAAACTTTCTAGCCACAAAGTAAAGGCTGCAAGAATTTTTCTTGAAAGACTCTTCATTCATAGCTTTAAAAATAAAGGTCTTGCTCCCCAAACAGTCATAAATATGAAACGATTTTTTTTTTTTTTTCCAATAAAAAAAGTAAACAGCAAGCAGGTAATCAAGTATAGAAATCTGTTGTTGGTTACTAGCAAGGATGACATTTTGGTGTGGGGTCTATGAAGATAGGGTTTTGTTAGTATAACTCATCCATAGCCCTCGACTTTCTGCTTTCAAAACCTGGAACCCAAAATCTCCTTTTCAACTTCAGTTATACTCGCTTCATCATGCGTTCTTAGTCCCTTTAGGAGTTATAACCCTTCAAAGAGACACTGTTAATTAGTCCGTTCAAATTGAAAAGCATTTATTTCTAACATGGCCCATTTATTCTTATTTTGAATGCATTCATCTCCTTATTAGTAAGGATAGTTTGGGAAACTAAGACTTTTAGACTTTTCACTTTTCAAAGAGGACCCAATGAGGGACATCCCAAAAGGGAAAGATGCACCGGCAATCTGGGACAAAGGGAGTATTGTTTCTTTAAATGTTAGTGGAACTTGGATTAAGCTTTATTTTTAACATGTTTGAAGTCATTTCTTGGTAATGCGATACCTAATTATTACAGGCTGATGTGGATGGAGATGGAACTCTGAACTATGGAGAGTTTGTTGCTGTTTCTGTTCATCTAAGGAAGATGGCGAATGATGAGCACCTACATAAAGCTTTTGCATTCTTTGATCAAAACCAGAGTGGTTATATAGAAGTTGAGGAGCTGCGGGATACCTTGCGTGATGAAGATGATACCAACAATGAAGAAGTTATTAATGCTATTATGCATGATGTCGATACAGATAAGGTTAGTTATGATGTATACCCTGACGTAGGTTATGTTGGAGTGCTTGGTCTTGCATTTCCAGGTTCTTGAGCTTCTGTACACCTATTACCTGGTGCATCTTTTGGCTAATGATAAATCATCTGATGACCTTCTAGATATTTCTACTAATTTGCAACACCTTCATCTATCTTTGAATTTTTCTTTTCATTAGCATAAACAGATATAAATCATCTTTGTGAATTTGCTCTCGTGCATTCATATGGTGCCTCTCTCTCTCTCCCTTACCTATCTCCCTCCCTCTCTCTCCCACCCAAACACAGGGTTGCTTCTTGGTTCGTCAGCACTTTATGCCTATTTTGCTTGACTCGTGACTAACTTTAAATGCTATAAAATTTTCTGTGTGTCAGATGTCTTGATAACATTGTTGGGCTCATTTCCTAAGAGCTTGAGCTTTTGGGATAGTTAGCAAGTGATCTGGTATTAAGCTTTTGAATATGAAAGATCTTGGATTCTCTCTCCTTAAGCATGTGTGCTCTATTTGCATTTTGCTTGTCTTCTTGATCATTTGATATGGATATTTGCATCTCGCATGTGCAAGTTGGGATTGCATGGGAAGGAGCGTGTTAAATAGCTTGTTGATCTACTGTCGGATACAGTTCTTAACGCTTTAAGTTTTGGAAATTTTTTATTCTAACTGATTATACTCCAGATCAATTAGTATGGACATTATCAGAAGTACTTCTCTAAATCCATTCAATTTGTCATTACCTTATCATGTATCATATTTTTGGCATAATATATGATGAAAACTTTTGGAAGTTGACTCCGGTCTGCTTTGGTTAATAGGATGGGCGCATAAGTTATGAGGAATTTGCTGCAATGATGAAGGCCGGAACAGACTGGAGAAAAGCATCCAGGCAATATTCGCGAGAAAGATTCAACAGTCTTAGTTTGAAGTTGATGAGGGATGGCTCGATACACAAAACCAACGAGGTTCGGTGAACAAAGACAAAATTGAAGATTTGTGGAATCCAATTGTGGGAAAGAAATATGGCATAGGATGTTCTGTTTTGCAAATGCTTTGTATTTGCCTGTTCTTTAAGCGATTATTAGTTTCGTAATTTTTTTCCTCCCATTGAAGGAGTACTCGGGAACTAGTAGGATCAACACGAGGCGATCAGCTTTTTTCCAGTAGTCATTGTTTAGGGTATTTTGTTGCTTTGAGGTAGTTGTAGTCCCTTTTTTTTTTTTTGGTTTTTGTTTTGTTGCTTTGAATAGCCGGTGTCTTTGTTAAAGGAGTGAGGAAAATTCTTGCTGTAAATTTGTTAGTATCAACTAGACCCTACAAAGGGGCAAAAAAAACACAATTGGGACGACCTGTCTTTCTTCTTCAATGTTTTTCACACTACTCTTGCTACACTTTCTTTGTCTTTCATTCATGAGATTCTTATATTGCCCTTTGACTTGTTTAAATGGTAACTGATTTTACACTTCCTTTTTATTTAGGAGTATAATGCACTCCTTTTTTGCTCTTTTGTGATGTGAATTAAGGGTGAGCATGTACCGAATTGGTTCGATTTTGTGATAAACCAAGAATCAAACCAAGAGGATTGAAGATTTTGACAACCAAAATGCATAAAATTGAACCATTCCAAACCATTAGTCTATGGTTTGGTTCCGGTTTTGAACCACAATTTGATTGAAATTGAGATAATTTGTTAACAAAGCATTTGAAGCAGCGAAAATTGCTATAGAATTTGATTTTGAACCAATTTCATTAAAATTGCCAGAAGTCACTAAAATAAAATCGAACTCACTAATAAAACATGTGTTAATTATAAATTATTGAGTCTATTATTATCTGTGTGTTTCAAATAAAGTACCAATGAAAGGAAATATCTAAAATTATGGTTCGGATCGAATCAGTTTAGAACCTTTACCGTGAGCATAAATCCACAAAATCAAACCATTTTACTCGGTTTTTTCAATTTATAAACTAGGACCAAACCACACTATAAAAAATGAAAACCAAATTGGACGGCTTGGATTGGTTCGCACTGGATTTGCAGTTTGGATATTTTGCTCACCCTTTGACAATGTTTTTCCTTCCAAGTGTGAAAGACAATACAAAATGAAAGGTTAATTTTGTAAATTAACATATAGAAGGAAAAAAAAAAGAGTAGTGCGGTTATAAGAAATCGGATGTGAAAATCACCACTATGAAATTTTCATAGGTGAAGGGCATTGATCAAAATTACGTGGATGAAGACAACAACACCACACGCAGTTCAAAAAAAAACAAAAGACAACACCACCACACTTTTTGAGGATTGTGGACCCAAATCTCTACTCTCTCCCCTTCTCTCTAGAAGCTCGGATGTTCCACTAAGACAGTTTTTAGAATAAACTAGTTTTTCACGATTTTTTATATGATGTATTGTGAGGGAGGCTGTCTTGGTTTTTGGAAAAAATTATTTTTTGTTAGTGGAACACCGTAGGCAGTGGCGGAGCCACTTGGGAACCAGTGAGGGCACAGGCCCTCACTGGATTTTTGGGTTTTGCATTTTTTTTTTTTTTTTTTTGCATTTGAAGAAAGATATGTTATAAGTTTTATTAGCATATCACCTTTTTCATGGAAAAAATTTATTGAGTGCTCTTGGGGCGCGACCATATGGTGTTAGAACGTCATTCTCCTACACATATTTTTGTGGGACTTAAGACTGAATATATGAGTTTCTCCAAAATATGTGATGATGAAGTCCGATTAAAAAGATACTGATGAAAAAGGGTGTTAGGGCACTACATGGTGATGCCTCAGGACTACTAAATAGGTAATCACTCACAAGCAAAGCCTCAATTCACGTAATTTTTGCTTTGAAACTTATTACATGGTATAATTATTAAATTACCAAAAAATGTAAGCCAAGTGAGACTCCTTTTACATTCTTCCTTATTTATCTCTCTTTTTAACTAATATTGTGATAGTATAGCATAATTCAAATAGGAATACATTTTAAAGAAAAGTTCAAATGAAAATCAAGACATGTTAGATTCTTAAAGAAGATAAATATTTTATTTATTTGTAAAATAGAAGTAATGCCGTTTTTAATTATACTGTGCCCTCACTGGTATAGTTTTCTGGCTACGCCACTGATCGTAGGGTGGGGGCTGAACTCCACCCCCAACCTATGCCTCCTCCTTCCTGGCCAATCTGGGGTAGGAGTGTAGCAAGGGGGCTCGATTGAGCTCGTCTGGCAAATAAGTCGCGAGATCCAATGCGACGGCTTCTGGCGACAATCTATAGGGCTGGGGTTTTATCTCTATCTTTTATCATCCTCCTTTGCTGTTTTTCAGCCCCTTTGTGGGGTTTAGTTACCGGTTGGCCTCTGGTTGGGCTCCTTTTCCCCTCTGTGGGATTTTCTCAGCCCTTTGTGGGTTGATGGCTACTAACTCCTTTGTGATTCCTTTGGTTTGTGCTGGAATTCTCATGCTCACAAATAAATATTTAAAGTACAATATCTATTAATATTGTACTTTAAAGAGAATGGGAGTGTGAGAGGGACTAAAGAGATTATATATTAATATTTAAAGTACAATATCTATTAAATAATTTGACCATATTGTAGAAAAGTTGACAAATTGGATTTTCAGCCAGCACAACAAATTGAACAACTGACTTTTTGGGAGCCTTCATTATTCCTTCCTTTCAAGGGACCTCCATTATTTATTTTGTATTCTTTATTTTGATTGTTTGACATCTACGGTAGGAGTACATTTTTCTTTTGCATTTTTCACCATTTGGGAGATTAAAAGACCAAGATGCCCCTTTCCTTTTGGGAAAAGACTATTTCTTACCCTCGAAAACACTCCTAATAGGAAAACCCCAACATTCATTGTATGGTTAATGCATCCTCGCACATTATACTAGGGTCAGATTTTTTTTTTCAGGCTACAAAAAAGTAATTTCTTGTGAATTCCCTAGTCCCGACTGGTCAGCATTTGATTGAAACAAGAAGAGAATTAATCGATGTGCACGCAAGTGAACCCAAAGAACAAATATGAATTATGTGCAAGTTAGCACAATCTTGGTTCGATAAGTAAACCAATTCGCTAGTGCCTTGAGAAATAAATAGAGAAATAGAAGCCTAATAGTTATATGTTTGAAGAAGCTAGCACATTGGGATGACTGGTAAATTTACTAGCAATTCCAAAGTCACTGACTTATTGGCAAATTGGCTTATTCAGTAAAATTGGATTGATGTATTGTAAGAGAATGACCTCTCTCATAAAGTGCAATAAGTCAATCAAGTAAATAAGTCACTTTACTAGAATAGACTTACTCATATGCACCAGTTGCGTAGTTGTAGTGTTATTTTCTTTTCTTTCCATCACAAGACACAAGAATGAATCAAAACTACCAAAATCTAGACCATGACATATACTACAAAAGAAGACCAACAAAAAAAAAACACAGTAATTCGGTCTTTGCTCCACTTTTCCTTCAAAGGACTTCCCTGTTTCGCAGCTTTCGTAGACAAATATGTGGCTTTCATAGACAAATACGTGGTCAAGAATAGAACAAAATCCTTTTTACATCATGTCTAAGGAATTTCTTGATTCGGGCTGATGAAGCAATGTCTCAATAACTCGACTCTTAACACTTGTAGGTAATTATAGGCAAATTTTTTTTTTCAAGGTTCACGTATGGCTTGTAATAATCTATCTTATGGAGCATACAAGGATCTCTCTAGGCCTGGTTGTTATTGAAACTCTATCTATAACTAGATAAGACTTTGGTCCTAGTGTACTTGAGTCTTTGATAGTAAGGGCACAATCACAATCACCTCTGGTTCCAACTCAAGATATGGTTTTTTTCCTTGCATAACCCAAATATGGCAAGAATGGGGAAAATGACAAGCTTACATGTAGGACAACTTACCCTTTTAGGTTATAGGCTAGGATAAATAAACTTATGTTCAAGGTCCCAAAATGGAATAGGGGTATCTCGGTCATTTAATCTCCCAAATGGGTGAAAAATCGAAAACAAAAATTTATTCCCACCATAAGTGTCAAACACTCAAAATCTAGAATTCTAAGGCCGCAGAAAATAGGATTAATGAAGGTTCCCAAAGAGTCAGTTGTTCAATTTGTTGTGTTAACTGGAAATCCAATTTGCCATCATTTGTACAGTCTGGTCACATTGTTTAATTTTATGTATTACTTGAATATTGCACTTTTTTTTGGGTAATGAAGAGTTCCCGATTCATTGGAGGACTTATCTCTCAAGTCCCTCTAGGAGTCCTTTTCATGTATTTGCACGAGGTAGATCAATGACAAATTGCTGCTGAAGGAAATCAATCTTTTGACCTTAAGGTGATAGGTCTCGCTGATTAACCACCGCGACAACCCCTTAGAATTGCATTTTAAATAGTTTCCATAAGATATTCAATTTTTCTCTTTTGTTAACAATGTTCATCAAATCATACCCATGCAATTATACTACATTTTCCCCCTGTTTTGTTTGCAAAAATATCAAAAACTTTTACTTCCTCTTTCCATAATTTTAGTTTATTATGAAAATTGAGTATTTTTAAAAGTAAATTTCTCATACATATACTTTTGAGAATTTTTTGCCTCAATTGAAATATCTCAATGATTTTTATAAAAATATTTTTATATTTTTATATCTGAAATTTTGATTGAAATATAACACTACAGTTACTTTTTGTACTAAGGCCCCGTTCTGCTAAAAAAAAAACAGTTTTGTTTTAACTAAAAAACTATCTCATTCCACTAACAAAAAATCACTTAGTTTTTTGGCAAAACTAAAAATAAAAAAAGCCAAAAAACTAGTTAATGGAACAAGTTAGTTTTTTTGCAAAACTAAACATACAAAAAACTATTTTTAATGGAATAAGTTAGTGGAACAAGTTAGTTTTTTTGCAAAACTAAAAACCAAAAAACTAGTTAGTGGAGTTAGTTTTTTTGCAAAACTAAAATATCCAAAAAAACCAAAAACCAAAAAACAAAAAAAAACTAAGGCCATGTTCCACTAACAAAAAACTAGTTTTGTTTTAAATCAAAAACTACTTCATTCCACTAAAAAAACCCCCACAAAAAACCAACAAAAAAAACCACTTCATTCCACTAACCTAAAAAAAACCAAATCATTGCACAATCAAGTACATGTACTTTAATCATGTAAATTACGAATCCGCCCTCCCTTCAAAAAAAAGAGAGCAATAGTTGTTTGGGTAGAAGGGTAGATTTGTAATTTCATAACACAATTAAAAAAACCAAAAAACCAAAAACTTGTTAGTGGAACTAGTTGATTTTTTTGAAAAACTAAAGATAAAAAAAAAACCAAAAAACTAAAAAACCAATTAGTGAAACACCCCCTAAGTTAGTGAAACACCCCATAATACTAGACGTATCAAAATATTCTACTACTCCTACTTGGGATTTACAGCGGTAGGACTAGGGCCGGCCATGTTCGTCTTTGACCAAAGACATCATTGTCCAGATTCAATGTATCTCTTTCAAAGGCCCCACTTACTAAAATTGCTTTTGGCATCTTTCACTAATTCCACACCACGCGCATCACCCACACCCATCTTTGTTTACGTCGCACCGTACTTAAATAGCAAAATGATACTCCCTCCGTCCCGCAAAGTTTGACACTTTCGGGAATGCGTGCCATTTTTAAATTGCTTATATCTTTCAATTCATAACGATTTATGTGATTTTCAGAACTTTGTTCAAAAGATCTAATTAAAATCTATCAAACGAGATCCATATTGATTATATAAAACATTACAGATTAAAAGAAATAATCAATTTTTTCATAGGGCTGGAATAGTGAAAGTGACAAACTTTGCGGGACGGAGGGAGTACTACTCAATTTGCAACAAATTTTTGGACAATAATCACTGTGTTCATTTCACATTTCTAAAAAAGTTTTCAAAAAGATTCTTACCCCATCTTTCATCTCTCCAATCATTGATCACATTTCTTTCGTTACTCATACCCCTTCTCCAATCATTAATTCTCATTTCACTCTCTATCTCTCTCTAATTGTTACACCTCTATCTAATTATTATTTTTTTCAAAAACTCATTCAAACACTATCTAAAAAATATTTCTCAAAATATTCTTCTCAAAACTCTCAACCAAACAGAGACATATGTCACTTAAATAATTATTTATATTTCACAATTTATAATTTTTTAATAATTATATGTGTTTAACAAATATAAAAATATTATAAATCAAAAGGTGTAGACAATTTTTTTAAAGGTTTCAAATATTGAAATAGGAACAATAATTTGGGATAGGAGTAGTACTACTATACACAATGTAAATATTTTTTGATAAATATAATTCATTTTTTAAAAATCTTTGTAATTACTTAATTTATCCACTGCAATTCATTTCTAAGTTTACAGTAGGGATGGGCATGGGGAGGATAGGGGGTGGATACTACTACCTCCATCCCCGATCCCTGAACCTATATCAATCCTCATCCCCTCCCCGATCCCCACTGGGATTTTATTTTAATCTCCATCCCCGCCCCAATCCACAGGGAATCGGGGATCCAAAAATTCATGCACTTGTCATATATATGAAAGAGGTACATATTTTTTTAATCGAAACAGAAGATGATCCTGTTGCTCAAATGCATATAATCAAGATGCAACTCACAGTTTCAAGCCACAACTCACAGTTTCAACAAATATCAAATAAATATAATTCATTTTTTGATAAATATAATTCATTTTTTAAAAATCTTTGTAATTACTTAATTTATCCACTGCAATTCATTTCTAAGTTTACAGTAGGGATGGGCATGGGGAGAGTAGGGGGTGGATACTACTACCTCCATCCCCGATCCCTGAACTTATATCAATCCCCATCCCCTCCCCGATCCTCACTGGGATTTTATTTTAACCTCCATCCCCGCCCCGATGCGGGAAATGAGGATCCCCACAGGAAATCGGAGATCAAAAAATCCATGCACTTGTCATATATATGAAAGAGGCACATATTTTTTCAATCGAAACAGAAGATGATCCTGTTGCTCAAATGCATATAATCAAGATGCAACTCACAGTTTCAAGCCACAACTCACAGTTTCAACAAATATCAAATAAAAATCATAAATTAGTTTAAGCAAGTCTCCAACAGTTTCAAGCACACAACTCATAGTTTTAACAAATATCAAATAAAAATCATAAATTAGTTCAAGCAAGTCTCCAAAAGTTTAAGTTATAAACTTATTATTTGGGAAAAGAAATTTTATAAACTTATAATATAAATATATATTATACCTATACATATATATTAATATATATGAGTGAATGAAGATGCGGGGAGGGGCGGGATCGGAGAGGGGACTAACAATACCATCTCTACCAGATTCTCAAATTTTTTGAAAAGTAATTCCCATCCCCTATCCAATCTCAGAAAAAATCTCCGAATTCTTTATCCATTCGGGAGGAACGGATTGGATCGGGGCGAGTAGGCCGAGATGGCCATCCCAAGTTTACAGTTCTTTTCTGTGCTCCGTATAAAATCTTGTTCATTGGAGGCATGAAGCCTATAGATATGTTGGGTGAGCGCGTGATCTAATGCTTTCAAACAGCTCGTGTCAGACACGTGGGACTATCAGTGGCGGAACTTCATCTTCTCCAATCGACTCCCGTTTCCCCTCCCTCTCTGAAAAGAGTATCCAATTCCAATTCCAATTCCAATTCTGTCTCTCTCTCTCTCTATAAAGCCTAGGCGTCTTCTAGGGTAACGCTATTGATTAATCCAACCTATGGCGACATCGTTTGGGGCTGCGCACACCGCTATTCCAAAAAGCGATCCAAATGTTCAAGTTCAGAGGGTTTACGGATTGAGGTCATCGCATTTTCTGCTACTGAACAAGACCAGACATGTTTTCTCTGCTTCTCCTTCTAATCGTCTCGTCGTCAGAGCTGTTTCTACGGTATGAAAAAAGAATTCATTGCCATCCCCCCTTTTTTTATTGTTTTTATTCGAATTTGTGTGTTGTTTGAATTTGGATGAGTTTTGGAATTCTCTTTTGAATTGGGTCGTATCTGTATTTCATGGATGTAATTAGTTGTGTTAAGGTCTTTTCACCTTTCCCCATGTGTTTATTGCCATAGAGAATCTTACAACCGTTTGCGAGAATACATGTATTGGTCTTTATTTTCGTAAGTATAACACATTGTTTAGTGTTTAGGGCTAGGGCTGCAAACGAGCCGAGCCGAGTTTTGACGTGTTCGAGCTTGGCTCGTTTAGAGCTAGTCCAGCTCAAGCATGGCTCATTTATTATCAAGCTTTTCAAGCTCGGTTCATTTACTAAACACGCTTCTATAAACGAGTCAAGCTTTAATTAATGAGCCGAGCTACAACTAACTAGAGCTTGACACGTTTACTAAAGAAGAACTCTGACTCGTTTGTAAACACTCCAAGCCTCAACTTGGTTACAAACAACAATTTTTGTTAGCAGCCCTGTGTGTAATCGTATGTGATGGTTGTGCTAGTGCTGAATATAATGCCACTACAACAAAGAAGGTTAAACAGCAGGAAATTCTCTCTTTATTAAATTGCTTTTAACTGTCCTGCAAGGACTGCATTGAATTGGTCCAGTTCCGGCGTTTGGTTGGGATCCCGGGAATGGTCAATCATCAGAACTCTAAAACGACTTAAATGTATTGGATCATCTTAATCCATATCCGATGCCCAACCACATTAACTACATTTGGCTCTGGAATTGGGTGTCTCAGAGACTGAGCAACCTTTCTAGCACTGTCTTGAAAACAAACATGCCTCTTTGAGGCTACGCAGACATAGCTTCATAAATCTCTCCTTTTCTCTTCATTCAAATGTCTCCTAAATCTGTCTTGATAGTTATGCTGAATATAATAAAGCCTACTGTGTACATTTTGATGATTCTTGTTTTATCGGGAAAACTATGAATAGTTTCAAATGCGAATTGGTTTGTGTCACATTAGCTTGCTTGATATTGGGACAGTGGTGAGCTACTAAGTTCTTCCTTCAGGTATCTAATACTAGCAAAGTTGTATGTCTGAACTGAGGAAAGGTCCAAAAACATCAAAATAGTTTAGGCAGTTTGTGTCAAAGAGGATTCTCATAAGGCATTGGCCTTCAAATCTGCCTCTCCAGCTTCTGAACTGGGCATAAATTGCAATATTTGAATCATTTGATTTACCATGGAAGATAAATTACCCCTCTTTATCTGTCACACAAAGATACACAGAATCTTGTAATACCCTGCATTCTCGAACTTTATTTCCCACTAGCAAGAGATCTGAAACCCCTTACAAGAACCAAGAAAATGAACCAATGCTTTGCTTTATTGGTACCACCTTCTGGAAGGAGATAAGAAGAAAATGAACGTTATAATTTCTCATCAGAGAGATCTCTTACGCAGATAGTTCTCTGTTGATTTAATTAGCCGTGGGATGTTCTGGGTGGTATATTATATGTATCCACACTTTTCTTCATTCAGCTTGGCAGAAAGTTAATACAAATAGAAGAACTAGGTTTCTTCAAAATGAAGGAAGCTGCAAAAGACTTTTTTTTTTTTTTTTTTTTGCGTAATATGAATTGAGCTATATATGTGACAATTTAGACATATGAGGACAAGAATGCAGAAAAGGATGTTTGAAACTGGATACAGGAGGAGGGGTTGAATACGTTGGTGCTGACCTGATGGTCATTGTTAGCCTGTAGCCACTAGTACAGTTCAAAACATGCCGGCAATTTTTTCAAAAAAATTGGAAGAGGAAGTGTGGATGCAACTTGAAAAGATTTGTGCATCACTGCATTGTTCTTTCAGTGTTTATATGCAAAAATGATTGAAGTAGACCAAAATTTTTGTCCCTTTTGACATGACTGTAAAAATGATGGAGGTACTAGGTAGGGCTTTTCTGTACCATTTGGAATGGAATGATGCAATTTACGTTACTGTTGATTTACTGAATTGTAGTTATCGTGAACATTTTTCTGGGCACCTTGTTCATCCCTTAATAATTCACATATACTTTTGCAGCCAGTCAAGCCAGATACTTCTGCCCAGCCTAAGCGTAGCAAAGTTGAGATTTTCAAAGAACAAAGTAACTTCATTAGATACCCTCTTAATGAGGAGCTTTTAACTGATGCCCCAAATATAAATGAGCCTGCTACGCAATTGATCAAGTTCCATGGAAGCTACCAACAAACCAACAGGGATGAGCGTGGTTCAAAGTCCTACTCATTCATGCTTCGTACTAAAAATCCTTGTGGAAAGGTTTCAAACGAACTCTACTTGGCCATGGATGATCTTGCCGATCAGTTTGGAATTGGAACACTTCGTTTGACTACCAGACAAACATTTCAGCTCCATGGAGTCTTGAAAAAGGACCTGAAGACGGTAATGAGTACCATCATTAGAAACATGGGTTCAACCCTTGGTGCATGTGGTGATCTTAACCGAAATGTTCTTGCTCCGGCTGCTCCACTTGCTAGAAAAGATTACCTTTTTGCACAGACGACTGCGGAAAATATTGCTGCACTACTAACTCCTCAGTCTGGTTTTTATTATGACATGTGGGTGGATGGAGAGAGAATTATGTCAGCAGAACCTCCTGAAGTAGTCAAGGCCCGCAATGATAATTCTCATGGGACGAATTTCCCTGATTCTCCGGAGCCTATTTATGGAACTCAGTTCTTGCCAAGGAAATTCAAAGTTGCTGTTACTGTGCCAACAGATAACTCAGTGGACATTCTCACAAATGACGTCGGTGTTGTCGTTATTTCGGATGAGGATGGGCAGCCTCAGGGCTTCAACCTTTATGTGAGATGCATAATTATTTTCTTACCTGGTAATTGATTTTAGCACTTCCTTTGTTACATCTGCACTTCCTTTTTGGTTTTTATTAAGTGAATTCACACTATCGCCATTTCATATGTGTTAAGTGCTCTATGAAAAGGGCAGTAGTATAATTTACATACTGAAAGGGCGATGCTGTAAATTTACATGAATAAAGACCAAAAATGGAGTTCGGATATAGAGAAGAGGAGTGCAAAAATCAATAACCTTCCTACATTTATTTTCTGCTATTATTTTAAGGACATAAATCATAATTCATAGGTAGTTTATCCTTTCCTGTTACAGGTCGGTGGTGGTATGGGGAGAACACACAGAGTGGATACAACATTTCCGCGTCTGGCAGAGCCATTGGGTTATGTTCCAAAGGAGGATATATTATATGCAGTGAAAGCTATTGTGGTTACACAACGGGAAAATGGAAGAAGGGATGACCGCAAGTATAGTAGAATGAAATATTTGCTCAGCTCCTGGGGAATTGAGAAGTTTAGAACTGTTGTTGAACAGTATTACGGCAGGAAGTTTGAGCCTTGCCGTGAATTGCCTGAATGGGAATTTAAGAGTTATTTGGGATGGCACGAGCAGGTTGGTTTTGTTGATTGAGCACGCAGTCACCTCGGTTGATTGAATCATGCAAATTAGTTCTCCTCTACCATTGTTGGATGTCTTCTAATTTTCTGGTTGTTATACTATTTGTGCAGTCAAATCAATCGCTTTTACTTCCTATGTTTCCCCCTACTCCCTTACTTTACTACTATATAAATTATCTTTTTTTCTGTTTTAAAAACAAGATATATAGTTTGGTAAAGGAGCATGCGATTTTTAACTCCATCAACTGGACATCTGGTCTTAACATTGTGACGCTCATTAAATGATTGTTTGCATGGATTTTGTTTTTCTTCTCTTTGATGTTGATTATTACGTATTCCATATTCATTCACTTCCCTTGATGATAAATTTGTCCTGTTTACTTTCTTTCCCCTCACAAAAACTTGATCGAAAAGACTTATCTTTGCTGTGTATCGATGATTATTTATATCTTTGTTTTTGGCAGGGTGATGGTCGTTTGTATTGTGGGCTCCATGTTGATAATGGTCGCATTAAAGGGACGATGAAAAAGACATTAAGGGAAGTTATTGAGAAATATAAATTGAATGTGCGTATCACACCAAACCAGAACCTTGTCCTTTGTGATATTCGTCAAGCATGGAAGCGCCCCATCACAACAGCTCTTGCACAAGGTGGCTTGTTGGTAAGACATTTTGAATTCGCATTAGGAGTATATATGTTATGACAAGGTCTTCATCCTATTAGAAGTATACATGTTTTGGGCTTATGTTGAGACTGGAGGTCAACATGGCTACATGGTTCAGGGTTGAGTTATGGTTGAAAATGGAAATAAATTAACGTCGGTTGATGGCATGGATGGAAGAAAGAGGGGAGTATTTTTGTTTGGTGAGATCAGAATGTATTGCATGCTTGAATCCCAATAAGAGTTTCTGTTAAATTTCCCAGACTTATCTTTCCATCCCAATGATATATGTCCCAGGCATCGTTTGGTTGTCCAATATGATTTTACGGGATGTGGCGAACTAGTAGCATTAGCTAGTTGTTATGGATGGGATTACTAATGTATGCAACCAAATGAGGTCAAGGAGACAAGGTAGGATGTAAAAGGATAATGCTGGGCCCATGGATACATAATCTGATCTCCCCCCATTCAGTTAACAAACATGGTCGCGTTGTTTATTTCAACTGAAGTAATTACTGGGGAAAATTACTTCGAGTCAAAGTTGGGTTCTGGGTGAATGTGTTTTCTTGCGTGAAGTGAATAAAGACCCTAATGCATTGTTTCCATTTTACGGAACTTAAATCAGGTTACTGAAGGACACTTTGAAAAGAATTGACTCTAACACCTCCCTTCTCCCAAACCATGTTCATTTAGCAGCAAAAGAATTGCTGAAATAGAGATGCCTCTGTTGATGAAGATCCAGAAAAGTAGGAATTGCTTTATTCCGAGATCCTTTTTCAAATTCCAAGATTTATACGTATGGTCTGTCCATTGTGCATTAAAGTTATATTGGCTGGCACACCCACCGAATGCATGGCACCCACATGTAAAAGTGCATGGCTCAAAGAAAAGGATTTCCCTCATCAAGTTTGTATGACATGTAGGATTTAGTTGTTTGATAAACTGTGGAACTTCATTTTGAAAATTTTGGCTACTTTTTATAGTTTTTCCGCACCTTGTATCGTAGTCATTTATGGAACTGATCATGTTCTTAGAGTTCTTCTGTTGTCTATCTTGTTGATAATGAGCTTTCTTTCTGTTTCTATCTTTTGCCTATGAATTTTGTAATGACTAATGACAAATATTTGCATACTGCTCATTGTGGGCAGCATCCTAGGCTTGTAGATCCCCTCAACGTAACTGCTATGGCATGCCCAGCTTTGCCACTTTGCCCTCTGGCTATAACTGAAGCTGAGCGCGGAATACCTGACATTCTTAAGCGGGTTCGCTCTGTATTTGACAAGGTATTTTAACGAAGCTACAAGATCTGCAAAATCTAATGAGCCACCTGGCAAAATTCCTTGCAAGTACCGAATCATGTTTTGTTTGCAGTAACGGTACTTGTTATCCGGATGGTAATTGTGTATTTTGATCTCAGGTTGGTCTCAAGTATAATGAAGCTATAGTGATTCGGATTACTGGTTGCCCTAATGGGTGTGCTAGACCGTACATGGCTGAACTTGGATTTGTTGGTGATGGTCCCAATAGTTATCAGGTATTTGTAGACATGTTAACTATTCGGTTTGACTGTTTGAAGACAATTCACTCCAAGTGGGAGTTTGTGAAATCAAACTAAATGTATTCGTTCATGTTTTGAATCAGCTTTGGCTTGGGGGAACACCCAATCAAACATCGTTGGCGAAATGTTTTATGAACAAGGTTAAGATTCAAGAGCTTGAGAAAGTTATGGAACCATTATTTTACCATTGGAGACGGAAGCGGCAGTCAAGAGAATCATTCGGTGACTTCACAAACCGCCTGGTGAGTCATCAGTTTGAGTTTCCTAGTACATAGAAAGATATTTTCCACCCAATTTTGCCTTCTGTTTCTTTCATCTTTCCCGTAAATCATTTTAAGCTAATCTGTTATTTCCATCCATCGATTCTTTCGATTGAAACCAGGACAAGTTTTCCTTTCTCACTTGCTTTTCCATTCATTAGCAAAACCAAACGGGGGAAATTATTGTCACTTCTGAATTCCTCTCTCACTTCTCTTCCGTTCCACAACTTCCAAAACCAATTGGCTGGGGGGATTGATTGTGTGTTTCAATTGTTTGTACAGGGATTTGAAAAACTCCAGGAATTCGTGGATAAATGGGAAGGTGTACCTGACTCATCGTCTCGTTACAACCTGACGGTCTTTGCTGATAAAGAGACGTACATTTCTATGAATGAACTTGCAAAGCTCCAAGACAAGACCGCTCATCAATTAGCTATGGATGTCATTCGCAATTTCGTCGCTTCCCAACAAAACGGCAAAAGTGAGTAAGGTGAGAGAAAGTCAACTTGCTCTTGCTTTCTTTGATCGTTACCATTCGGTAACAGCTGAAATAAATGGAGACGGCTTTTTTTTGGGCACTCTTTGTACCTAGTTTGAAGTTTTGACAAGGTATGGAATTTGTGTTCTATATGCTTAGATTGTAAGAGCATTTCCAAATTTTTTCTACAATTGAGAACTTAATGAATCATCCAAGAGGTTTGCGTTTGCTTCGATCTCCAAGTTGTGACCCCTCCCATCAGTGATACTGCAAGTATTCGAGTTTTCTTAAATTGAAAAGGTTCAAAAGACAGAAAGATGCTCCGAGGGTCAAAAGGATCATGCCTAGATCCAGAAAAACAAAGTGTCTGAATAATCTGCAATATTGTTGAAGATGAAGTCACATCTTGGTTGGTTCGTACCATGGTCATGAATGTCATAAGGAGGGTTAGAAATGAAATCCAGGCCATGAGAAACTGTCCCCAATAGGAAGGTATAATCATTGGGGCTGGCATGGAACCTTTGCTTCGTCGTCGTTTGAATCAATCTCCTTCCTCCGTGTTTGTCAATTTTTACTTTTATTGTGGTAAATTTTTACTTTTATTGCTACGTCGTCAATTTTTACTTTTATTCCTCCGCTAGCTTGCGCATCGAGTAACATATATTGTGGTAAGATAATAAATTATTGAAATCTTATTGATTTCAATTTTTACTTTTAAAATGCCGTGCTATTGTAACACTTATACACGAAAGATTGAAATATTGCTTAGGTATCCATCTGTAAATATTCTCTCGTCTCTCAATCGTGATTCATCATCATGTCATGCCTCGAGACAGAGATAATCAAAGAGATGAAAATCTTAGTGCATGCTTGATAAAAAGTAAATATTCTCAGGAGGTAAATTAAAACGCTTCGACCTTCAAAACCCTAAGCATTAACATAGAAGATAATGTCAACAGTGATCTCCAACGCCTTTGTGGGAAAAAAAATAAAACAATGCCGCAAAAAATATTCCTGAAACTCAATTAAATATTCATGTATCTTATTGAAGATTCCTTGCGGTCATGCCTGGAGACGTAAGTATCACATTAGTAATAAAAGCATCACGCTTCACCGAAGAGAAGAGCTTCGAAAGAGTTAAGCATGCTATGGCCGTCGAAACGATCATAACTTCAATGACGAGGACAAAGCAAATAATAATTCGCAATACCTCCGGTGGAGAAGAAAAAATCACATCTTTGTTGAAAAGTACCATACGGTGCAGGGAAAAGCCGGCGATAACGGTGACGAGAAGTAGGGCCCAATTGAGATAACGGAATAGTTGAGAGGGGTTTCGAATTGGAGCTATGTCGATTAATTTTGGCTCTTCCATATTTTCCATCAAATTCAGAAGAAGCTCTTCTTCATTGTAAGATTCCATATAGTCGCAGGGGTCGTTCCACTAAAAATAAAAAACCCTCCTTAATAAAAAAAAAAACCCTCTCCTTAATAAAAAAAACCTTAATGGAACAGCGTTGCAAAATCACTCCTAAAAATTAGTCTCTTTGCCTTGTTTATATATAAACATACTATATAAATAGGTCTTTTATAAAAGCCTTCTCCTACTAGAAATAGGATCGAACGGGATGGGGAGCCCAATTCCGATTTTATTGGTCAACACTTCAGCCAAAGGGGCCTGATGTTCCAAGGACAAGGGGTCCATGTTGTGCACTAGGTGGCACGGTCCGGCCGGCTGTTGTGAAAATGCACGACTCGGATCAAATCCAAGCAATGGCTTTCACATAGAGTTGGATTTGATTTGAACTGTGCATGTTCACAATGGACGACCAAATGGGTGCATGGCACTGTGCTATGCACCTAGTACATAGCAGGGCCCCCAAATTCCCTGTGCCAAGGGGACAACAAGCGATCCAAAAAGCACAGAGTCACGTTTTGGGAGTTTATTTTTATGCTAACCACCTTGTGTTGCTAGATGATTTATTAATATTTTGCGAGGTCTATTTCGGCTCCCACAAAGATGATTCAAATTATATACGGGTTTTCCATAGAATTTTCTTTAGCTCAGTTTGGATGACAGTAATCTTGATATTTACTTTCCATGATTTCAATGTTTGGAATAAACAGGAACGAGAATGTGATGCTATGCTTTTATGATTCAGACATTTCGAAGAGAGGAATGAGAATGTGATTTCTGATGAAATATTCAACCAGGAATCACATTCCCAAACTGAGTGGAAATCTGATCCTTTTCTTACTCCATCAGAATCTTAGATTCCTAGTTCATTCATTAAAAAAAAGGAAATGTTGACCTTAATAAATTTTCAAAATAATTATTTCCCGCGTAAGATTACTGAATGAATTCAAATACCAAAATGAAATTTCTCAAGGTATCCAATTCCCAAGTATTTTCAGTAATCATATTCCTATTCATACCTTAGAAAATTCCCAGAAATTTGATTCTCGGTAATCATATTTGTAACGCCCCCAAGATTTGGGTACGTTAATAATTATTACAAACCACAATAAAGTTTAATCCTTAAACTTTAATACAAACAACAATGTCCTCAAATACTATATAAATAATAACCGGAGTGGTTCTAGGTCTTCGTCTATCCCTGCACCGAGTCATTCCCCACTCTGGCAGCATTTCCCGCTCCATAGGACTGATCCCCGTAGTAGTGTTCCTGTCCATCTGAATAATTTGACATAATACGTCCGAGTCGCAAAGGCAACATCATGGTATTATGCCAGGGTTACACGAGTGCAACACCGTGAGCAAAGCCCAGTAGTTCACTATACTAAGCTTCTAAGTAGCAATTCTAGAACAATATGTTCAAAAACAGTACTCCATCCGTCCCGCAAAGTTAGACACTTTTGGGAGTTCTAACTTTTAAGGAGAAAAAATTATTCTATTGTGAAAATCCCAAGTGTCCAATCTTACCCTCCTAGTGTACTTTGTCTTGTGCTTCAAAATTTGAATTTCAAATTTTGTGGTCAAAAGAAAAAGGGTAAAATGGGAAGTTTGTCTTATTTTACTTTTGACTTTTGAAAGTGGACAAATTATATGGGACAACAAAAAGCATGGAAGTGTCAAACTTTTGGGGACGGAGGGAGTATATAATACTTGTGAACAGTAAATCATGCAAAACATCATGCGTGTCAATGCGGATTAGAGTAAACATGCGCAGAAAAACAGTATTTCGTTTTGGTATTTCAGTCTATGTCTCGTGTCATTTCTCAAAACATGATCTCGGTTCGTTTTCTCAAAAATCGTACTCAATAATCAACAGTTTCCCAAAAATATCATTTTCTCGTAAAGTGCCTCTTTCAGCATTCTTCTTCAAATTTCATACATCTCCCACCACTCGAAAGTTATTGGTCCGTTTACGCCTCCTTTCAGCTGACGGTACCAACCTTTCCGCTCGAAGCCCCGGTGTCGTGCATCACTGAACCTAACCAGTCTCTTTGCACGGTCCGTCAGCCCCGCGACTCACTCGACACAGTCCCGGCCGTCTCATATCACTGAACTTAACCAGTCTGTTTATGAGGTCCGTTCACCGTGTGTTGTACACGCGTAGCCCAACATCCAAGTTCTCTCCGTGAACCGGAAGTGGCGCTCCCGCTGCACTACCGCATCAATACCATTCCTCCAAAGTTCTCTCCGCGAACTTGAGGTGGCAACCAACATCTCAATCTCATCACATCACATCTCATTTCATTTCAATTCCCAAAAATTCTCATTTCATTCTCCGAAAAATTTCCATTTCATTTCCAAAAATCCCGTTTTCATTCTCACCTCTATTTTCTCACCAACCGTGATTTAAATCATTTAAATCTTCGTGTCGTAATGTTGCGTGTACGTGCTCAATGCTCAATCATGCCCATGCAATGTTCCAAAAATCTTTCTCCAAAAATACTCATATTTCACCATAACATTTTCACATAAAATCATACATTTTTACACACTAACTTCTTCAAAAAAATAATATTCCCAATAGACATCTTTTCTCATGAAATCATTCGTACAATATTTCTACGAAAATCATTTTCTCATAAAATCACACTTTAATGCACTAACTCTTCCAAAAATAATATTTCCCAATATCTCCGAACTTTATTACCAATCACAAGAAAAATCTCATTTCTCCCTTTTTCTCTCAAAAATTATTTTATTCCTTTCTAGAGAAATAAATTAGTAACTTGCTCTCTCTCTAAAATAATACACCAACTTTCTATTTTTGAAATTTCTTGTCAAATCAACTATTTATATCTCTCCAAAATGTATACTTTATTTATCTAGAAAAACTCACTCTCTAATAATCTTGTGTAAAAGCAATATTTCATACGTAGTAAAATCACAACTTTCTAAAATAAACCATTCATTTCTTTTCCTCCACAAAAATCCATAAGATACTTACTAAAATATTTCTTCAAAACATCTTTTTGAAAAATCTCTCTTTTCATTTTAAAAATTAAAAATCACCACACTAACTTACAATAATTACATAAAATAATAGATCTTTCTTATTAGTAAGAACAAACTTTCACTAAACAAGATAAATCTCTCTACTTACAAAAATATCATTTGAATAATAACCATGATTAAATCAACACTAATTAATTAGTACTCCCAAGAAATATAATAATAATAGAACTCTTTCTAGAAAACATATCTTCTAATTAACTTCTAATCACTTTTAATCAACTACTAATCATCTTCTAATTACCTTCTAATCACTTCTAATCTCACTAATCCACTACTAATTTCAAGAAGAACTACTCAAATTAGAACCTCATTATCATGCTTGTAACTCTTTCTACATAAAAAGACTCTTTCTTGAATACTAAGAAATAGACTTAGTAACTTAATACATGTACTAATTAAACCAATCAAGCTTCATAATCAACTCTTAAAAACTAATTAGAGCATCATACTAATTCTAGAAATAACTAATTAGAAGAGTAGTTTAGGAAACTACCTTGTTTCCCGGGTGTAAACCGGAAGCCGATTAGCACTCCGTTGGCGTAGAACTCTCCTTAATCTACCTTACCAACTCACTAATTAGCTTAGTAAGTAGCTAATTAGAACTAGATTAGAAAAGCTAAAAGGTGGTAGATGTAGTGGTAGTTTGATGGGAAATATGAAGACAAGTAGACAAGTGTAGGTATATGGGGTCCAAATGAACAAAGTGAGTGCTATTTATAGCAAATGAGTGACCTCTCTCCTCCCTCTTGAAAATTTCGGCACACACACACACTCCTTGGCCGAACCATGCATGTATAGGGAGGGAATATGTGCATTGAATTGGCACATGGCAAGTGCACCACTTGCACTAGGTTTTTAGGTTAGGTCCTAGGCTAGGAATCTTGGTACTAACTTACTTGTAAGACAAGTAAATGGGGAATCAAATGGGGTTTCTACGTAGGAATGCCTAGTGGGGGAAAATACGCCTCTCGCTGTGTAGGTTTTTGCGCGGTTATCTCTGTTACGGGGTGTTTTTAGGAACAAATATGAACAATAAGCATGTGAGTGGAGTTATTGCTAGAGAATAGCCCTAATAGGCTAGAGATAGGGTGGAATATTCCTTCCTTAAATTAAGGAAGTATGTCTTTAGGTTACTTGGAAGCCAAGGTCAAGTATAGGTAGACTAGGTTGTGTAGGTTGTACACAAATGCATGTATTGTGTGGGTATGTATAGGTTACTCCAAAAATAACAAGGCTTGTTCTAACTAGTTTAGGGTACAAAACCTTAGCTTAGAAATCTTTCTAAACCCTCCACTTGCTTGCACAAGTGAACAATGCATTAAATCTATGCATGTGCAAGTGTACTTTCATACATGCACACACACACAAACTCTCACTCTCTCTCTCTACCGATCTCTCTCTCTCTCTCTCTCTCTCTCTCTCTCTCTCTCTCTCTCTCTCTCGGCATCTCTCTCTCTCTCTCTCTCTCTCTAAGTTACTCTCTCTCTCTCTCTAACTCTCTCTCTAACTTGGGAATATTCCAAGTTCCAAGACGCGAGGTGACCACTCCATGAAGTACCGAACTTGGTTGAGTGAAGTAATGGTAATGGTTGGGTAGGTTTCGGGTACTAAACACGGTTCCTGGGTGCTACGGTAGTGTAACAGATGTGTTACTCGGTCTCGTACGCGTATATGTATGGCTCGATTCCGAGTTATTCGAATAAAAAGCATTAATTAATATTTTAATAGAAAAATATTTCGGAAATTCAGAAATTAAAATAATTAATAAAAATTATTTAACGAAATTTTTATTTATGAAAATTAGGGTCGTTACAATATTTCTATTCCTACTCAAGATTCTAGTCATCATCCAAACACAACCTTATGGTCACCTATAAAAAATTAACTCAATCCGATATCGGTAAGGGTTTTCTTTAGAATTCGTAGGTCTTGTAAAAAGTTAGCTCAATCCGATATCCGTACGAAATGGCTTTCAGATTGAGCTAATTTTTTTTTATAGGTATTGATATAAAAATATTTGAAGAAAAACCTGTGGTTTGAATCATCTTTGTGGGATCCGAAATAGGCCCGGCTTTTCCATAATTCGTAAAGCAGACCATTTAATTTCAGATGAATGATCAATTGTTTTTTTCGGGGCTATTTTGGGATCCCACACAAAGAATATTCAGACCAACTCATTATTTTTAAAATGTATTTTACGGGTTCTTGCAAAAAATTAACTCACTACAAGGGAACTTCCTCCCGTCTGAGTCGGATACTGAATCTAAGATCGGTAAGGGCTTTATTTAAATTAATGGGGGATATTTTTTTATGATAATTTTTTGTTGGAACTCATAAAAATCATTTTAAGAAAAGAACTTACAGTTTGAATCATCTTTCAATGACCCGAAATAGGCCTCACAAAACATTAAAAAAAAAGAAAAAGAAAAAGCCACCGTGTTGAGCTTTGCAGGCTCCCTGGCCAATCCGTATTACTCCGTATGTATTACGGGAGAGAACCATTCCTATTTCTGATACAAAAAGTAGTATTTGCCAAAAAACTAGTATTTATACAAGTCTAAAAAGACCAATTTGTGGGGGTTATTTTACAACTTTATTCAGTGGGTAACAATATGGATGCTCCCAACGAAGAAGAGCTTCTCATGGAGGCTCCCGATGAAGAAGAAGACAAGTTCTTGACTTTGACGGAATACACAGAAGAGGTGGAATTACACGGTCATGATATGCTGCCAGTCCCAGAGATTCGATACCCACCTCGAATATACGATAATATCTTTGCGGGACTACTTCTCCTGAATGGTATTTGCATGGCTTTCACATGGAAGATTCACGGCATGGTGTTTTCCAACAACGATGTGATTTCTTCCTCACCGATGATATTAACGATTATTAACAGATTATATGTTCTAGCTACAGTCTTGATGATTTTGGTGGTCGTACAAGGTTTCTGTCTTGCGACTCTCTGTGATTCGATCACGTATCAGAGTTTTGTTATTTATATCTATCTAAAACGAGGCATGACGGAGTGGCAGGTGAGGAATCAAGACATATAACAAAGTACAGAGAAGAATCAATATTCGCAGTGCAGTACAGATTTTCAGCAATATTTTGCTTAATTTTCAACCATTTAAGATGTGATTTTTCCGACTGTATTGCAGATTTTAATTACTATCTTTCATGTAGTTTTATATTGTTTCGGTCTGCTAATTTTTTTTAATTACAAAGAACCGTGCTAGCTGGAACTAAATTAATATTTATCTCTACCAAAATTATAAAGAATCAAAGTGCCTATCATAAGAATTTTACTCAAATCCATGCAATAAATGCTAAGGAATATTTAAACTAAAGTGCTTTTTACATAAATATTTAATCTAAAGTAGAAAATCCTATACTTCAAGAATTTACCACATCACTTGGACATTTTTATGATAACCTATTTCGTGCAATCCATGTACATATAGAATACTTCTTAACTAGCAAAAAACACGAGCTATGCATGGGGTGAAGTCATGGTGTTACCAGTTGTGGTGGGATGATTCTGCAAGGATCCCTTCTTCTCCAAGTGTACTCTGCCTTGTCTAATTGATCCTGCACCAAAGAACACTGGTTAGTGTCACTTGGGCCTCTTGCCCAAGGACACTCCGACGATCAAGATAGTATATTGAAAGAGAGAGTACAAAGAGTACTAAATCTGAGATTGTGTGTGTGCCTCTAGGGTTTATCCTTTGGTACTTATAGGTCTCCATGTACTTGCTCTCCAAGTTTCATGACATCATCCATGACGTCCTCGGTCACGTGACACAGCCTATAGTAGGACGCCACGTAATCACCTAGGAGCTTCTAGAAGCCCCTATCTTGGTGCCAGGTGGCCCACAACATGTGCCCTTTGTAACCGCCTCATGCCCCATTCGGGCCAGCTCTTGGGTCGAGTTACACCGCCCGCCCGGACACCACTCATCCCGAATAGCTTACTCCTTGATTCGGAGATGTTATATTATATCCGTTGGCCCTACTAGGACCCATAGTACACTGTTGGTAGTGGTCTACCTTCGGTATTTAACCCACATTTGGCCCATGCAATCCCTAATCATCCGGCCTCCACAGTGGTCGGCCCAAAGTGCTAAGGACCGAAATACTATACATTCGGCCCACCACACCAGTGATGGAACTCAAGAACTCAGGGCGGGGGGGGGGGGGGGGGGGGGGGGGTGGGGCACTTGGCACCCCCTTGTCGTAAGGCAAAAAGTTATTTTTGTATTGTAAGAGCAGTGGTACTTTAAGTGTGTAATTTGAGTAATAAGTATGTTGATGGTTGATTAACCTATGAAAATGTGTATATTTTGGGGTATTAAAAATAATTAATCTTAGAACATTTATACCCTTTTTTATACAACTTACTTCAACCACAGTGACAAAAAATGAATTCGGTAAGAAAGTCACCAAGATATATTAAGAAACTCCAGACCTGAAAACCATGCATCTCTCGTCCTTCAAACTAAAACCATGGTAGCAGCTAGAAAATCACTTTGTATAAAAAGACAAGGGCAATGCCCAATATGATTTTATGCTAGTTTACGTTTGTTACCTTTGAGTGAGTCTTTGACATACGACAAATGGAATTAGCAAAGACAAGGTTGCAATTTTTTTTTTTTTAATAATATGCTTAGGATTCAGTTTTTGGCTTACCCTAACGTAAAGCTGGGCTAGTTTACGTTCGTTAGCTTTGAGTGAGTCTTTGACATATGACAAATGGAATTAGCAAAGGCAAGGCTTGCAAAAAATAAAAAATAAAAATTTAATAATATGCTTAGGAATCAATTTTTGGCTTACCCTAACGTAAAGTTGGGCATCTACATTGGTGTATATATATATATATATATATATATATATATATATATATATATATATATATATATATATATATATATATATATATATATATATATATATATATATATATATAAGTTAGAAGTTTAAATCTTACCCTCAACGTAAAGTTGGACATATACATTGGTATATATAGGAAAGTTAGGAGTTCAAATGTTGAAGTTCATTATTGGAAAGTTTTGACTTGCTTAAATATAGGTATGTATAATTATGTTTCTAGCTCTAGAATATTACTATGAGGTATCAAAATTGTTAGGATATAATCAAAATTTGTGGAAAGATTTATGGATAGGTAACAGTACATAATCCTCTTTGGTTAACTTTTTTTTTCATAAACGTTTTATTTTTTCCCAAATTATGAAAATAAGATAACCTATAGATTTTGAAAATTCTCCTCTCTTTTTTTTTTTTAAATAGCTAGAGCATATGGTAGCAAATCATGGAATCATTCATGAGAGAGGGAATCATGAACCTGTTTTTTTTTTTTTTTTCCCATAAAAGATTATGAACATATTAGCTACATTATTCTTATCATTAATGAAATTGAAGGAACTTTGTGTCATTTGAAATCTAAATAATTATGAGACAAGTTTGGTATTATACACATGATGACTTCTTATTGAAATGATCGAATCTAAATTATTATGGGATAACCACGTTCGGAAAATTTATCCCACAAATCATGGTTTACTAATTAAAAGATATAATTTGATAATTTAACAAAAGGATAATAAATTATGCTTTGTCCAATTACCTCGGCCATTTGTTGCAGCCATATTCCTCCTCCTCGTGCCACTTGTCGCTCTCACAACCATCCTCACAAAAACCCATCCTGCAATACTATATTAGATTTGTTGCAGCCATATTCCTCCTCCTCGTGCCACTTGTCGCTCTCACAACCATCCTCACAAAAACCCATCCTGCAATACTATATTAGATTGTGTTGGTGGTTTGTGCCAAGTATGGATATTGAGCCAACAAATCAAACCATTATAAAACCAAGAGAACAAACAAGATTTTTATGTGGTTTGGATAAATTGGGTTTTTAGCCAAATTCCCTACTCTACGGGCAGCCTCATCCAATATCATTAATTAATCTCAATGATTACATGCATGTATCCACTTACATATCAAGAACTCAATCTGTTCCTAATTAATAGTCCCTTTTAAGAATTCCCATTTTTTAAGGGGACATGAATTGATTGCACCTGGATTCAAATTTGGTGACATCATTTCCATCAATTGCCCATGTACCCTACCTACCTTGCAACATGTGGTGTCCTAATTTCTAGATGACCCTTCTGAGTTGACTCTTTTCCACCGTTGCAGTGAGACCTGTCTCTCCTGGTACCTCTGCACAAGAAGCCCCCGCTGTTAGCACCCAACTTGGCGGATGTTGGCCAGGGAAGACACTCCGACGGTCTAGTGAGAAGACTTAGAAAGAGATACCAAATGAAGTAGAGAGAATTGATTTGTAATGTGTTGTCTACCTTATAGGGTTCTCCTCTCTTCCTTTATATGGGCTCTCCTAACTTGCGCTCCAAGCTTAGGTGCAGATCAATAATTTGGCTCGAATGACGTCACACTACGTCATGCGACGCTAACCGCCTCAAATGACATCATCCATGACGTGTCAGATGAACTGCTTTCCGCATTTCCCGTGAGTCACTTTGGGTTTACCCGGCTCGGGTGACTCGTCTCGTTGAGTCGTTTCAGGTTTACCCGGCTCAAATGACTCGTCCGGTTCAATCTCGTCTCGGCGAGTCGTTTCGGGTTTACCCGGTTCGGATGACTCGTCCGGTTCAATCTTGTCTCGGCCAAGACGCTGGTTCATCCTCTTTGCTCGGCACGGTTATATTGGGCTAGGTTGACACTATCTCGGTATGGTCATATTGGCTCGATTGACACCATCTTGGCATAGTCATATTGGCTCGGCTCGGTTGAAACTGTCTTGGTAGGGTCATATTGGCTCAGCTAGGTTGGAACCGTCTCGGTAGAGTCATATTGGCTCGGTTGACACCGTCTTGGTACGATCATATTGACTCGGCTCGGTTGGTACCATCTCGATACGATCTCGGATATCGACTCAGCCCATTTAAGCTTAGGGTTAGGCTTCGCCTTGTTCGGGGCCTGAGCCTTTGATCTAAGCCAAGCTGTGATTCATCTGATCGTTATATTTTGGCTCACTACACAACACTTGTATTCAATTATGAGAGATACTTTTAAAAAATCATCAAATTTTTACTTCCACTTTTAGAAAGAGACTATCATTTTGGAACATCCTAAAATGGAAATAATGAATTATTAATTAGGAATGGAGGGAGTAAATCATAGTGGATATAACTCAATTATCCATAAAAGTAGATTTACACAAATATTAGACTAAGGGTGGATATCTCACTTTCTTTAAGGAGATTCAAGCCCTTTGCGCATGGTTGAATCTTGAACCACTGGGTGATGCAGCAGAACTCCCACATGGTCTGTCTCCCACAGGATACAACAGCCCGACTAATAAGTTGTGCTAGCTCGATCCACCTTGCACAAGTAAATTGAGCCCGAACTCCACCACAAAACCCTTACATTTAGTTGGATAATCTCTCTGTAACACTATGGAAAATAGAGACTATGGAGAAATAGGAGAGAGCCTTGATCACACTGTCTTAGGCCTCAGTGAGGCTTATGCTTCTTCGACGCACACCAAAATGCATGCATCTTATATAGTATTACAGGATGGGTTTTCGTGAAGAGGGCTATAGTCGCAATGTGTGGCACTTATCCATTGGCCAACTACAACTGCTAGAATTTTTGTTTGTTAAATTGTTATTTAAAAATTGGACAGTTGATTTATGCTAATTTTTATATGGAAGGGATAAACTATCTCATTCAAATTGAAATTTGCCATAATTTAAGGAAAGCAAGCTAATTTTGTGACTGATCCCATCATATCCATATTAGATAGGTAATACATTCAAATTTCAAAAAAAAAAAAAAAAAGATTCTGTTTAAACCCCATTTTCTTCCTGCACCCACTTAAATAGTTAGGCAATTTCCAACATACACTCACCTCCAATAATTTAGGAACCTAATTTTTTAGCATCCATTGGTAACCATGTAACGAATCGATTTTCGGAAGCATTATTTAAATCATTTAATAAAAGATTAGTTTAGATAAAAAGGATTTCATTCATAACGCAGCATAAATAACATAATTGTCTTAGTTCGATGATAAAATAAACAAAGTACTTTTGTTGGAAAATTATATTACATGCTACAACATAAAAATAAATTGGTTTAGGTTGAGATCGTGATCCCAATTCTCCTCCTGCACCTGCTCGGTAGCAAATTCCTCCATTCCGTAGTAGGGTTCTTCTTCCGCACCCACAATGCATGGCGTGAAATACCAGGGCCAATTATATATAGCACCATGAGCGAATAATAACTCAATAGCTAACTCTTACCTCCCCACCCTTACATTACAATCAACCACAGTTCGTGTACATAATTGAAAAACATGTAAATGATTGTTTATCTAGCCTTTAGCTTACATTTTCTTATAAGTTCTCAACCTAGAGAACAACCTCCCAAGTAACCACCAAGACTATGGCTTGATTCAACTCCCCCCTTGCTTGCCCTGACTGGGAGCCCATATGAAAGGCCTAAGTTATCTACTTAGTCCAATTCATCAAATGCCTCACAAATATGAATTTCCTAGGGACTGACGATACCACTTGGTCCACAAAGAACTGAATGTAACATCAGGAGTATATAGCCATGACTTGGTCTATAATACAAACCACCCTTATATCACCAAATAGTTCTATATGGAGTAATCACAAAATACCATAATTTAGGGTTCTGAATATCTGTCAATCCATAAATCACAATATCTCCATTTTCATAATCACAAGTTGATTGCCATTCATCTCATCAAATGTTATTTGAAATTCTTATTCACTTTTCCCATTAAATTAACGTCTATGTGAATTCTACGCACGAACACCAAACCTGGGCACCTTTTGTCCATTCTAACAATCCAACAATTTCGTGGTAATTGAACACAATATGCGAAGCAAAGCGATAATGATACATTTAAGGGAAAACAATTCATGTAAAATATTCAAGATTGGTCCTTATGACTTGCGGGCTCATCATAAGTTAACACAAAAATTGATGTTACTAGCTATTATTCGTTTGGGATTAAATTAGCTTTTCGTAAATTAACCTCAATAGATTCATTAGTTGATAGCTTGGGTGATTAATAACTTGCAGGATTTCAAAAGACTTGGTCAGATGAAACCAGATTATTATGGCAAAGAAAGAAGAGTCCTTCCCATCTTCTTCAACTAATTAGCTAATTAGGGCTTCCACCCTTTGGGGGGGGAGGAACGGCCCCTCCCCTCCTCCCCCTGGGCTTTTCTTCTTCTTCCTCCCTCTGGCCTCCCTCTCTCTCATTCCCCTTCTACCTCTCAATCCGCGTTCACCTTTCTCTGGGTTCTTCGCAGCCCTTTCTCTGGTTTTTCGGCTCGGGCTTGCACGGCTGGGTGCGGCTCTCTTTCGCCTAACGGCTTGCCGGTCCCTCCACACCTCGTTTCATTGCTAGATGTTCGTGGATTTCGGCCTAACGGCCTGTGGATCAGGGTTCTGAGAATGGGTTTCGCGGTGGCTCTGGTGTGGCGTTCGCGTATGGGGTTTTGGTGGTTGCGGGATCTGGTGTGTTGGAGGCATGAGGTGTGATGGTTTGGGGGTTGTTTTCTGTTTTGTTGGGCTCTGGTGTTGTTTGCGGATGGCGGTGGTGTTTGGTGGCGGCTGGGGGTTGCAGGGGTTTGCATTGTGATTACTGGTAATGGAGAATGATTGGCTATGGAGGATGATTGTGGTGCAGATGATGAAGATCGACAATGGAGGATTCTTTGGCCACTTGGAGAGGGGCAGTTGGTCCGTCCTTGGGGCAGCAACAGGGGCTTGTTCCCTGGGTTCCGACGGCGGTGTTAGCAACGATCGGTTCCTCTTCAGGTGGCTGGAGTGCAGCGGAGGTGGCGGTTGTGTTTTGTTGGATGGCTGTTTAGGGTTCTCATTGGTTGGGCTTGGCCCATTATCTAGGCATTTTGGGCCTTTGGGTGTTTTCTTATGAGCTATAATGTTTTATCTGGGTTTTTTTGGACCCATGAGGGTGCGGGGCTTGTAATTGGTGGGTATCCTTGATTGATTTCTTACCAATCTTGGATTGGGTCTCGGATTGGGTAGACATTAGGTTTTTGCTTGTTTGCTGTTTCCTTGTCCTATTAGTCTTGTAACAATTTCAAGATTAATGAAATCTTTTTTGCCTTTCGAAAAAAAAAAAGACTTGCAGGATTTAAAAACTTATCACTCTGACAAGGTTTTGAAATATAATTACTTGGTTTATAACTTCCAGGATTACAATAGTATTGATAATGCCAGTGCCTTTGTGAATCTTCTAATAAGTCCAGGAGTTAAAAGGAAATTTTAACATGTACTACTTCTTTGTCAAACAGTACGTTAAAAGTAGGTACAAAACTTATATTTATAAAAATTTAACCTACAGGTTATCATTTTAGCATTTAAAATTTTATAAGAGGAGTCTTGATCGTAATCTCATATCACCATACTAACCTTCAAATATTAAGGGTTTCTTCTTAACTAAATATTTTATATAAGTCCTCTAATATAATAAATTATTCAATACAATTTTATTTTCCTAGAACTCTAAATAGTCCTCTTTATTTTTTTTTTCCACTCTTACTGGTTTTGTATAATTTTGCTTTTTAATTTTTTTTTCATGGACTTTCATATGTTAAGATACATTTACTCTATGCTACCTTTTACTAACATGAAATTATGACATATCTTGAAGTACAACCCAATCTATTCGGATATCTTCTTACTCAATCTATTCGGATATCTTCTTTTTTCTCGAAGCATTGATTGACCGATCCTCTTCTTTTTTCTCGAAGCATTGATTGACCGATCCACAGTTGGACTTTCTCGTATCCCACTCCACGTCCACCCCCCCAATCTGACACGTGTACCCGCCACTATTACTCCCTCCCTAAAAGTCTCTAACGCAGTTAACCCTCTCCCCGGTTAAACACACTTCCTTCAATTAGAGCAACTCCAACACAAGCTCTCCTCTCTAAAATAAGGAGTGGAAGTGACATATTAAGAGGAGATTTTGTAATTTACGTACTCTTTTCCTCAAAAAGTTGTACTGCTTGGAGGGACCCATCCACCTTTTTGTCACATCCACTCCTTAAATTTAATTTTGGCTCTTTAGGACATTTACAAAATCTCCCCTTAATATGTCACTTCCACTCCTCATTTTAGAGAGGAGAGCTTGTGTTGGAGTTGCTCTTTTACACTTCTCTAATTAATGCTTTGGTAAAAAAACCATAAAATTATTTTAAGAATAACTTGCAATTCGAATAATTTTTTGGGAACCAAAATAGACCTCACAAAATTATCATTAAATCATTTTCAGAGTAAAAGGTCAAACACATTTTCTGGAAAGAGTAATTTTGGAAAAAAGGGGCACTTTCATTAAGGTTTAATAGTTAGAGAGAGGGGAAAATACACACCAACTTGAGAACAATAAAAATGGAGCAGATTCAAGGTAATGGCTCTTTTCTCTCACGTTGTGTGAGATAAGTCATGGTTTCAATGTTAGCAAATTTATTTAGGACTATGTATGATGTTTATTTTTTTAATGGGAGGTAATCAAAATGTGCTCTTTCCAGAATTACTCTTCGAGAAAACATGTTTGGCCTTTGCCCATGTTTGGCCTTTTGCTTTTAAAATGATGAATTGATTATTCTGTGGAGTCTATTTGCTTGAATCACAAATTATAGGTTCTTGTAAAAAAAATATTAAAATTACCTAGGAATGCTAAAAAAGTCCCTACATAGGAATGCTAAAAAAGCCCCTACATATATCCAATTGAAATAAATTTTTAGAAAAACCCATAATAAATTATTTTAAGAATAAATTACAGAGATGGGAAGGAGAGAAGAATTTTGTGGGAAGAATTGCCACCCTCACCACTTAAGTGGGACATTTTAGGACCCAAGTGCATTTCTCCACACTTTAGCAAACATCAAACGTGGTGCATACTCTTGACCGAACAGTAGCTACACGTGTGAGATGAGTGGGAAAGTCGGACAGGGGATCCGGGGCATCTCTCTCCTTGGTTAAGTGTCTTCCTCCTCCTCTAACCTTTCCCAATCTCTCTCCTTGGTTAAGTGTCTTCCTCCTCCTCTCACCTTTCCCAATCTAAGTGTCGCTATAATCTAAGACCCAAACGCATTAGAAGGAGAAGTCTAAAAGCAGAAGTCTTAAACACGATCCAATGGCCCACATAAGTATTGGTAAATATGCTAATTTTTCAGTCTTTCAGTTGGACTATCTTTGCTTTTGTTCTCATTTTTTTTTTTTGGTGTAGAAATGGACGGATGAAGATGACGATCTTCAGCTCCAATCGGTAGGAGAATTTAAGGGGTACCAGCCGGTCGGACCTGTTAACTGGGAAACAGTCTTTGAAGCGTACAAGAGGAAGGGCGGCAGGGTAGAGAGCCAGGAGAAGCTCTCAAAACATTTTCGAAGGTTTAAAAGTATGCACAAGAATGATAAGTGGGAACAAAAGTATGATGAGTACCGTGCGAGAGTGTTTCCCCCACCACCTCCCCTCCATCACCCACTACCTAACCAATCGGGTACCAATCCCGGTAGTTCTTCAACCCCAACTTATTCATCAACCCCAACTTTTTCGGGTGGTTCATTGAGTTACGAGAGTTACCGAAATCCAAATCCAAACGTCTATTCCAGTCCCTATAATACCGGTCCCTATCCCCTCGGCAGTCTATATCAGGCTACCCCCAAGGCTATCCAAATTTCTATGCCGGTGGTCTATATCAGATTCCGCCGGTGCCTGTTCAGGTTCCTACTCCCCCTCCCCCTTTTCAGATTCCCCATCCCCATCTCGAAAGCGAGTCGCCTCTAAATAGGGGTCAGGCTCAGCCTACAGAGGCAATAATTAAGAAATCGAGAAAGACTTTAAAAGAGCTAAAAACCTCACTTTCCACCCTGCAAAAACAATACGTTCTCTATCTGATCGCCTGCGCCTCTAAAAAACTGGTCGAATTAATCGGCTTTTTCCACGCATTAGACGGCGTTGATTATTTGAGAGACTTAATGGTTGAAGAGGGGGTAGGTTCGAGGGAGAGGGGTCTGAGTGAGTCGTGCAGTTGTTGGGTTAGGTGGGGTGTGGGCTTCTCAGGGGGTTTGGGTGTTGGGTGGTTTCTTGGGTAGGGTCTGAGTCTTCTGTTTTTTTGGCTTTTAGTTTGTCATATTTGATATTTGTATGGGATATTTATATTTATTGGATATTTATCACGTTTGTATTGGGTGGTTTCACTGCGACCATTTATTGTATTGTATTCGGGTGTATTCCATGTATCTTTTTGCTTTTCGCTTTTAAGTTCAATCGTTCATGCTTTTAAGTTCAATCGTTCATGTTTGCCATTTTAAGTTCAATCGTTCATTTTTGCCATTTGAAGTTCAATCGTTCATGTTTGTCATATTATGTCATTGTCATGTTTGTCATATTATTATTCTTTGTCATATTTATATTTTTGGGATATAATCAGAGCCATTTGTATTTGTATTGGGGTGGATTTGTATTTGTATTGGGGTGGGCTTTGACAGCCACCACCATGACTATTATATTGTATTATTGTATTGTATTAGGGTGGCAGCCACTAGCGCTTTCACAGCCGCAGAGCTACATGTGTAATTGATACCGAGCTACATGTGATGTAATTGATATTGTGTAATTGAAATTGATGTAATTGATATTGTTTCATAACCATCTGGTCTTGCTTTCTATTCATTTAAATTCAATAAGTTCCCTGTCGAGGAGATTCTGCACCTCCCACTTCAAGGCATAGCATTGATCGGTCCAGTGCCCTACCTGCCTGCCCTGAATGAAAAGCACACCTGGCATTGGGATTGAAGTTCCTCACGAGGATTGGTCCAGTATTGCTGATTTAGACTACTGTGGGTTTTGGGCTTTGATAATGGAAAGGTACAACCCTTCGTGAGGTGAGACATGGCCATCAATGCTCCGCTCATCATTGGAAAAAATATGTGTTGTAGCACATTAAATCTAAATGGAAAAAGTGCCAAGCCAAACGAGATCCATTGCTGACAGATTGTGCGAATGTCCTACGGGCTAGTAGTGCTTTCGGTCGGCCTTGGATCTCTTTGGCAATGGTGTTCCCCTAGGGATGCCTCCTTGCCGAGAGGAAGCATGTTGCTTGAGTCCCGATCGATTTTGTGCCGCGTGTTTCAAGTGCAATGCCGAAGGCTAGCATGGATGTCGTCTTTCTTGTCCCGCGATTTCACCCGAGGGATGCTTGCCCGTTGCCGGTGGTATCACCGTGTCACGAAATTGTGTAGTAGCGCTTCTGGCGCAAGGCGCATTAGTAGTGGCGTTGTGATGCCAAGGTCTTGGGTGGGATATTCCTTGGTTTTCTAAAAGATGGCATGCATTGCCAAGCGTTTTGTGTTGCAATGGAACAGGCGACACGTGCCTTGCCAATTGAGATCCCTTTCCAAAGGATTGCACGAACGTCCTACGGGCTAGTATTGCTTTCGGTTGGCCTTGGATCTCTTTTGGCTGTGGCACTGTCCCTCTCCTGGAAAAGTGCTTATGTCAAGCCTACTGCCTCGTTGTGTCAAGCCTGCTGCCTTGATGATGCATTGGTGTTCCCCTGGGGATACCTCCTTGCCGAGAGGAAGCATGTTGCTTGAGTCCCGATCAATTTTGTGCTTCGTGTTTCAAGTGCAATGCCGAAGGCTAGCATGGATGTCGTCTTTTCGCGTCCCACGATTTCACCCGAGGGATGCATGCCCGTTGCCGGTGGTATCACCGTGTCACGAAAATGTGTAGTAGTGCTTCTGGCGCGAGGCGCATTAGTAGTGGCGTTGTGATGCCAAAGGCTTGGGTAGGAGCCGAACTCGAGCCTAACTCATACCTTAGCGAACTGATCCTGAACCTCATAGAGTTTGGTTCAATTCAGCTCGTTTAGAGTTCTACCGGTAGGAAGGGGAGATTTAGGGCAGGAAGGGCAGAGGTAGGGGAGAGGTTGAATGTAACAAGTGTTGGCCAAATAAGGTGGGGGAGTGTTTGGCAAAATAAGGATGGGGCAGAAAGCGGTGGGCTGTACCGAAAGTACAACCTCTCTATCATTGATATCGATATCCAGCCTTGTTCGATTGGCTGCTCAGCCAAATTTTTTAGGCAAAAAAGTAAACAATAGGGTCCCTCCGTAACAAAACTATAGGTAATTAGGTAATTATTAAAGAATTTCCAGTTTTACCCTTATATTTTAACAAGAACTATAGGTAATTGTTTATTGATTCGTTAAAGAATTGGACAATAAAATAACAAATACAATTGTTATGGCTATGTTTGGTTATTAGTTTATTTTTAGTTTTGGTTTTGTTGACATCATCATTTCCCTCATTTCTCTCTCTATCTCTCCACTCATTACACCTGTTTACATCATCGAAACTAAACTAAACTACAAACCAGATACAGCCTATACTCTCTCCCTGCATGTTTATTGATATTGATTCATTTTCGACATTCCGGTGATATTTTTATTTGTCTGGATCTTGGATTTCTTGATTTTAAGATTTTCATAGATATGAACAAATTTTTAAGTTGTGTGAAGCAGTGGAAGTGGAGCCGGAGGAGTAGGAAAAAAAAATTAAGGATAAAATAGACAAATAACAAAGTTTATTTAAAGAAATTTATGAAGTAGGAGAAAAGAATTGTGGGAAGTGATTTGAAGCAAAACTAACGAACAGAAAAAACAGAAAACTCAACCACTTGAACAATTTAGGAGAAAACAGAAAACTCAACCACTTGAACAATTTAGAAGTGTGAAAATCAATTAACTTTACTTGTGTATTTGTTTCGGATAGTGATTTGAACACTCCCAAATTGTTATCTTTTAGACAAAAAAAAAACGGGTGTGAATAACAATTTGGGGTGTAAAAATCAATACAAATGAGGTAAAAAGAAATTGTTTCAAGAACAAACAATGAAATTAGTCCGCTGGTTGAAAGATATTTAAACATATTAAGCTAGAAAAAAGTTTATTTTATGCCAGAGAAATGAGAAGGAAGTTAAAATTAATAGAGAAATTGAGGTCCCATTTAGCTTACAAATTTAAAGTGCTAAAATGATTTTTCCTACTTTTTTATCCACCCATTCCTGGTTGTGGCCCACCCTTCCTATCAAATACCCCTTACTATTTAATCCATCCTCCATATTTAATCTCTCAAAAACTAATCCCCAGCGATACAGCTAGATTAGATGGACCTAGAACCACATTTACGCCTCCTTTAGCTAAAAAAACAAAAACTGTTTTTTTGGTTTTTTTCTTTGTCTTTATTTATTTTTTTTCCATTTCTTAGTTTTGCATCAAATTTTCGTAGTTTCTTGATTTATCTCTACCAGACGAATCTAAAAAATATAAAATTATGGTCAAAACAAGCTATTTTACTCAGCCAAAACAAGCTCTATTTTATATTTAAAAAATATAAAATTATGGCAAAACTCAAATTTAAGTACTATTTTTTCCTATTTTAAATACTACTAAAGAAAGGAGAGGGGAGAGAGGAGAGAGGAGAGAGAAGAGAGAAAAAATATAGTAAACAATTCTTTTGGGAGTGAACAGTGACTCCCAAAAGGTTAGTTTTGAATTTTGTTCACCTGGGATTTGGTATTTTGTTCACCCGTGAGCTTGTTTTGGCTTAGGAAAATAGAGATAGGTAGTCTTTTTCACTTCCCCTCACCTTAACTACTACTTAACAACTGTAGTCTTGAGAAATGAGACTTAACTACTGTAGTCTTGATAGTCTTAAGAAATGAAAAGCAAAAAAATCTCTTAAGTTTTGGATTGTAGAACTTGTTTTGTAAAGGGCTACCAATTTAGTTTTGAGCCCTAGTTTTGAAGTGGAAAGACAGCAGCCTGTATATCTAAATAATTTTTCTTTTTCTTTTGTGAATAGATATAAGAATGTGCGCAATATTAGATATAAATATTTTACCTAACAAAATGAAATTTTAGGATTTTCCGATATTGTGGTTTCAATTGTCTAGCTTTCATTTTGCTTTGTGAAAATATGCAAAATAAGTTGAAATTAATGTTGCTCGGAAGCTTCATTTTGATGCTTTTGTCCAAAAGATTCAAAAGATTCTGTATGTTCAGCACAACTTTTAAGTTTATGGTCCCAAAAAATATAAAATATTGAAACTTGAAGAGTTCCATTTTATTCTTGAACAACTTTTTAAGTATATGGTCCCAAAAAATGTAAAATATTGAAACTTGAAGAGTTCCATTTTATTCTTATTCTTGAGAAACAACGATTTTGATAAAATCCGAAATCTTTTGAGATTTTATGACATGTCTTCAGAATCGATAAAATTGAGTGATTTTATCAAATATTGATAAAACCCGAGAACTTAGAGCTCCTTTGGCCAAAAAGAAGATTATGGTTTTTTGGTTTTTTCATTTCGTCTTTTATTCAATTTTTTTTTTTTTTGCATTTCTTAGTTTCGCGTCAAGATTTTGTGGTTTCTGGATTTCTCTTGGCGAGACGAATCTAACAAGTATAAATTTATGGTCAAACCAAATATTTTTTTTGAATAAAGACGTAATACTTGAATTATTTGAGCAAAATCCAGAAACCACAAAATCTTGACAAATGCAAAAAAAAAAAAAAAAAAAAAAATTGAATAAACGACGAAACAAAAAAACCAAAAAACCATAATCTTCTTTTTGGCCAAAGGAGTTCTTAGCCTAAATTTGAAGCAAAAATGCAGGGAGTACTTTTTTATTTTTTTATGGCAACAAATGTACTTCAAGTATGATATTTTCTGATATTAAATTTATCGAATAATAGAGAGACTGGTGGAGGGGGAACCAAAAAGTGGATAGGTAAACTAGAAATTGTACCTTTTTTGACAAGGTATTTTGCCTAGTGTTGGTGCACTTGCTCTAAAGGGAGTTGTGCACAGCACTGCCATGGACAACAACCCATTTCCGCTAAAGAGCCATCTCTGTGTGTGTGGCCCGGGGGGGGGGGGGGGGGGTGTCTATCTTTTATCTTTCTCTTTCTTAATACAACTCAATCTATTTTGTGATTTGGCAAAAAAGTAAAAAACAATTATTTGATTTTTTTGTTTTGTCTTTATTTAAAAAATTTGCATCTTTTAATTTTGTATCAAGTTTTCATGGTCTATGGAGAGAATCCAAAGACTATAATTGTCCAAACTAATTTTTTTTTAATGAAACTGAAATTAAACTTTATTTTGATTTATTTTTGGCTTTATTAAAAAAAATATTACTTTTACCATAATTTTATACTCCTTCGGACGACAAAACCAAAAAATGCAAAACCAAAAAATGGAAAGACAAGAGGGAGAGAGGGTCTGATTTTCTGGGGTGGAAGGTGGTGTGTGGCATTGGTGTTGGTGGGTGGAGGAATGAAGAGTGGGGAGGAGAGAGAGGGAGTGGTTGGGATGTATATTTATACCTATGTGTATATGTACATAATATACATGTATGTATATGTATATGTATGAGAATGTAAAAAGTGTATATAATAGCCATATATATGAGGTGTAAAAGAGTTAGGGTCTAAATTGTAGTAATTTAGGTAATTAGGGTACTAACCGTAGATTAGGAAATAAGAGGTCTAGTGCATAATTAAATAATACTAACATAATTAATCCACATTAAAGGACTTAAATAATTCTAATTTTATAATTAAAATTCGGTTAATTACAAACCACCGTCGGCCACCGTCTTTACCCTTTGCTGTTTGAACATAGCCACCAGCGTATTAGCCCTCCATGTCCAGCCACGTCTCCACACTACCAGATTGAGATCTCATCGAACTGTCTATGTGGTACTCCAAATTTTATTCTAGGTCCATTTGAAGAGAATCTTGGTAACGATTCAAATACTCATTCAAATACAGAGAATTTTTTTGATTTCATTGTGTCGCGGGTCGCAATCTTAAAATCATTGCTAAAATGGAGGAGATGTTAATACACTATTACGATTGTTGTGGTGGTGAGAAATTTATAGTGTGGTGGTGGCTGTCAAAAAGAAATTCGGTTAAGAGCTATATTAAAAAAATGAGGGTATGTTGGGTTTTTTTTTTTTTTTTTTTCTCTTTAATGGACTGAATTAATCTAATCTTTTTGGAAGAGTGTAAAAGAAATTAGGGGCGATTTTATTGGGTTCAAAATTTCTCAGGTACTATCGACTCTTTTGGGGTCAGTCTGTGTACGGAGTTTTGTTTCGACTTTAATGGAGTCCCCTCAAGTGTGTGGTGAGATTAGGTCTAGAATTAGTCCAGACACGTGTAGACTGGCCTAGACTCCCGAGTTATAAAAGAAAGTTTTAATAGTAATTTTGAACATATTAAGCTCCAACGCATATAAAGTGGTGAGATCCCATTGCATAAGACAAAAACCCTCCTTTCGTTCCTAACTAACCCCTTTTGTGATATTCTAACTAAACAGTGACGCAGTTTTTTGGACTGTAGTTAATGTTCTCTTATGTGGAAATTTTGTGTGATACTGTTAGGAACACAGGCGTGGACAAATACTAACATCTTCAAACGGTCAGATTTGTGAAATTGGGTTCAGTAATAAAAAAGGAGTGTTGAAATTTATGCTGTTCTGGTATAGACTACAAATAGAGGAAAACAAGCTTAGCTCAACTAATCGTCAGTGGGCCCTAAAAATGTGGAAAATTTACTGAAAATTATGGTAATCCTCTTTTCCTTTGGTTTATTACTGTTTTTCTTCACAGACCTAGTTTGAAATTTTGAATTCAAGTCATTCAGTTAATGACTAATTACTCCCCCCCCCCCCCCCCCCCCCCCCCAAAAAAAAAAAATAAAAAATAAAAAAATAAAAAAGGAGTTAATAAGTGATTCTTTATGAATTAAAAAATTCCACCAGTCCCAATTTTTTCCTAAAACCCAGCTAATAATTCCATGCAATCTGGGATGGAGGGTAAAAAAATTTGCCATTGGGCATCGGGGCAGGGTGTAAAGGCCCGTAAATTCTCTTCTTTCTTTTATTCATTGTGTGTAATGTGAACGAGTTTAATCAAAGTTTAAATTGTGTTTCCGTCATAGCATTTATATGGATGTGTATATGTTTGTGTACCGGGGGTTGGTGGAGCATGGAAATACGTGTTATGACATGGTAACGTAGTTTGAGGGTGTTTGGAATGTGTTATTAGTGGTTGGGGGTTGAACCGGTGTACTAGAATGAAAAATTCAAAATTTTCCAAAAGATACAGGTATCAATAGAGATACCACTACAAGTATCAATCGTTCAAAGGGATTTCAAGACATTTGCTACTGATAGGAATAACCCTATTGCTACCGGTATCCCAGGCCATTTTTTGCAAATTTTTATACGTGCTCAGCACACTATAAAAAGGGGTTCTTAGGGTCTTTTTCATTCAAAACATGATTTCAAACGGTCGGATTTGTGAATTCGGTTCAGTAATAAAAAAGGAGTGTTGAAATTTATGCTGCTTTAGTATAGACTACAAAATAGATGAAAACAAGCTTAGCTCAACTAATCGTCAGTAGGCCCTAAAAATGTGAAAAATTTACTGAAAATTATGGTAATCCTCTTTTCCTTTGGTTTATTACTGTTGTCTTTCCTGTTTTCTTCACAGACCTAGTTTGAAATTTTGAATTCAACTCATTCAGTTAATGACTAATTACTCCCAAAAAAAAAAAAAAAAACGAGTTAATAAGTGATTCTTTATGAATCAAAAAAATTCCTCCGGTCCCAATTTTCTCCTACACCCAGCTAATAATTCCATGCAATCTGGGAGGGAGGGTAAAAAAATATGCCATTGGGCATCGGGGCAGGGTGTAAAGGCCCGTAAATTCTCTTCTTTCTTTTATTCATTGTGTGTAATGTGAACGAGTTTAATTAAAGTTTAAATTGTGTTTCCGTCATAGCATTTATATGGATGTGTATATGTTTGTTTACCGGGGGTTGGTGGAGCATGGAAATACGTGTTATGACATGGTAACGTAGTTTGAGGGTGTTTGGAATGTGTTATTAGTGGTCGGGGGTTGAACCGATACTGTACTAGAATGAAAAATTCAAAATTTTCCAAGAGATACCACTACAAGTATCAATCGTTCAAAGGGATTTCAGGACATTTGCTACCGATAGCAATAACCCTATTGCTACCGGTATCCCATGCCATTTTTTGCAAATTTTTATACGTGCTCAGCACACTATAAAAAGGGGTTCTTGGGGTTCTTTTCATTCAAAACACGATTTCAAATGGTCGGATTTGTGAAATTCGGTTTAGTAGTAAAAAAGGAGTGTTGAAATTTATGCTGCTCTAGTATAGACTACAAAATAGATGAAAACAAGCTTAGCTCAACTAATCGTCAGTGGGCCCTAAAAATGTGAAAATCTCACTGAAAAATTATGGTAATCCTCTTTTCCTTTGGTTTATTACTGTTGTTTTTCCTGTTTTCTTCACGGACCTAGTTTGAAATTTTGAATTCAAACTCATTCAGTTAATGACTGATTACTCCCCAAAAAAAAAAAAAAAGTTAATAAGTGATTCTTTATGAATCAAAAAGTTCCTCTTCAGTCCCAATTTTCTCCTACACCCAGCCAATAATTCAACGCTACCAGGGACGCAGAGCCGGATTTGGGTTAAAGCTTGTAAAGCTACCGTTTTAAGCCGCTAAATTTTGACGGATTTTGAGGGTCCCCAGTTATGTAGGTCCATATAGTAATTAGGCCTACATAAAATTAAAATTAATTTGTTTAATAATTTAAGGGCCAAATTAATTTAAAATAAGGCCCAATTGAAAGGGCCCAAACATGATACTAATAATTTAGCCCCTATTTTGTTATTATGAAAAACTAAGTGGGCCTAAGTGTTAAAAAAAAAGAAGTTGAAAGATTGTCGCCTCCTTGTTTCGAGAATATCCACTGCCTACTGATTATTGTTCTTCTTCTTTCGTTTTTTTTTATTTTTTTGGGTCCTTGTTAGCTCATCTATTTTTTAGTGAAAAAAACCTACAACTCTCTTAACCCACTCACAACCCACCAATCAATACTTCATGAATCGAAAAAAAAAACTACAAGGAGAAACTTGATTATGCAAGCTTAATTAGAACATTTGCAGCTAAAAACGCGAGAAAAGTAATCCATAAATTACAGTTTTTGATATAATGTACTTCCTCCGTCGCTTTTTAAATGTCCCCTTTGAGAAACATGTAATTTATTGGGCATAAAAACATGTGTTTTTGTAGAAATTTATTTTTAAAAAAATTTCCACCAAATTAAAGTGCTAATTATATAGGAAAATATATTTTTTTTGGGGTCAAAGCATTTGTATGGGTGTGTATGTTTTTGTGTATTGGGGGTTGGTGGAGCATGGAAATACGTGTTATGACGCGGTGACGTAGTTTGAGGGTGTTTGGAATGTGATATTAGTGGTTGGGGGTTGAACCAGTGTAGTAGAATGAAAAATCCAAAATTTTCTAGGAGATACCGGTATCAATAGAGATACCACTACAGGTATCAATCGTTCAAAAGGATTTCAAGACATTTGATACGTGTAGCAATAGCCCTATTGCTACCGGTATCTCAGGCCATTTTTTGCAAATTTTTGTACGCTCTCAGCAAACTATAAAAAGGGGTCCTTAGGTTCTTTTTCATTCAAAACACAATTTCTAACCCTAAAACTCACCCCTCCACCTTCTCTCTTCACTTCTACCCCAGATCTTGTGATTCCAACACACACACACACACACACACCCCCACACCCACCCAATGTGTACCTTGTTTGGTTGATCATTGTTGTAGATCCTGTAGTGGAGCTTAGAAGGAGGTCGTTCGGTGGGATTTGAACTTGATTTACTTGGTCTTTTTAGGGTTTTAGGTAGGGATCCCTTCACTCCTGCCAAGTGTTTCTGTGTGGGTTTGATGTACGATTCTGACTTATGTCACGGTCTCGATTTTTCACATAATTAATATGCATTTTCCATAAATAGAAAACATAATACTTCCATACATTAACTTCCAAATGCTCACCATAAGGGTCCACAATAAGTTCCATGGTTTCATACCCGTGTCCCATGATATTAATAACATGAAATGAAGTTAGAAAATCGTTACATTCTTCCCGTCGTCAAAAGAAATATCGAATGGTAGGGTTACGAAACCACAAAATGCGGACCTAACATCCGGACCCCACTTTCCGGACCAAATTTTGACTATCTGAACCGTTAGATGTATTTAAAACGTGTTTTTAAGGTCCAACGCGAGGATTCATTAAAAAAAAATACCGAGAAGGGCTTGATCGGATCAGTTTTTCATAAAACGTGTATATGTGCACTTTTATGAAAAACTGCTTGGATCAAGCCCTTCCCGATTCTTGAGATAACAAAATAACTCTTCGTGAAAGCCTTCAATAGTCCATGCGCATCACACACTTCAACTCATGCTCCTTGGTGCGTATCTGAAAATGATAGGGCGAGCTATACTAGCTCAATAGAGAAACTTCTACCAAAACTAAATGCATGTGAGATGAATCTGCATACCGGAATGGAGAGACGGATAACAAAGGATAACTTTAAGAGCACATATGTACCAATTGAAAAAATAGACTACACATCCTCCACTCAAAAAATCTCTTTTACATTGAACTCATTGCACCCGATACGCACCCACTCTTCTCATTCGTGTGAACACACCCAATTCATCACGTTCATCATTTATTCGTCATTATAAGCTTTAGAGATTCCAAGCAACTCACTTGAAAGTGGTCCTAGAGTAATTTCGGGCATCGAATGACCCCATGTATTCTTTCCCATGGCCAAGGCATTTTCCTAGCAACACATCCGTTGGTTGGTCCTAGTGTCATTGCGGGCATCGAGTGACCCCATGTACATCATTTCGATTATTCATTCTCATTTAAAGTTTATCAAATCCGCTAGTGTTTCGATTCATCCAAACGTGTTGATAAATTATTTATAACTTGAGTGCCAAGGAAGTCATCATAAGACCAATCAGATTGGCCAAAATTGAGCAACAACAACCCGGACTTGATTTTCCTCACCAAAAACTCATTTATAAAGTTCAAACTCAAATTTTGGTGGTACCAATTGAACAAAGATACATGGTAAATGATCGAAATGATACCATTCAAATTGGCCAAAACTGAGCAACAATAACCCGAACTTGATGTTCCTCACCAAAAACTCATCTATAAAGTTCAAACTCAAATTTTGGTGGTACCAATTGAACAAAGATACATGGTAAATGATGGAAACTTCAACGAGGCAAGGATTCAAACAACCAATCAACCAAATGACTAAAAAAAAAGGGTTTATCAAGAGATTTTCAACTAAACAAGAGAGATTGATTTAATTGGGGAGTAATACCTGCAACAATCATTCAAATACAATTAGAGATGATAGAGATTCCCCTATCTCCAGAGGGTTTTGAGCAAAACCCCAAATCTAGCCAAAACTCTAACTTTAGATCTCAAATCCATCGAAAATAAGCCTCCCTCGAGCTCCCTTCCACGATTCATGCTCTTCAACACTAGATAATAAAGGATTTGAAGTTGTTTGACAAGGGTTTGAAGAGTTTGGGGTTGATTTTGGGAGGACGTGTAGAGAGAGAGAGAGAGAGAGAGAGAGAGAGAGAACAACTGTTTGAAATGGGGGGGAAAATGAAAATTTTCTCCTCCCCAAGACTTATATAGGGTAATTACACCCTCGCCCCCTCAGCTTAATAAAGTGCTACCTATAAACTCACATTTATGGCACATTGGACTCCCATAGTAACTCAATTATCAATTTAACACAAAGCCCCAATTTTATTTTCTAATTATTTTTATCAAAATATTACAAGTCTTTACAACTTAGACATAATCTCTCTCTCTCTTTCTCTCTCTCTCTCTCTCTTTTGATTTGATTGAAAACCCTTGAAAACTTACTTGATTTCTCATGTTAGGTGTTAAACTCGTATTTTTTTATTATTCCAGCTATGGTGAAAATTGTAACCGTAGATGCTTACTTGACACAATGTGACATATATTGAATTGACCGACACAACAACATTTTGGAAGGCTTGTTTAACAATGATTGACACTGTATGGAAATATATGGCTTCAAGGGATATGTTTGAACGAAATGGAATATGTTTTGAATGAAACAAAAAGGGACATCTGGTATTTTGAGAAAATGAGAAGTGTATGATTTTAAAAGTTGGATTGATGATACTAGGGCCACCATTCGGTGTGCCCTAGGCATGAGTTACGAGATCTGTGAATCTCGGCAGTGTTTACGAGGTCCATGAATCTCAATAGAGGGCTATGAGGACCTATGGAGATGTCTCGAATGCTCGGCAGGGAATACAAGGCCGAAGAACTCCGCAGGAGAATTCTGGTCCCAAAATTTCTGGTTATGGAGATTTGGAAAATGATGGAATTTGAAATGAAGAGAAATGAAAGATATGTTTTGGTTGATATTTGGACTTGACAAAAAGTGTTTTTAAGACGTGACACATTGGTCCTAAATTTGATCTTATATCGTCGTTTCATTTTTGTTGCTTGCCTATGCATTTGTCGCACCATCTTCGTGCTCATATCATCTCATATGCATTTAGAGATTGTCGAAGATTTTTCTCCTAGGCTAGTTTAGCTCAACCCTTCATTTTCAAGTACAAATCAAAGAGCATGGCATTGAGTGCTTGGATTGCGTATCAACTCTTTTGAAAGGATCGATACAAAAGACGAGTTATTTGATCATCTCATAAACTCTATATTTGGTAGATGAACTTGTAACTCCATTTCTCTCTTTTGACTTGGATGAATATAATAACTTAACACTTTCAATTCATGAGTTCTCATGGGACATGGGTATATGGTTACCAAACTTAGTTTGTGGAACATTGTGGTGAGACTTTTGGAAGTAAATGTTTGAAAGTATTATATTAGCTTATTGTGTAAAGTTTTATTTATTCTGTTGAAAATCGAAGGCGTGACACAGGGACATGGACGGGAGATGAATTCGGAGATCGGCGACAGAGATAATGATATCCATGCCCAAAACTTAAGCATTCTCCCCCCTAATGACTTATGTATTCTCTCCCTCCTTAAGTCTTAGGTTCGAGTCCCATTGCCCATAAATCTTGAGGCCACCTCAACCCAACACTTAAAGGTGCAAAAACGACTGTAGGATGGGCTGCAGGAATTTAGATCACGATGCATGCAAGTTGGCTGGGCATACCCTGCATGAGCTAATGGAAAGAAGGGGAAAAAAATTCTTGAAATTATAATACTTTATTGCTTGATTTTCATAATAAGAATCAAACAATGGGGCATCTTAAAATAGAGTAGGGGGCTAATTAGGAACAGAGGGAGTAAATTGTTTTTTTAAATAGAGATAAAAGTAGCTATTTGAATTGAAATTTTTGTTATAAATATATATACTCCCTACTTTAGGTTGTACCTCTCTCTAATGTGTCAGTGCACTATAAGTCTAGTGTATCTCAGTAAGTTTCGTTGAGATCTCATTATTGTGATCTTAACTACTTGTAGAGTTTACCAAGCACTACAATTTCGCAATAACTCAAGTTAATTCGACAAATATTTTTTGGAAGCTAATACATTGACCATCCTTGTTTGTTCACTGATTAATGTTGGCCGTCCAAGAGAGGCTAGTAATATCCGATCAATTTTATTTTTGTATAGAATGATTTACTCAACAAGGTCTACAAACTGAATGATATATGTAACAACGACGAGATCTCGATAAAACGTACCAAATTGTACTCCACCCGCAGTGCGTTGGCACACCAAAGGACCCCTTGTCGGGATCCAGAGGACGCATGAGTTGGGGGTGTATGCCCTTCAACTTTATTTTCTTGCCAAGAGTTCACGTTTAAAACTTGAGGTTATTAAATGTTGAATTTGGCGGGTACAAACTATGCAATCTTGGAGAGTTCATCTCGTGTCCCTCCCAAAGACAAATAAATTGAGTAATAAATTTTTGCAAGGAATCACACGTGAAGACCAAGAGAGAAATAGAATCACAGTCCACTGTAACTCAGAGAGAAAGATCGGGTTTCTCGTTTTTAGCATCAATCGCTAAAAGACAATTTTTCATAAAAGTATTAAAAGCTAAGTTAACAAAAGTCAATATGTTTTTCATTTCATTAGTTAAAAGTTGTAAAAGACTGGAGTGGAACCAACCACGATAAAATAATATTCCCTCCCTTGTAGAAATATTCTCCCATCAATAAAACAAGAACTTAATAAAACAAATTGCATTTTTATCAAGCAAATCTCAAACTTTTCTTTCATAAATTCAAAGAGCTTACTGATATCCAGTAATTTACAGAAAAGTTCGAATTTTTTTTATGAAAGATTATTTTATTCTTAAGTTCGATCCAGAATAGAGTAAATTTTTTTTTTTGGGGGGATGAACGTTGTAATAAATGAGAACAAAAAACACTGTACATTGGAATAACGAATTCGAAAAGCCACATTAACCCCGACGGCACGGACCACCTTTTGTAGCATTTATTTAATAATGGTCAGAGCAAAGTGAATGAAGAAATTGAAGGCAGTGAGACATGGGAAAAACCTATGGTACCGAAGGATGTGTCAAGAAAATGTACCGAGCATATTTGGGGATCTAGTTTTTGATCTCACACGAGTGATCCGAACCGTTCATTATTCTTAGAACATTTTTCCGAGGGGCTCCACATAATTTCAGCTCAATCGGAACGTTAAAAGTGCTTGAACCAAAATCCTACTGTTTCAAGCACAAAGTTTTTGATTGAAACGGTGGGATTTTGGTTCAAGCACTTCTAACTGTCCGATTGAGCTGAAATTTTGTGGGGCCCCTCTAAAAAATGGTCTAAGAAAAAGGAACGGTTCGGATCACTAGTGTGGAACCCAAAAGTGAGTACCTAGGAATGCTTGGTACATTTTCTGGACATCTGATTCTGTACATGTAATCGGGTCCGTGAGACATAAGAACACCACCTTGTACTGCGTGACTCGAAGCTCCTTTTTTTGGTTCCTAGGAAAGAGTAATTAATACAGTAAATTAAATTTTTTCACGAGGGATCAATGTCTCACTTATTAAGTACATACCTACTTTCGGTATAACCCCTATTTGGTCCAGTCAGTCAATAACTTCACAATCAAGTGCCTTCTGGAGTCTGGAGAAAGTCTTTTTTTAATGTTATCCAGTCTTTTTTTAATGTTATTCAACTCAGGTTTCTAGGGTTCCATTTCTATAAAAATGGGTTGGTTTTTGTAATATAACTTATAAAAGTACTAGTTATCAACAAACACTATCGCAACTAAGTAGCTCATGTAATAGAGTTTTTAGATGCCCTATACTACATTCTGAGATCGAGTCTCATTTCTTCTCCCATGTCATAGATTAAGAATGATGAATGACATTAAAAAAAAAAAAAAACTAACACTATCGTTCGGCCAAAAAAAATAACTCTAGACTTGCACTAGCCCATGGGTTCCAGATGCGATGGCATTTCCTTTAACTCTTCTAACTGGGAGGTCTCGTGTCCGAGCCTCACAATAGACGAGGTGATGTTTCGGGTTTATACTTTACATACCTTCTTGTAAGAAACCAATTTTTTTTTTAAATAACAATTCCGATTAATTACATCATTTAAAATATTGTTTATTTAATTATCTAACAAGCCAAAAAGGTTTCTAAATTAGTGTTACATAATTGTATATAGATATTCATGTTTTCTAAAATGGTAAACAATTTCGATTAATTATATCACTCACCTTCAATCCTATGGCCATGTTTGTTTAGTGGGTGGGATGGAATGACACCCAAAATTCCATGTTTGGTTTCCTTGTTTTGGATGGAATTTGAAATATCTTACCAAGTTTTATCCCAATCCGTACGGGATATAAAATCCCATGTTAGGTTTCCTTATTTTGGATGGGATATCGGTTTTCCAAAGGCTAAAACAACAAAAAAGTGCTTTCCAGTGGCTATATCCCGTTGAACACAAACACCAGATATTGATTTTCTCCATCCATTGGTATTCTGAGCAATATCCCACCCATATCCCATCCATTTATCTCCAATCAAACAAAAGAGGCCTATAACTAATCATAACTAGTGGCAACCCTGATGAAATCAATTGGAGTATCCTAACTAAACACATCCCTTACAACCATATTCAACCCATCATTGACAATCACAAACGTTTAACCATTTTCGGTCTTACTTTTCTTAGCCAATGAAATCCTAACGCACCACTCCCTAAACACCCTTAGGCTGTGTTTGGATGACCAAAAGCTTGAGTAAGAATAGGAATGTGATTACCGAGAATCAAATTCTTGGGAATTTCCTTGGGTAAGAATAGGAATGTAATTACTAGGAATCAAATTCCTAGGGATGTGATACCTAGAGTAATTTCATTACGCTGTTTGGATTAATTGAGTAATCTTACGTAGGAAACAATTATTTTGGAAATTTATTGAAATCAACATTTCCTTTTCTTATTGAATGAACCAGGAATCTGAGATTCTCATGGGGTAAGGGAGGAATCAGATTCCCACTCAGTTTGGGAATGTGATTCTTGGTTGAATGTGTCATCAGGAATCACATTCCTGTTTCTGACTATTCCAAACGCCGGAATCAGAAAAGCATGGAATCACATTCCTATTCCTGTTTGTTCCAAACATTGGAATCATGAAAAAAAGGTATCACATTCCTATTCCCCCTCAAGATTGCTGCCATCCAAACTAAGCCTTAACCTCTAAATTATCCTAACGCACCCGAGTGCGATTAATTTTGTTCACCTTTTTTAAAAAAAGGTGAACATTACACTCCCACTTATTTGTTGAAATAGTCGTGATCCCGCCCCTACAATATACTTTTTGGTAAGGATGACATCACCTTTTGTGGAATTCACACTATCTCAACCAATAAGAGAGGGATAGTGAATAAGGTGAACAAAATTACGCACCACTCCCTAAACACCTTCCCTTAATATCTAAATAATTAGCCACACTAGTACATCCTATGGTCCACAAGGTTTAAGGCTCTAAGCCTAACTAATACACCCTATTTACACCTCTCGCTCTCTTGGGCTCTGTTTGTTTCGACATAAAATATTTTACAATGTAAAATTTTTATATTGTAAAATAACTTTGCTAAAAATTATTTCTTTTACTTCTGTTTCCCAGTGTTTGGTTCACATTTGGAAAATATTTGGTATGACTGTAGAGAGGGGAGAGAGAGAGAGTAGATCAGATTGAGGGAAAAGAAGCCCAGTCCTCTCTTCTACCAGAATCATAAAATACGAAATCAGTCGAAGTCAAAGGAGTACTACTTTTTCCCACCCTCAGAACTGTAAGAAAATTGCAAGCATTTGTTGAGGTCTATTTTGAAGTGTCGGGGGGTCGCTTGTGATTTTGGGAAAACAACTTACCAAAGATTTGAGAGTAAAACATTTTCACCCCAATGGCGTAAAATATTTTACTTTGTAAAATGTTTTACCTTTTTTTTTCCAGCCAAACAACCAAAAATAAGTGAAACATTTTATTGAAAAATATTTACATCCAAACAACCGGAGCCTTAATCTGAAAATTCATACACCCACACACTCATATCTTACTCTTTATTTCCTTGCAAACAGAGAGAGAGAGAGAGAGAGAGAGAGAGAGTCTTCACACACACACACACCCTTATTCAAATCCGAGCCCCAATAACACACCCTCCACACCCTCCAAACCCGAGCCAAACTCCATCATTTTCGATAATCTTGTTTCGATAACCTTATTTCTTTGGAACAGAGGTAGAAACCTCTTATTTAACTTTCCCTAAGTATATTATAGTCCATAAATATTATTTTTAGAGCTTTTTAGAGGTCAGCCCCGTAATTTAGGTTTGGACATAAATTAGTCCACATCTAATTGTTTCCGTTTTTAAATTAGTCACACAATTCCAAATATACGCATGTAAACATTAGAAAGTTATCCCATGCTCATGGAGTATTGTCATATGTTGAACCGTTAATGTATGATTGGTCCTTTTATTTTATTTGTTGTGATTTGAACAACACATTAATACGTGACATATGGTGAATGATTGGAACAATATTTCAACACTATTGAATAATTTACTGTATTCATTACTTTCACTCTCTACTTTCAAATTTCAAAATATATCATATCTTCTGTTGTAGATATTTATTTTTTGAAAAAATTACATTTTTTAATCCTACTCGGCGAGATCTACTAAACAAGATCGATATTGAATATGAAACTTTGTAAAGATAAAAAAATATTATTTGAAGTGGACAATCACTGTAAATTGTGTGAATCGTTGTGAACTACGTATAGTTCATATAGTATCACTACACACTAAAATGTACAGTTCATATAATCTTATCATACATAGTTCACATGGGGTAATGCAGTTCACATAGCGTAATCACACAGTTTACATAGCCCTACCACACACAAAAATACACAATTCACATTGCATTATTATACAAAGTTCACATAGAGTTATACAGTTGACAGACAGTCTGTATACACTTTACATAGTCTAACCACACAGTTCACATAGCCTCACAACACTCTAAAATACACAGTTTACATAGCCTTATCATACAGTGTTCACATAGGGTTAAATGCAATTTATACAGACAATTCAAATAGCATCAGTACACACTTCACAAAGCCCAACTACACAGTTCACATTAGCTCCAATATCCAGAATTGGGGGCCCTGTAGTGAGTGAGCTCACTACATGCATGTAGTGAGCTTTCTCGGCTGTCTGATCCGAGATCAACGGTCTGGATAAATTGGAGTTAAAGTAAATGTAAAAAGTGCTTTTTAAAGTGTAAGACAATCCGGACCGTTGATCTCGGACCAGATGGCCGAGAGAGCTCACTACACGCATGCAGTGAGCTCACTCACTATAGCTCCAATATACACTAAAATACTCTTTAAAAAGCAATTTGGTTAGGCTTTAGGAAATCACAAGCTTCAGCCTCTGTTTTCACATGGAGGTAAGTTCCTTTAAGCCTTGGATCTTGAATCAATTCATTACTGATGCAATCGAACAAATGACCATTTTACCCTTATATCTCACCAAACGACTATTTTATCTTTATACATAACCAAATGACCATTTTGCCCTTATACTAAGTCAAATAACCATTTTACCCTTATGCTTAGACAAATGACTATATTACCTAATACTATAGAAAATTACAATACTACCCTTATGTCTTACGCCCTCCATCCCATTTTGATAGTCCTATTGGGGGATTTCAACTTTTTAAGAAAACACAATGATCGCATTAAAAAGTGTTCAACTTTCCATTTATGCCCTTTCACAAGGTGAATTGATTGATGTAGCCAATTGTTCTTTAATTTAAATAAAAGGGTAATAATATAATTTTATCAAGTTTCTATGGCTTATTTTGGAAAGTGGACATACATTTTGGGACATCCCAAAAAGGAATATGGGACTATCAGAATAGGATGGAGGGAGTATTACATAACCAATTTACCCTTCTAAACTCTAAGGCTTACAAAATGCTAAACGCATTTATGGGCTAAATCAAAATAAACCAAAAGTCATATGGACAATTCCCGAACAAATTACGTGAACTTTGTGTGTGCGTTGAATTTCGTTATTGCTATACTTGTTAATAGTTTGATACGATCATGGATGAGATTGTTGTATTTGCTAGAAAGGATAATTAGGTTCGCTGGGATGTGAATACATTTGCAGAGATAATATAGAAATTACTAAATTAAAGAAAATTTGAAATGTTAAGATTGAAATGTGATGAAATTCGAGAAGGCTTTCCTGTATAATTTGGGTATTAGAATGGTGAAACCAGAGTCTAGCTAGCTGGTAGGTCCTAAAAGATGGTTTGCGATCTAGAGCTTGTGGTAATGAAATTTGTGGAACTAGAGTTTGGCCAGCTGGTAGGTCCTTAAAGATGGTCAGTTGATTCAGAGCTCGTGGTTAGAATTGTAATTTGGCCATCCGGTAGGTCGTGAAAGATGGTTAACGAATCCAAAGCTTGTGTTTAGAAAGATTTTGATACTGTTCAAATAACGAATAACCATAGTTTGAATGGGTAATATGAGAGAATGATTTAATTAATGAAATGAATTATACGTTCTTTAATTATGTACATCTTTATATGTAAACTATAGCTAATTGTAATTAAAGAGTTCGTGGGAAAGAGTTAGCTATTGAATGATTTATAACTCATGGTTCTATTGTTGCCCCTGGCATTTTATGCCAGATATTGAAAGGAGAAGAAGGAGAGTCGTACTACCGAACGGAGGAATGCCCTGCTAAACAGTTGAAGACTGGAGATCTAAACTTGAACCTCTAGAGATCTATTGCCTCCCTTGTTTTGTGGGACAAATGAATTTAATTTCCCAAACAAGTAATCTGTTATTTTTGTAATCTTATTATGATCACTCTTCTGTTACTCTTAAGTTTAATTAAGTTAATCATTTTAAATTCAAATGAATCTTTTCTAATGAATAAGTTAATAATCCTTTCAAAAAATGAGGGCATTGCACTTCCCCTGGATATAGATTAGTGTAACTTATTGCAATATTTAACAACAAAAAAAAAAGGAAGGAAAAAAAGAACAGTCTGGACATGCACTAGAAATTTCTGCTCTAAACAAATTTAAGGATCCTTTGAAAAAGAAAAACTAATTTTTAATTGAAGCCTTAGCTAAAAAGGAGGATTATGAATTTTGAATAAAAAATTGATACATTGGATTAAGCACTTACAGAGTATTCGATTGGACTGATCAATTTTTTTTTTAGATCCTCTTAAAAAAATATTTAAAAAATAATGAATGTTTCTGATCATTTGTATTGGCCCGAAAGTGAAACCCGCAAACCGGCCTATGCACATCGCTTCGGCGCCCATAGATTTAGCCTATTTAGAAGTTTGTAATTGATCTTAGTGGATCGATATTTCTGAATAGAACAGTTCACTCGTGAGCTTTGTTTTATTTTATTTTATTTTATCAAATGAGCTATTTAGGTAGTCAAAGCCATAGCTTTGGGAATGACGAACTTTTTTTTGACAAAGTTTAAGTTCACCAATTGCTATCTTTGTTGCCAAAAAAATGGCAGAGCCATCTGCGGTGCATGCCTTATTGCCTTTGGTGGGTTTCACAACGCATTTTGACAATCAAAATTGTTGATTTTGTAGCTGTTGGCACAAACATTATCCATTCTAGAAATCAGGTTGACCGAACATTGGTAGCAATTTTAAAATTTTTTACATTTTCCTTAAAATAAATGGATCGTTAATATTCTTCCCGGTAGTCAATAAAACTAACACTTGTCGATGACCGATAAATTTGATTTTTTACATGAATAATTTAGATGTCTAAAGCTACAAAATTTACTACTAGAATGGAAAACCTAAAGGAAAGGTAAAAAGAAATACAAAAAGAAGTTAAATTTGACGGCTCTAGGAAGGCGGGCTATCCCCATTCGAGCCGTTTGTGATCAGCGATCAATGGTCCAGATCTGTTCGATCCCAAATAGATTTTCATCGTTCATTACAAAACTGATCTGGACCGTTAATTGCAGGGTACGAACGACTCAAATGGAGTCAGCATGCATGGGACAGCACACCCCGGGTCCATGGCTCTGCTATAGTTTCAGTTTGAATGATTTCAGTCGGATGCATTTAAGTTGCTATTCCTTAATTATTCACTTTTTTTTTAAAAAAACTTTTTCCAATTCAAAAGTAGAAAAACTTTGGAAACACATTTATTTTCAACCCTGCTACGTTTGTAATGTGAAGCATTTAACTATTATTAACTAACATTGAAAATAGGTAAAGCAAGTTTCTGAAATTGGTTCTGTCAAATTTCATTTTTTATAGTACTAGTCAAATACTTTTTTCCTTCTCCATGCAAAAAGAACAATTTTTTTTCCCTTCTTGAAAGTACTGTAAAAATTATAGAGAAATACACCATATATATCCACCCTGCTGCATGCCTCATCGTCCGTGGGTAAAAAGGAGGACAATATACCTGCACAACATCATTTTTCTCGGATTTCCATGGGAAAATAATTACCAGGAAGCACAGAAAAAGGTGATGGAATTAAATTTCCAAGAAAAGGAAAGGAAATACTCCCTCCTACTTGCTTTCCATTTCAAATCCTTGCTCTTTCACAAAAACGAGGTGTCACGCCTCTGCACAAATAGTACACCTGCACTACATATATACATTCACACACACAATCTTTTATAATAGTAGGGTAAATTACACTGACCTCCCCTGAGGTTTCTGACTTATACACTGACCACCCCTACTTTATCTGAAATAGCACTGACCTCCCCTGAGGTTTATATTTTTGTATCAAAAGCACCCTTCTACCCTTCCGACGGGTACCGACGGCGCCGGGGACCCCCTTGTGGGTCCTCAACGGTCGATCCGAAGCGTCCATTCATTCCAGAATCGAATTCCGAGTGGGTCTACGCGGGAATCACCTCAATCGGACGGTCCTAAGTGCTCGATCCAAAATCACCTCATTTAGTTCAAATTTTTTTGGATCGAGCACTTAGGACCGTCCGATTGAGGTGATTCCCGCGTAGACCCACTAGGAATTTGATTCTGGAATGAATGGACGGCTCGGATCGACCGTTGAGGACCCACAAGGGGGTCCCCGGCGCCGTCGGTACCCGTCGGAAGGGTAGAAGGGTGCTTTTGATACGAAAATATAAACCTCAGGGGAGGTCAGTGCTATTTCAGATAAAGTAGGGGTGGTCAGTGTACAAGTCAGAAACCTCAGGGGAGGTCAGTGTAATTTACCCTTTATAGTATCTATGTACAAAAATATTATGGTAGGGATAGTCCATCATTGGGTGTGTGCGGCCCACTCCGGGCTTTCTAATCTAAAACTGATTTTCAGGTAATTGATTTTCACACTCTCATTGTTTATCGTCGCATTTCATTTTTTTAATTATATTCTAATGTGAGTTTACAATGTTATTCTTCCAAATGCAAAAGAGTATACAAATGGAAAGGTTAATTTCGTGAATCCACATTACAAAAAGATCAAAAAAGGGATCGGGGTGCAATTATAAAATGGGAGAATATGAAAATTACTAATAGTTATTCAAGTTGCCTTGTATGAAAATTAAGCTCAATCAAATAACTGCAATTACTTAATCTAATTGTCTAATTTTGTTTCAAGATTCATTCAGAATTGAAGACCTTTAATTCTAAATGAAAATCGAAAAATGGGATCGATGACAAACATGGAATAAAACTATTTTTTTCAAGGCAACGTCTTGTGGAAAAAAAAAAAAAGAAAGAGAGTTACTAGACGAATTAAATCATTGCGTATGAGATTTTGGAGCGGGACCACAAGTGCATCGGTACCTATGGTGTCCCATATTTGTTTTCTACCACACATTTGGACGAGGCTTATACAATTTGTTTTGAACCCTCAATTAGGCTGTGTTTTCACTATGATATTTTTGCTATTTCAATGGTATTTTTGGTTATTTTTTACAAATAATTCTTTTATATATACTTCATAAAAATATCATTTAGCCGAAAAAACCACCAACTTTTTAAATACAATAAATTTTTTTGATTGTGTCAAAACTTTAGTACATAAAAAACTTATATATTGCACATATAATTTGCCTTTTTTTTAAGGAGAAAGTCTAGATTTACTAGTTTTTTCACGGATATATACCCTCTTCTTTCTCTCTCTACCGTTGAATTCAAACCCGCACCAAGTAAATCCCGAACCCATTACCAAAACCCATCTTTTCATACCCAAAAAGCACATTTCAGACAAAGAGAAAAACAGAGCAAACTCACATAGACTCTAGAGAGAGAGAGAGAATGTCAATAACAGCTACTACAAGAAAACCCAAATGGCACCCAACAGTACCACCACCACCGAGCCCCAAGATCCTCAACTTACCACGGCGGAATCGCCGGAAACAACCCAGAAAGGCAGCCGGAAAGCCGCCACCTGTTGCCGGAGATCTCAAAGGAAGGCTGGATTTACTGTTCGATCAAGAGAGGGCGTTTTCGAGGAGTGTTCCAGTGGTTTTGTTGAACTCTGGTGGTGACGGTGAGAGGAGAGAGAGAGTTGAGGAGAGAGAAGAAGGAGGTGGAGGTGGAGGTGGGGCGGGGGAGGAGGAGAAGTGGAGGTTTCAGGCGGAGATGTTGAGGGCGGAGTGTAATTTCTTGAGGGTAGAGAGAGAGTTTGCGTTGAAGAAATTGGAGAGGAATAGAGTGAAGATGGAGAGGACTCTAAGATCTGCTGTCAAGACTCTGGTTTCTGTTAGTCTCTCTCTCTACATTATTTTTAATTGGTTAAAAGTCTCTGTTTTTTATTTTTTTATTTTTTAATATATTACAAATACTTTGAATTACATTATACGAGACGAGACGTAGTAGCCCATAATTATACTAAATCCAACAGCAACACATAACGAAACAGAGAACTCCATCCATGGAAATTGAAAGAAATAATCAATATTTGTTGTTTGCATGTATTGACCCCTGACCTTCCTCTTGTTTCTCTTAGCATCTCATTTTTTTTTCTCGAGGGTGTCCGTGCCAACTTACGAAACCTCAACCGGTCCTCCAGTCCAATCAATAGGTAGGCTATCCACGTCGGGCTAGGGTTTAGCGATTAAGAGAAAATTATTTTCTTGCAGCTTTTATCTCAAAAATCGAATCTGGTGAACTGTGTAAGAAGCAAACTTACCAACCAATTGGACTAATCTCGAGGCTATTCTCTCTTTGTTTTCTGATTAAATGAGAATTGTTAGTTGGTTAATGTGGGTGTTTGAATTTTGAGAAAGTGTAAGAAATGAAGAAAATGAAGTTTTTTCCGTGTCCTGGAGTTATTAATAGTTTGTGAGACCAATGTTGACTTGGAATTAACTGTTCTGAAAACAGCTGTTTTATTGTTTTTTGAGTTGGGTTTTTACATCATTTTGGAAACAAACAGAGTGACTGATCCAAAAAATGCAATTTTGGGTTTTTTCTGAGTTGGGTTTTACATAAATTTGGAAACAAACAGAGGACTCTGCTGTTCAGAATCTCGTTTCTGTTGGTCTGTTTTTATTTTTGATTCGAACCCATGAAATAAATAAAAATAATTGGTCTTAGCCTGTGTTTTTATGTCATTTAAATGAGTCTTGCCAACCTCAGCTCAAGAGGTGGATGATATTGTTACTATATATAATGACTAATTAGTTCGGATATCAATGCACATTTTACGGATATCAATATATTTTCAAGGACATTAATACACTTTTCTTGAATATTTATGCACTTTTTCTACTTATTATCCTCTACTTTTTCGGCTGAGGTTAACATTTTTTCCTTTTAAATATTGAAAAAAGTGAAAGAAAACAAAGATTTGAAGCCCAAAGTTGTTTTTTATTTTCTGTTGGAGAGAACCAAGTTGTGACTCGCTGCATTTTAGGGTCTTTTTTAGAAGGCTTGCAAACAAACTAATTGAGCTCTTTGCGAGCAGCTTGATGCTCTGTTTGGTAAGGGTTCGTTTGAGCTGGGCTTGTGAGTTGTGAAGTTAATGAGCCAGAATTTTGGTTCGTTCGAGCTGGGCTAGTGAGTTGTGAAGTTAACGAGCCAGAATTTTAGACTCGTTAGTCATTTGATATGAACGACTCTGAAACCACCCGAAGCTCGGCTTGACTAAGCTTGCGAACACGAAAGTGTAACAATAAAACTTCATTTTTGTAACTTACGTCCCCATCTATAGTATTTTAGTAAATTTTTTCAGAGAGCTCGAATTTGAGCTTGGGCTCGTTTATCTTTGTTAGATTCGAGGTTGAGCCGTGACTAGTGAGCTTGAGCTTCATAAACACTAGAGAGCTCGGGTCCCATTATTTGGGCTCGACTTGAGTTCGAGCCAAGCTCGAGCAGACCTAATTTTGAACAAGCCAAGATTTTCCAGTCCTCTTTCTGCATGTTTGTTAGAAACAACATAGCACCAATATTTCTTCTGTGGGATTTCAACAGCTTGAATTCTCTGACTTCTGTTCATATTCAATCGGCGATGAATTTTTTTGTCTTCAAGTTCTAATTAATTTGACATTTGGTTGTAGGGACGGAAGAAAATCTACGAAGGAAAGAATGTAAATGTGGTAATAGAGGAAGAGATTGAGGATTTAGAGGAGAAACTAGAGGAGTTACAGAGGAGCTCCGGAATCAAAGATTTTGAGGTCCAACAGAGTCATAATTTTGACAAAAAAGCATCTTTTTTGCAGCGACGGATAGAGAAGCTCGGAGGGTTATCTGATGGAAAACATGTGAAGGAGATCAGAGAAATGGCTGAATCTAGCTTTTCGATCAAAACAAAAGGGGATATTAGTGACAACAAAAGCGATACTAGATTTACAGATGTAAGTGTGAATCTCTCTTTGGCGATAAAAAAAGGAATATGAATCTCTCTTATCAATTGTTGATGTTCCATTAAAAAAGAATGAGGTTGAGTTCCTTAGGGCTTAGACTTCATTTGAGTTTTTGGTAGCCTTCATTTGGGTTGATAAAGAAGTCAAAATAAACTGAAATTATAAATCTTATGGTGGTGGTTGTGGACTTGTGATTTGCTTTAGGCATTGTTTGATCTAGATTTCTAGATAGCGAAGTGACTAAGTTAAATTTGTAAGTTTGATTTCCCATATCAAATGCAGCCTGAAACTATTGAAGGTTGTGATTATGATTCTCTTTAGGTTGTGTTTGGAACCTGGATTAGTGGATAATGAAGCGAAGAAGTTATGCTTGGTTCTTTGGTTTCCACTATCAGGTACTTTCACAAATCACTGGATCCGAACACAGCCTTGAAGAAGTGATAATCCCATTTAAAGCTGTAAACTAGGTTGAATATTAGTTCAAAGAAGAGGTTTGATACTCTCATGTAACCATGTTTTGTATAAATTGCGATCGTTAGATACAATTATATCTGTATCTAGAGTTGTTTAATTTGAGAAAAAGAGCATGCAGGTGGAGGCTCTGAAAAGGAAAATGGAGGGATTGTCAAAGGGCATGTTACATAGAATGGAGGAGGAATATCGGTCAATGCTTCAAACTACAGCCAACAATTCTGCAACCAGTTCTGCTTCCAACTCCAAGCGAATCGAATTTCCTGATTCTTCTTCTTTCTCTATACGAAGAAACTACGAGGCAAACTTCCTTAACCTATATCTTTTTCTCGTCATTTGACAATACCGAGAATTGTGGTTTGTGCAATTTAGGGGGGACTATCATTTCTAAATGTGTTTTTAATCTTGAGGTTTGATTTTGGTTTCTATACCCTTATAATTAAGGAATCTGTAAGGCTCTCTTTAGTGGTTTAAAGAACACAAATAACAATTGCTGCCAAGTACTATCCTACGCAACGAAAAGGTCCTCTATGAGATTGCCCTTATCTAGCTATTTCCCATTGTTTTCCTTCAAATATATATGCAGCAGCACCATTTTTTTTCTTTTGATCCGCAACTCCAGCGTCAGTTGAGTAACTCAAAATCATATTTTTTCTGATAAACTGAAACTTGTTACGTTGAAATTGCTTGTAAAGAGGTGGTAGTAAATAGGCTCGTTCGAAAGCCATAAGAAATAGACTGAACTGATCTAATTTCTGGACAACACATAAATGGACTAGCTTATTCCTTGTATGCGTAATTCAACTAATCAATCATGATGCTAATAACATTATTCGTTCCACACTGAGAAAATGAAGATGTTATGCTTTTACCACAGGAACCAACTTTGAATGAGGAGAAAAAGTGCTCGGGAAATTGCAAGTCTATGGTGAGGAGGATTGTGGAGCAAGTGAGAGCGGAGACAGAGCAGTGGTCACAGATGCAAGAGATGTTGGGGCAAGTACGGGAGGAGATGGAAGAACTACAGGCTTCTCGCAATTTTTGGGAAGATCGCGCTCTTGATTGTGATTGTGAAATCAAATCGTTGCGTTCTAAAGTAAGAAAACCACTACATTTCCTATCTCGTGCATTTCCTGTCCATCTTTAATTTTCATTTTTTTGAGCACATTGATAGATTGAAAACAATCACTTTAAAACAATGTGAATAAGAAGGTATAACTCTTGCGTATTTCATTTTTGCTGTGTTTGTTAGAGGACACTAAGATGTTCAGAAATGCTACAAACATGTGTTAGACATGCCCAACATGTATCTGGTTTTGATAGTACACTTTTTTGGTTTATGTTCTGCATGGTCGCGTCTCCTTGCGTGCATTCTTGGTTTCTCCCTGTGTCACAATGATCTATCAAAGTTTATTTTTTTCTATCTTATGTTTGTTGTATCAATATAAATTCATCTATTTATATAATTATATTGGTCATCTTTGAGAACAAAGAATCTTAGTTAAATTGCTACTTTGGTGATTTCTTAGGTACGAGAATGGAAACAAAAAGCTCTCACGTTTGAAACCAAGGCCAACAACCTAGAAACAGAACTGTATTTGCTTAGAGGGGAGCTTGAGAAGTTCAGGTCGAAGGACAAAATCGAGGAAGAGACGAAGACTACAGATTTTGTGCCACTTTCCTTGGCCGCTCAGATCGCACAGGAAAAGGAAAAGGAAAAGGAAAAGCGTGTCTTAATTTGTCGATTGAAGGAAAACCGTTGTCCTAACAACAAAGGGAGCACGCAGGAAATCTCAACTAATGGAAGAAGTAAAGTACACAAAAGCAGCAACAGGAATTTGGTACCGAAACGTTCACCATTTCAAGAAATGGGGAATTCATCACCAAAGCTGAGGCAAAAGAGTATGGCAATTTTCCCTTTGCATTACCCTGAGCCTTGAGACAAAAAAATGGTGGGAAACTAGTGGCAAATGTAAGTTTGGTGGGAAATTAGATTCACATTGGCAATGTAAGCTTTGTGCAGCAGATTGGAAATGGAAAAGTTATGGAAGTGTTCTCTGCTTTTGGAAGTTCTATTTACACATTCTTTCATTAATCACTGGAGAAAAAAGGGAATTCATAAGAAGCCTCAATGGTCTTCCCTATTCAAAGAGTACAATTCACCACTACTTGTTAGGGGGGAAAGAAAAAACCAGTAAACCGAACCGAAAACCGTAAACCGAACCGAAAACCGTATAGGGACCAAACTTGTGGTTTTGATTTGTTGTCGTGATTGGTTTGCTTCGGTTTTATTTTTAGCCAAACAGAATTGGTTTGGTCCAAACAAATCAAGGTTGAGGTGGCCAATTTTTTTTATCCAAAATGGAATCACTTGCCTCGTCTTTCTTGTTGGGATCGTCCCAGGTCACACAACGCACACAAGCACACCACAGATATGAGGAAAAACTCCGTATACGTATATATTCACAACCATATACAATATACATGACTGTACCAAAAAAATATACAATATACATGAAAAAACCTCTCCGGGAGCCACAAACCGGCATCCTGTGCACTCAGCCTCACCCCTCCGCTCACCGTGTGCTCCAACAGCCCTCCGAGGAGGAGCACCCTCCCTCCCGAAGGAGGGAACACACTGCTCTCTCAACCCTCTCTCTGCCTCACAATATGCACACACACACACCCTATCTCTCTATACATAAGTATAAATAGGTGGGGGGAGTGATCCGGTGCTTCGCTCACCTCTCCCTTACATGGGAGAATCCCAACAATCACCCCCTCTCACATGTGAGGTAATCGTTGAACCTGCAGCGCTGCCCGGCTGCAATCCATCTACCACTCTAGCATCTGTCCTATCAGGAGAATATCTGCAGCTCCCCGCTGCTCACACCAGAGGCTCAACTCGCCAAATGATCTCACACACCATCTGCGAAGAGGCTGACTCCATCTCTGACATCGCGTCCCTCATAGAGCTCCATCGCACCCCCAAACCAGGATACACAACTCGTGAATCCGGGACATCATCCAATCCTGCTAGATCTCCGTGGCTAAACCTGATCTACTGCTCTGACAAGCGCCTGTGTCATCCCTAGACGAGCTACACCGCACCCCAATCGGGTACTCACTTGAATGAATGTATCCCTGCAAGCCAGATCTCCGCGGTTGATCATAATCCTGCACCCCCTAACCAGAGTGCCCGCGCCCCCTAACTGGAGTGCTCGCATCCCCATTCGGATGCTCCTGAACCTGTCATCCACAAGAACTGCACCCCCGAAACCTGTATCTACTATTCGACCACCTGGCCTCTCCTGCAGAATAACCCCGAAATGCCTACTCGAAACCTGGATGACCCACACATCTCCAACCGAGATGCAACAATCTGCGTCCGCCAATCCTCGAACGCCCGTGCCCAATCACAGGACACCATCCGTGACTCCATCTCTCCACACCATGCGGCCGCATATCCCGGAAAGAATCTAGTCACAAAAAACACATAAGAAAGAGACTCACCCAATCGATCATCTGCATACCGTCTCAATCCCTCTGTCTAGAGCTCCCGTGAACAACCCATAACAATCAGTTGCCCGCCGTCTGTAGACAATACCACACACTATCTGATTCCGTACCTGGCACACATGTACGTCTCAGGTCGCGACTCCTCGTACTCCCGTGCCTATCCCAGTGTGTCCCTGCAACTACTGCTCATCCTGTCCACGTCATAAACCATCCATACAGCCTGACCGTGCCTGACATCAGCTCCAACTGTCACTGCACTCCCACAAGCCTGTACGGTGCCCCTCATTCTCCTCATGCAGCCCGAATCACCACTGCAAATCCCGATGAAAGGTCTTCGAACCAACTGAACCAGACTGCCTCCGATCACTGCTGACCATCTCCGATCTGTCCCGCTAGCAAGCGCCTGTGTCACTAACCAATCGAATGTATCCACACCCCCCAAACTGGAATGCAACACCCGAAAGAATGTATCTTTGCTCACTAGCTCTTCGACTGATCAACACGGCTCAACCGTCGCGAATCTGCAATCTCCCGATTGTTCCGATCAACCTTCGATCTCTGCAACGTCTGTCCAATACTCCTGGTGTGTATCCTCCAACTCTGTTCGTTTCTGCCACCTATCCGCCACTTCTGCCACTCCCCGTCAGCTCTCTCGGGTCTCATCCTGCCTCCTGGTCCATCCACGTTCCATTCCCGGCATTCCTAGCACCCCTGGACTCCCATTGGATCTCCTCGATCTATCGCTCGAGCAAGCGCCTGTGTCACTACCAAACCGAGCATCCATGCACCCCCAAACCGGAGTACAAAAACCCATAAGAGTGTACCCTTGCTTGCCGACCGCGACTGACCATCTCTGGTTTGCCTCTGACTGAACCCAACGGCTCCCGATCGACCATGATCTCATTCGATCCTCCCCGATCTCTCCCACTGTGCCCATACTCGCAAAATTCGACTCGAAACACCCAAAACCGAGCCCTCCAATGAGTCTGGAACAGTCCAATTAGCTAGAAACAAGCCTCCTTACAACCCAAAACGCCTCCAAACACCCAAAACCGGCTCAAAACAAGTAATAATACTATTCCCGAGCCTCTACTATTTCGGAACGTCGAACCGATTTTGGAACCGGTCTGAACCGGCCTTGAACCGGCCAAAATATCATTGGACCGGCCAAAAAACCCTTTCTGGTCTACCACCGAACTGTCTTCCGATCTGGACCAGTATGGACCCGGTCTGCCAATCCCCAGACCTGCCGGTCTAGACCGGTTTGACCCCTATTACCTCCGGTTTTGCCTTATTGACCTTTTTAAACCTCAGGCCTGACCCTATTGATCTTTTTGACCCCCAAAGAGTTCAAAAGGTTCACTGAATGACCCCTTTGCTGACGTGGCATGACCTGCTGACGTGGCATCCGATCTGGCGCTGACGTAGCGCCGCGTGGCATCCGCGTGGCTACTGACTCAGCGTCTTCTACATAGTTCCGTGCGTGTCTGACACGCGCTACGCGGGATCTGACGTGCTTTCATTCTGGCGGCGCGTGAAGGCGCGTGGGGCCATTTCCGGCGATCGGTTGACCTTTTCCGTGATCGTCTCCTCGATACGAACAAAACCCACTTGTCAAATCTTGATTTCGACCACTCTAGTCAAGTCAGATAGCCCACGGTATTTCCACCTCTTTCCGCCTCCATTCAAATCCACCGTGAGCGTTATTCCGGTGACCAAAACCGACGAGCCTTACACCGTTGGACTCCCCTCGACGAGAGGAACAAAACCCAGTGAGCAAAACTTCCGAACACCTTCGTTTTTCCGATCTTGATCCGTGAGCTTCAATGGCGTTTTCCGGCGACTCCCTTCTTCAACCCCGCTCTGATATCACTTGTTGGGATTGTCCCAGGTCACACAACGCACACAAGCACACCACAGATATGAGGAAAAACTCCGTATACGTATATATTCACAACCATATACAATATACATGAAAAACCTCTCCGGGAGCCACAAACCGGCATCTTGTGCGCTTAGCCTCACCCTTCCGCTCACCATGTGCTCCAACAGCCCTCCGAGGAGGAGCACCCTCCCTCCTTCGGGAGGGAACACACTGCTCTCTCAACCCTCTCTCTGCCTCACAATATGCACACACACACACACCCTATCTCTCTATACATAAGTATAAATAGGTGGGGGGAGTGATCCGGCGCTTCGCGCACCTCTCCCTCACATGGAAAAGAAAAAACAGTTTGGTATACTCGATTGTAACACTTTTTCCCAAAACAAATATACACCGATCACATGATTATTCAACATGATGTTTTGGATTACTATTTTTCTTGACAAATACTGATACATAGGCGTATTCAATCAACAAGTAGACATAGAAATAGCCCACGAAAAGTTGCAATAGAACGGTCGAGTCACCGATCCCTTTCAAAAAGCTTACAGGACATATAATTGTAGCAATTTAATTCAGTTGATTTATTTGTTGTAATTATCATTTGATGTGATACAAATATTTATTGGGGTGTTTTGTGTCTATTGGCCTACGTGAAGTATATGTCTGTTGCCATGCTTTAGCGACATATCTTAGCTTTCAGTAATTTCCTCGATGATTGTGGCCATATTAATCTCGAATGCAAATGTTCAAATTTCAATTGGCGCAATAAAAACAACTTCATTGCGATGTGCGCGGACATGGAATCCAATAAAAATTTGAATGAGGTAATGTCGCACATCCTTTTCCATATCACCCCCAATGAGAATGCCAAATTTTGTGGTCCAATTGTGGATTCTGGAATTGAATTATCTGTTTTGTCAGCACACTTCTTTGAAAGCTCCTCGTCCGGATGGGTTTCCTGGTGTCTTCTATCAGAACTGTTGGACTCATGTGAAATCTCTCTTTCTTTTGGCTGTTCATGCTTTATCCTTTAGTTATGCTCTCAAACACCACTGCTCAGAAATGTCTAATTGGTCTACGATTAGAAATAGAGGTCATCTACTCTCTTTTCTCCTATTTGCAGATGATTCTTTTCCACCATCCATCCCCTCCGCAAAGCCTAACTCCGTCATAGAATTTTATTGTGTATTGCGATCAACATTCAGTCCCTTTGGATGAAGAGATTTTCATGAGAAACGAAAAGAAAGTGTTATAATTTCTAGCTCAATCACTCATTTAGATTGAGTATTTTGGTGAGAATTGAAAAGAAAAGTACAAACACAAAATATTTTAATTGGCTCCTCTCTTTTCTCACCATGTCTCACCAAAAATGCTGAGAATTAGTGAGAAATGACTCCCTTTTCTTATCTCTAATTTTCTCACCATCCAAAGGGGCTAATAGGTGAGCTCTTGTAATTAGTGCATGGGTAGGAAAAACCCTTATGCAACTCAAAAATATTACGTCTTCGGCGGCGGATTCAGAAATATGACACAAAGGAGATACTTTGCATTATTGGTATCCCTTTCATGTAATGTTTTACAATGTTTATAGATATACGCAACAAAAGTTGCGTGAAGTTCATCACCTCTTATAATGTTTATAGATACATTCACAAAAAATTGCGTGAAATCCGTCACCTCTTATAAGTGACCCCTAATTGACACAATGGAAAATATATATGAAACAAGAGAAAATCCCTAAAAGCATACAATTAAAGCACTAATGGCTAAATAAATTTTAATTATAACGTGCACTCGCTATATCCAACTCGCAAATCGCGCTATGTTGTTTGGCTTCACATTTACAAAGCGGGTGCTTTAAGAATTTCAAAATATTAAAGGGCGCTAATGTTATATTTTTTTAGGAATTAAATAGAAGTTTAAATAAGTGGGGTAATTTTGATAATTACCCCCCTGCCTTTGGTAATTAGTTGTTCAAAAGCCGGGAAGTTCACTGTAAATCTGCTCCATCTTTTTTTGTTGCTCATTTTTATAATCGTGTGACAAATAATATATGGAAGGATCTAAAATGTAATAGAACAAAAAAAGTATCTGCGATATTTATTTTGATCCTTTTGGAAGATGAATTGTAGCCTTCGGATAAAAGACATCCTAGTTGTTTATCGAGAAGTTAGTGACTATATAAGGGCTTGAGTACTTGACCCTTATGCTATTTTCTGTTGATTGAAGGGATTAAAAGTAAAACTGTAAACATTCGAAAAATAGATTTTTGGTTGTACTACACAAATATTAACCCTTTCATCTCTTACGTATAGTTTAAAAATACTGATGGTTGACTTAGAATTTCATAATTACAACTGGGGCTGCAAACGAGCCGAGCCGAACCGAACCGAACCGAATTTTACTGTGCTCAAGTTTGTTTATTAACTTTTTAACGAACTCGAGCTCAAGCTCGAGCTTAGTGAAAACTTAACGAGCCAAGCTGGCTTAGGGTTGACTCGAGCTCGAGCTTGTTCATGAGTCTTAACGAAACACCGAAAAAACATATTTACATACTCACATAGGTTTAAAACAACAAAGAAAGTTTACTTGTGTGTGTGTGTATATATATAATTTATATTTTTATACTCTACAGGAAAATAGTCTCAATTTCAAAATAATAGTGAAATTTAATAAGTTTTTGAAAAGATAGTGCATTAGGATATCAAATTGGAATAAGAAGCTATATTATTTTATTCATCTAAAATGTAAACGAGCCTTATTGAGCCGAGCTTTGCCATGCTCAAGCTTGTTTGTTAAGGTATTTAATGAACTCGAGCTCGAGCCGAGCCTCAACAAAAACTTAACGAACGGAGTTCAAACAAGCTCTTTTTGAGCCGAACTGAGCCGAACTCACGAACGGCTTGGTTCATTTGTAGCCCTAATTACAACTATCTGATATTCCTTAAGAAAAAACTAACTATTGTTTCTTTCTACTATCTCAAAATCTTCCTCATCTATCTCTTTATAATTTTCTCTACTCCCTTCCCTTGGAAAAACTTATTGCTGGTTATCTGGATCAACAACTGACCATGGCCATGAATGCTGTTTGTTTTTGCCATCATAGATTGACTTCCAAATAAATCGATGAGGCATTGTATATGTGGAGTTTATTTTTGACAGAAGAGCTGCTAGGGGTTCCATTACCATAATTAAATACACAACAAAAAAGAGATCTGAAAATCTGATCAACAAAGGATTCAAGACTCAAAATCATACTTAAAAATGTTTCAAAAATGGAGACCAAGAACTCAGTCGACAAGGGCTGGTTCCGATACTGATTCTCCTTGTGTAGAAGCACTTTTCCATTGTTGATGGTGATTTATTGCATTCCGGTAATGATTCATCTGAAGACGAGGATATTACTGATACCAATCGGTGAGTATGGTTTTCACAATATGTGCTTTTAAATTCAATATGTACTGTGTAATTTAAGTAATTTTTTCCTGATTAATTTGTTTTGTTTATTATTAGGTATTTGAATGATTTTCTTATAACCTTAAGTTAGATCTACACCACAATAGAGAACCTACACTATGAAACTTTATATTGAATGCTCAATATATATTACAAGTGCGGTAAAATGCTCGTATGTTTAACGTTATTCATTTATCATTTTTGCCTTTGATACTTAAATTTTTGTACTCTATAGAGTGGAGGAGAAAAGGAAGAAGATGTAGGAATTATTAGAAGAGAAAAATATTGTTAATAAACCACCACACAGGAGAGAGAGCTATTTCTATTTTTCATATGTACAATTGGTTAGTATATACAGTTGAATCGTACATACAGTAATGATAACGAAAGGTGGGGCAAATCAATTTTTGTAAAAATGTAGTATTGCTTTGCTTATACCTAGAGGTGTCAAATGGGCCTTGCCGGCCCGGCCCGGCACGAAAAACTCCGGCACGGGCATGGTAAAAGTTGGGCACGGCACGGCACGGCACGGCACGGTCTGAGGGGGCACGAGCACGGGCACGGAAATGGGTGGGCACGGCACGGGCACGACACGGAAGTTGGCCACAACCCTTGCTATTGACAATTCTTTGCAAACTCTCCTGTTCTTGCCACCTCACTATTGACACAAAGATTATTTGCGAACTCAAGACTGAAATTATATATGAAGAAAATTTTCAAAATCTTCTCATTATTGAAAACCAGATATCAGAATTTCAGAATCCAAATCGAACAACAAAATAAACAGGAAAAAAACCTCCTCACATTAGAATCCTTCAAACTGTGCCGATCGAAGTGACGGAACCAAATTTATTCATTTTCTGTAAGCAGTAATGAAAAACTTAACTGTGCACATAGTAACGTGCTACAAAACTAAGTTCAGGAGGTCCATTTGCACTTCAACCCAGGGACGGAGCCATAAATTTTACTACACGGGTACAAACATGTATTCCAGACATGCAGGACGAACCTATATAATTCATAGGAAATTTTGTTTTTTTTTATATAATACTAGAGGTTTTTTTTTTCTCACAGGGGCGACCGCCCCTACTGGCAATCTCCCACTCCATCCTTGCATCGACCAAAAAACAACAGGAGTGTAGGTGAGGTTTGCCCTCAATCTAAATTTCTCACCAAGTTAAGCTTGAAGACATAGATAAAATTGATAAAGTCCAAGCACGTGCTTCCATTTATTACTATCGAAAGAAAAACAACTAATGTGGAAGTATCCTATTACTAAAATTCTAAATGAACAAATTAGTCAATTGATTTTGGTACTTCACATTTTGATAACCACACTCTAATATTTGCCATTTAGTGTTACAAATACACACAACATAAAACACTAAAAGACGAAAATTGAAGTGTGGTTATCAAAATAAGTAGCGCCACAATCATTTCCCGAAAGACTAATGTACCTGACATGAGAAGCACAACAATACAAATTACCAAACCAAAACTAAAAATTCCTAAGGATTATGGGGTAAAAGACCGTGGTAGAATGGCAAAGTATCCACGGACTCATGCTGAGAACCTAAAAGATTATCCAAAGTTGAAATGCTCCCAAAATTTTCTTGAATGTTGTACTTGGGCATGATGAATCCCTGTGTGGAATGAACAAGAGGAGGTATAATGCCAACTGATTGAACCCTCACAACCTGCTGCTGCGGATGGTAAGTCGCGAAGTTACTGTAATTCGGGAAACAAGAATCTGAAAACGGAGGGAGTACGGGAGACAGTACTCGAGTGGGTTGAATGTAGCCATTGCAGATGTTATAATTATAATTCATATCCACAAGATGATTGTCATAATTAGCACGATGAGAGACTTCCTCTGGTGATGTTACGCTACTTTCAATCGGCTCGTGTTGATCCTGTTCTTCAACTCTTTTTGATTTATCTGGAGCTTTCTTGTAGATCTTGCATAAAACCCAATCGTCCAACTGCAAGAAAGGTAATCTTTACAAATCGACTACGAAAAGATAGCGAAAACTGCTGGAAGGTTAGTGTAGATGGGAAAAGCTTATACCCTCATATCGTTTTCATCCTTTTTGATTCTAGGAGGTGCATTAACTGTGTACTCGTGCATTATCCAATCAGTCTTGTTGCCCGATGGTGGCTTCCCTAAATAGAAAACCAACGACTTTTTTTTCCCAACAATGACACCTCGGTGCTCCACGGGCTTATCTGCTCCTGTTGCCTTCCAATAACCATCACCAGCTGCTCGTTTAGGTCGTTTTCCTTTACGATATTTTCTGTCCCTCGGTGTGTAGAAGTACCATGCATCATCCCCCAATACTTGGTATTGATCTGTAAATTAATTCATATAGTGCAAATAGCACCATAAAAATGCACGCTATGTCAAAGAAACATCAGCTATAGAAATACAAGAAGCAATTGAAAAATATTAGGGGTGCTCATGGTCCGGATTGGTCCAGATTGGCATGAATCCAATCCTAATCCGCGAGTCACGGTTCTTTGAAAATAAAATCCGTGTCCGATCCAAAAGTCTCACGGTTCGGTTCCAATCCGATCCGCTAGTCACGGATTGGTTCCGGATTTGTCCACGGATTTTCAACTTATTCTAAAAAAAATCAACTCATTCGAAACCCAAACTCAACATTGAAATAAATAATGAAAGCTTATTAAACATTCCGACAAATTAATTGAACAAATCTAAACTTGGGAAATGGCTACAATACACACCTCTTATTTGGGTGTGCCATGTGCACCTATTGTATGGTGCAGATTGTACCACCTCATCGGCAATCATAACATTTTTTAGTTTTTCGTAATTTTTCAGCAATATGATTCGTAACATTTTTTATGATTCGTAACATTTTGGTGTGTCTCATAACTTTTATAAAAAAATTCGTAACTTTTATAGGGGTGTGTATTGTAGCCTTTTCCCTAAACTTGAACATTATGGAATCAAAATAGATAGCCCAAAATAGTTGCTCCACTGCTTATGAAATATCCATGGCAAACCAATCATCAAATGTTTCAGCGAATGGTTACCAGTTTTGTTGGTTTACATAGCAACTGATTCGGCTAAAAAAGGATCTCTTTCAACTCTCAGCCTGATGAAATAATAATTAGGTGATAAAGTACAACAAATGCAACATAGTATAATGGTAAAATTATTTATGTATACATGTATACTTATTTTAAAATATATATATATATATATATATATATATATATATATATATATATATATATATATATATATATATATATATATATATATATATATATATATATAATAAAAATCTCACGATCCGGATCGGTTAATCCACGGTTTGAAAATTAAAATCTGTGTCCGGACCGCGAGTCACGGTTCTTTATTTTTTGAATCCGTGTCCGGACCATTAATCCACGTTTAAAATCCAAAACGTGCGGATCGGTTCTGTTCGGACCAGGTTCACGGTTTACCGATTTTTTTGAACAACCCTAAAAAATACTCCAGATATATACCACTTTTTAGGCTTCCATATAAGCTACATTCTATTATTAGTCATATTGTTTTCTGAACATAGTTGAACTTCAGATACAACATGCTTATGCAGCGAATAACATATAGTTATATTCATAGGATGTGTTACAGTAGCCATAAAAACTTTGTTACATCATTGTTAATTTATTTTCTCACTTCGTTCAGATGTCTATTCGTGAGTAACAGCCTGCAACAAACAAGACTATGGTCCATTTAACAAATCGATTTGGATTCTGAGAAGATTCAAGCTTGTTATTGCAACTGCAACTTCTTACTCAACTAAAATGGAAGCATAATCATTCATCGCAAGTATGAACTGGGTGCAGATCGAGAAGCAACCAGAGAGCAGATCTGGAAAATAAAATGACTGTCCACGAAGACTTCTCTTTTATTAGAGATTACATTTATTAGAGATTACATGTTCAATATCTGCATCATTTGATTTTTCCTCCCAACAAAACAAAATCTAAAACGAGCACAACTGCATAAGTGAGATAGTCTGCTTCAAAACTGTAGTAAGAAAATCCTAAAACGTTATGAAAGCTTTTCAGTACATCCAAATGTCGCATTAAATTCCTAGAAAATAAATAGTCTGCTTCAAAATCAACCATAGTAAGAACATAAACTGATCTACGGCGCATCAACTAATGGAAGAAAACAGAAAAGCAAGTATGTACATATATATATATATATATATATATATATATATATATATATATAGAGAGAGAGAGAGAGAGAGAGAGAGAGAGAGAGAGAGAGAAACCTGCAAGGTAATCTGGATTGTGCATATAGAGGTTTACGTCCTGGATTCTATTGTATGGCATCGACTCGTTATTGACCTTCTTCTGCAGGTAATAGACGATGAGCTCGCCGTCCAAGGGACAGAACCTGTAGCCCGGCGGAAACTCTTCTCTCTGGCTCCTGCTATGTTCATATTTTTTAATAAATCGCATAAACAAATTTCGTTAAATGGAGCAAGAAGATAACAATAAATAGGAGTAATGCCAATTGCCAAAACAAAAAATGAAAACAGGCTTTTACCATTGAGGATCGGTGAAGTCGCTGTTGATTTTAACACTGGCAACAAAAGGTTCCTGTGTTTCTTGTTGTTGGTTTGTTTGAATGGCATTATCAGAGCTTTTGGTTTTCGCTTTCGAATCCGAAAATAAACGTTTTTTTGAAGGAGGAGGAGAAGACATTGATGCGAACTCAGTGTGGGGCCTGGATTCTCTCTTCCTGTCTCTCTCCGGAAAAAGAAGTTTCACTTGAACACAAACTATTGACTTTACGAAATTTATAGTGAGTTTGTTTTAAAAGATAAACCGGGTTTTTTTTTTAATAACTATTGATAACTATGAGTTTTTAAAGCACGCAATGTGATGTATATCAGCTCAAGACATATTTACTTTAAATGATTATCCTTATCACAAGGTAAATAAAGAGTAATTATTCCAAGATATTGGGGCACCGCTGAATGGTGCCCCAATACCTTCATCCCCACACGTTATACTGGGTCCCACAGGGATGTTTGGTGGACGAGGATATTGGGGTATCACATGGCGGTGCGCCAAGGCTATGGAATAATTCGTAGTAAATAAAAACATTATACATATGCAATGTATGCACTAAACATGCATTTCTTTTGAGTTTATTTATTTTAAATCTTCTTGCTCTGTATTCTCACCGAAACCATCTCCCAAACCATCACGCAATTTTATTTTATGTTCCTAAAAATTAAAACCTAAGGTCTAAATTACCGTCATAATTCAGAAACAGTCCTTTTTTATAACAAAAATGATACAGACATAGAGGGACAAATTAAGAAGCAGTCACATCATGTGCTTTGGACGTTAAAACTTACAATGTGTGTGGATTTCACGTATTCTGCTTCTGTGATAAGTGTCAATATGTGTACATGAAGATTAATTTATAATAATGATTATAAGACACCGGAGTCGTTTGCAAAAATTGAACTTTAATTTGGAGTTGTAAGGAAATAAGGACGGACGGAGTTGCAATTTAGAAAAACTAAGTGAGAAATAAAGAAAGAACTACAATACTACTAGAAGGTTTAGAAGTCTTGAATACTCGAATCATGCAAAGAACATATATATTTTTTACACGCACGGAAATCTAGACCAGTCCAATTTGCAGATAAAAAATCATGGGTAAATTACACTGACCTCCCCTGAGGTTTCTGACTTGTACACTGACCACCCCTACTTTATCTGAAATAGCACTGACCTCCCCTGAGGTTTATATTTTCGTATCAAAAACACCCTTCTACCCGTCGGACGGGTACTGACGGCGCCGGGGACCCCTTTGTGGGTCCCCAACAGTCGATCCGAGCCGTCCATTCATTCCAGAATCGAATTCCGAGTGGGTCTATGCGGGAATCACCTCAATCGGACGGTCCTAAGTGCTCGATCCAAAATCACCCCATTTAGTTCAAAAAATTTTGGATCGAGCACTTAGGACCGTCCGATTGAGGTGATTCCCGCGTAGACCCACTCGGAATTCGATTCTGGAATGAATGGACGGCTCGGATCGACTATTGGGGACCCACAAAGGGGTCCCCGGCGCCGTCGGTACCCGTCCGACGGGTAGAAGGGTGTTTTTGATACGAAAATATAAACCTCAGGGGAGGTCAGTGCTATTTCAGATAAAGTAGGGGTGGTCAGTGTATAAGTCAGAAACCTCAGGGGAGGTCAGTGTAATTTACCCAAAAATCATTGATTCCATCCCAAAACACGAAAATCAATGTTATGATCCAGTGCAAGGTATGGGACTTGTCCCACATCGGGAGTATGGGCTCCTGGTGGGGGGTTAATAAGTCCCTGGGCACCCTTCCCCCTTGAGCTAGCTTTTGGGGGCGAGTTCTACCCAAGGGCTTGTTACATTGGTATCAGAGCAGGTCCCTCCTTGGAAGAGGCCGCCACGGGTGTTGTCGGAGGTGCCGGAAGGGCGACCTGCCGCCGTGGACGTCGGCTCTGAAGGGGTCGGGTTTGTTATGATCCAGTGCAAGGTATGGGACTTGTCCCACATCGGGAGTATGGGTTCCTGGTGGGGGGTTAATAAGTCCCTGGGCACCCTTCCCCCTTGAGCTAGCTTTTGGGGGCGAGTTCTACCCAAGGGCTTGTTACATTCAAAATTAGGGATTGTTAAAAGTACAAAAGGAAATTTGCACATCAAAATTAGGGATTGTTGAAGGAAAGAGATTTGTTTCAAAGACTCATTCCATTATGAGGGCTAAACAGATCTACAGGGTATCGATGAAGCTCTGATTCCAGTAAGGATTCTTTTCTTTATATGTGTTGATTTGAATATTTCTTATCTGCCTCGTATTTGTATACTATATTTCAAATGCGGTCATGCAATGGTTTTTTTAGTTTGCCGTTTGGATGATTGAGATAGTTTATGCTGGTTAGACGAGACTGTCTTATTCAACAATTCATGCCATAGAAACGAGTCGTAGTAAGATGACACGTGCTACGTTTTATTGTCTCTGCCGATTGACAAACCATGAAATATTTTCTTGTTTATTATAGGAATTGCAAGCTCTAGCAATAATCATAATTGATTGGAATAGTAAACCGGGTTCATACATGGCTCGTTTATGCAGTGGTGTGGTGGTGGATTCGAAACCCTAGACTTTCTATTACAACTTGTATTTTTAATTTTTAAATACATATTTTCGTCACCACAAAAGTAAAATTCTGGCTCCGTCCCTGCCCATAAGCTTCTCCTTTGTTTGCTTTAGGACTGTACAGTGTAGTTAACATATATTTGGATCTCTTTCTCGATGATTGAGCTGTTTTATAAAGTAGAGATCCGCAAGTAATCCACACAAATTCAAGTTGATGGGACAACCATAACAGTTTGATATGAATATTCTATTTTTGCAAAAAACCTGGTTAGACTCTGTATTTTCTAAAGAAAAGTACGTAAATCGTTGAAGTGGTTCAAATAGTCTAATTAATCAACATCAATTTATTCTTGGAGCGAGTTCGGTGTCGACAAATTGCACCTGCAGGGAAGTTGAGTCCTTTTATTATGTTAGGATGTAAAAAAGAAAAATGAGTGATTGAGAATACGATCCTTGGGTTGAAAATTGAAATGCATTCGACGCGTATACTACTAGCAAAATGAATAGTAATATAAAAAAAAAAAAAAAAAAAACTTGTTTTGCTGCTGGTCATGGTTCGCTGGATTCTTCTAACCTGCTATGCACATTTAATAAAAAATGCTTTTCTATTTTATTTTTCTTTATTAAATAAATTAGCAAATTTGATGTATCTTACTGAAAAAATTTAGCGATTAATACTTACATGTGTGTGGATATGTGTAAGACTTTTGGAACCGTGTGTAGAATTCACATTCCACAATGGCGGTTGGTTGAAGGTGAAATCTTTTTTTGGTTTTGAATAATTATGTGCCCCCAGTGTAAGGCGTTCCTGACCCCCTACGACATGCACAATTTGCGTACACAGCGAGCCATGGAAACTTTGCTCGAATGCTAACTAGAAAAAAAATTATTACTACTCCCCAATGAAACCACATAAAGTAGAAGACGCGCCATAGTGTATGGTTATTTACTAACCGATTGATAAAATCGCTGGTATGACAAACCAATTTTCTTTTTATCTGCAATTTTTTTTTTTTAATAACTCGAACACATAAAGTTCATTGAGTTAAAAGGGAAATTAGCTCCACATTATCCATGAAAGGAGATCACAAACCCCTAACATAAAAGGGAAAATGACCAAAACATGGTTTTTAAAACTAAATATTCCAATTTCATGGTAAGATTTTTGGAAATGACCAATAACATGAGAAGGAAAAAAATAATTCCACATACATGGTACCAATATTTCGACTGACAGAAATACCCCCAGGTAAAAAAATCCCCAATAATTTCCCCTCCCCGTAAATTGACACCTTACGTCCACAATCTACCAAAACTTGCTCCGAGCAACAACAAAACTTGCTCTTTGTATAACCTTGTCATGCACTCTGTATGAAACCACAAGCACCAGACTGTTCTTCTCAGAAATTTTATTTCTTATTTCCTTAGGTTTTTAGATGGCATGAACTGTAAAGACCCGTAATTTTAATTATTTTTCTGGAAATAAAGTTGGGAAAATGTGAGGAAATGTTTAAAATGTTTAAGTGTTGGATGGATTGTGTTTGAAATTAGTGGGGACCCATTTGCATTACACAAGCAAATTTTGGACTTGGAGTGCAATTAGTTGATATGCTTTTAAATGTGTGGTGTGTGAGAGGAGAGAGGATTTCACTCCCTCTCTCTCCCCTTCCCCAGCCGTTACTCTCTCTCTCCCACTCCTTCTCCATTTTCATCTCCTCACACCTCCAAATCTCACTCAATCCCCAAAGTTCCTTCACAACCCCTTCACAAAAATCACCTCATCTACGCGTTAGGAAGCTCGGGTGGTGCTCAATTCGTTCCAGGAGGTGGGTTTTTTGGCTTGGAGCTTAGTGTGAAGACTAGGGTTTTGATTTTGAGTTGGGTTTCAAGCTTCCACACTTGAGGTAGGGAAATTTCTTGCTCTTCTATGTGTAAATGTAGTGTATGTGTGTGTATAGTCAATTGATTGCTAAATTTTCCATGTCTTGTTGATTTGCTTAAGAGAAAACCACCCTCTTGTCAAATTGGTATTGTAACTCACCATCCTTTAGCTCCTATGTTGTTCTTCACTTGATTTGGGTGATAATATATCCCATTGTTGCTTAATTTCTTGGTGATGTTGGTGGACTACTTGAAACCCATCTTTTTATCAATTTCTTGAATTTGGGGAAGATAGCTAATCTTGTAAATGGGTGATGTGTTGTGGTAACTTGTTGTTTGAACCTCCTTATCTTCTTAATATGTTCATTTGGAACCAAGGAAATGCCCAAAGGAAGCCCAATTGATCATTTCATTGCTTGAAAATTTTTGGTTCTGCTACTGTCCTATGGATAGGACTCCACGTCCTATCCATAGGAGCGTGTCTCCTTGCGTTTTGGCCAATCTGATGGCCCTCGTATCCATAGAACTTTTTCTCCTATCCATAGGAGCCTCTGACGCCCTATCCATAGGACTTTTCTCCTATCCATAGGAGCTTGTGTTGTTTCAAAGGGTGGCCAATCTGATCCCAGTCCTATCCATAGGACCTGACCTCATATCCATAGGACCCCTTTAGTTCATGAAAAAGAGTTTGGACCTTATTTCACTTATCAAGTCTTGTTCATTCGAAGTTATTGGTTGTATAACGTTATTCGGAAGGGTCATGGAGACTACCGTTGACACTCGGGTTGAAATGTCCTTATTGGCACGTTCGGGTAATACGAAACATTACGTTGGCGTGAAACTAACACTTGAAACTAAGGTGATGGGACATGTGATAAGCCCCAAATGTTGTTTATAATCTGGGCTTATCTCTCTCATTTTGCACACACTTTCGCATTTAAGTACTTTGAATTGTTTGATATTGCGTGTTTTGTGTGTTTTTCCAAGTTTTAGGAAATCGGAGCTAAAAGGTGCGTCCAAAGCTCCAAATAATCCCCGGTTGTATCCGGAAGTACCCAAGGTCCCGCAATGCCGTGGAGGACAATCGCCGAAGCTTAGAAATCGATTCAAGAAGCTTTGGAAGGTTCAAGGAAGGCCCGGAACAAAAGAACAAGACATTTGGAGTTATGAGCCTCGAGAAAATCTGACCAACTGATAGAAAAAGGCTCATTTCTCTCAAGGTACAAAGGCTATGAAGATGAGGTCAATTGGGTTTGAAAGTAGACTCATAGAGCTTTCCAACGATTCGAGAATCGCCTCATTCCGAGTTCGGACGAAGCCGGGAGGCCAAAACAAAGAAATGCTCAGAATTTTACTCTTTCAACCGGTTGGAGCTTTTTGCTCAACCGGTTGAAGCTGAACAGAAGGTTTTTCAACCGGTTGACACTTTTTGCTCAACCGGTTGAAGCTTCAAATTTCTGCAACTTTTGAGCCCGGTCAAGAAATATCTTGTGGCATTTTTGTAATATTTTGGCACGACTGTTGGGGCCTATAAAGGGTCCCCAACCTCAGATTTCTAGGGTTAGACTTGGTTTCCACCTTCTCTCTCTACCTCCATTAGTTGTAGCTTAGGATTTGCTCTCCCTTCTCTCTAGGATTTGATGTACTCCCACTTAGTTTCAAGGTAATTGCTCTTCATTAATGTTGTAGAACTCATCTTTATCTATCTAAATCTTGTGTTTATTTCCATTTTCGTCATGTTTTCCTTAATCACGTTTTTCTCTTTGTTGTGTACTTTAAGCATGTTTGAGTAGTAGTTTAGGCTTGGTCATGGGGTGAATATCACCCCACGACTTCGGGTTTTCAAGGGCTTCTCACGTTTTTATGCTTATTGAAGGTTTGAGAATGGATTAATCACTCTATTTTCGGTCTAACTTGGAGTTGTTAACCTCTTTGATTGGGTGTAGACACATCACGTGGCACACACAATGCTTGGAGCTATGTCACTTTAAGTGCTCGATAAAATGTCTAAGAGAGTTTCTTGCCATTTACAATCCTCATTCTTGTGGTAGAGATTGGTTTTCATTGGGTAAGTTCAATCTTATGTACCAAAACTCGGAGTTGTTAACCTTTTTGATCTTGTGTAGGCAAGGGCTTGACTACTTGCCACACATGATGCTTAGAGTTATGTCACTCCAAGTGTTTGTAAAAATGCCTCAAAGAACTTATCCCATTGTTAAACTAATTTTCTAAAGACAAAATGATTTTCATTGTTAAATCTTCCGAGTGAGAGCAAGTGACTTTGTCTCTCACTTGAGTTATAGTCGAGAGCCATTGAATATCCCTAGTCATGGGTGGTATGATCCTCTAGACCTTGCCGCCTTTAATTTATAGTTTAAAACTTCATTTTCAATTGCATTAGAGGTAGAGAGAATCCCACAAACAAATCACAACCAAAAGGTTGGCCGTCCTAACGCCGAAACCCCCTACTGTAAAACAAACCTCTCACTAGCTCCGACCCCTCTCTGTGGATTCGACCTCGGACTTCCGAGTTATTATGCTTTGCGACACCTAAACCCTACGCTTGGGGAAACATCATTTGAAGTACAATCCAAGGACGCAAGCAACATGTGGATATTGAGATGATATTAATGAGCATTAAATGAAGTATGAATGTGGTATTGATGACACGGGGCCCGAAAGGGTATGCCCGGAGTGACACGGGCCCGAAAGGGTATGCCCGGAGTGACACGGGGCCTTTATGGCATGCCCGGAGTGACACGGGGCCTATATGGCATGCCCGGAAAATGATCAAATGTTTGGAAAGGAAATGAAATGGATATGGATGTTGTGTAAAACATATGAGGCGTGTTGTGTGTACGTCAAGCACTAGTTGGGCATGAATGACGGGAGTAAAAGAAATCTAGTCGACTATGTGCTTTCTTTTAAGTCCTTGACTATTCGATCTCCATTTTAACACTTGTTAAATGACTTATGCTATCTTGTCTATCACCCACGTATATTTCGTTTCATTTAGAATTGTTAGAAATTTCTCTACTGCGCTAGTGAGCTCAACCTTACAAATTTCAGGTGAAGATTTCCCCCAAGGAGCATGATATGGAGTGCTCGGAGTGCATGCATGCATTGTTTTTTTTAAAAGCCGATGGAGGAGTTATATTATCATATTAGAACTTGTACTTGTCAAGATGATTTTGTAACTAAATTAAATTTCTCGTTTTTGACATTGGGGTTGTAATAACTATACATTGGACTTTTCTCATTTTGGGGTACGGGCATCCCTTAGCCTTTGTATACTTTGACGTAAACTTTGACTATTCTATTTGGATTTTGACGTGGCACGTAGACTTGTTGACCGTCCACGTGGATTATCTTAATGAATTATCCTTTTAAATTTTGAGGGCGTGACATGAACCATGCATACAAGTCCATCCGTTCGACGTTCCATTGTCAGTGGGGTGACTTTTGCACTCTTTTATAACATGAAAAATAATGTACTGTCACTGACACTGAAAAACTTGCTCCAAGCAAGAACAAAACATGCTCTTTATATAACACTGACGTGCATTGTGTATGAAACCACAAGCACCTGACTATTCTTCCCAGAAATTTTATTTATCATTTCCTTGGGTTCTTAGATGGCATGAACAATGCATACAAGTCCATCCGTTTGACGTTCCATTGTCAGTGGGGTGACCTTTGCACTCTTTTTATAACATAAAAAACAATGTACTGTCACTGACACTGAAAAACTTGCTCCGAGCAAGAACAAAACTTGCTCCGAGCAAGAACAAAACATGCTCTTTATATAACACTGACGTGCATTGTGTATGAAACCACAAGCACCTGACTATTCTTCCCATAAATTTTATTTCTCATTTCCTTGGGTTCTTAGATGGCATGAACTATGCATACAAGTCCATCCACTCCACATTCCATTGTCAGTGGAGTGACCTTTGCACTATTTTTATAACATGCAAAATAATATATTGTCACTGACACTGAAAAACTTGCTCCGAGCAACAAAAAAACGTGTTCTTTGTATAAGCTTGACATGCACTGTGTATGAAATAAACAAGCACCAGACATAGTCACCATTAGCACTTATAAACAAATTAAGCTACTCGATTTTGATCCTATGTTTGCTGAACTTGTCCAAGATTCAATTTTTACATGAACAAATCAATCTTAAACTTTTATCAAAACTTGTTAAGCTTACCCAAACTCATGGGCATTTCATCGAACACTTAGTACGCATAGCTTTTTTCTTTTTTGAACTGATCTGGATTTCAAAGAACAACACCGGTTATTTGCTGGATTTCAAAGAACTTGATCTGGGCTCACCGGTTTCACCCTTACGGACTCGTCCGGACCTTCTCCGAGTGGACACACCTCCAACACGAGCAGTAGCTCGGGTTCATCTGGATCCGGTCGAAATGGGTCCAACCCGTCTCACAAGAGATTCAATTCGAGCCCCAACCATAACCACTCAGGCGAGCTCTCTGGTTCAGGCAAGACCGAACCCTTTTAAGTTGCAAATTTGATTTCGAAGAAGAAGAGGCGGCTACACTTCGAGAAGATGGAACCGAAGTCGGCAATGGTACTGTTGGTGCTCGATTGCTGCCTGCGGTGGCTTTGATTCACACCATTGTTTATGCCCTCCTCTAGTCGAGAGAGAGAGAGAGAGAGAGAGAGAGAGAGCGAGAGAGAGAGAGCAACGATGCATAGCAGAGAGAGAGGGAGATGGTGTTTGTCGTCGATTGATTTAGGGGTGGAGAAACGAATAGGGTTCAGTTTGGAGTAAGGGAAAGGAGAATTACATGGGTATTTTTGTCAATGAAAGCCAAAAACACCATGTATGTGTCATATTTTTTTTCCTTCCCATGCTTCTGGAATTTCTGAAACCATGGTCATGTTTTTGGAATAAATTGCCCCAACCACCATGTTTTGGTCATTTACCCAACATAAAATGAGAATATCCAAAAGACTGAAAAGGGAAAGTTGGCATGTTGCCAACGTTAAACGAAACACCAAGCAGTACCCAATAAAGCAAACAGATCCATACCCAGAAGAAAACAGGGTTAGTATTTTCGCATGTTTTCTTTGTATAAGTGTAGGAAAATGCTACAATATACACCCCTTATTTGGGTGTATCATATGCACCTATTGTATGGTCCAGATTGTGCCACCTCATCGACAATCGTAACATTTTTTAGTTTTTCGTAACTTTTCAACAATATGATTTGTAACATTTTCTATAATTCGTAACATTTTGATGTATCACGTAACTTTTATAAAAAAATTCGTAACTTTTACAAAAAAATTCGTAACTTTTACAGGTGTGTATGATATACACCCAAATAAGAGGTGTGTATTGTAGCCACTTCCATAAGTGTATTTTTGCATGTTAATTGCACAAAAGGTTTATAAGGTACAACAAAGCAAAAAAAAAAAAGACAGCATATGTCAATCCAGTGAACGAATAAAGAGGTGAGAGCATGAAAAGAAAGATCACCAATAAATATGAAGAAGACAATGGATATTGTATAGAAAAATCCCACTCAAAAAAGGGATAGTCAGTCCAAAACCTAAAAAACTATAGACCACAAAAGGAAAATGGAAAACAACTAAGCTTTTCAATTGTTTAACAACCGCTAAAACCCCCTTTACTTGCCAGACAAAAATACCACAACCTCTAAACTCTGTCACAAAAGAGTTTATAGCACCAAATCAAATTTGTGGTGGTGGGGTTGAAGGATTAATTTCACCATTGAAGGATTATTTTTGGCATCATAGATTGGGATATTCAGCCAAAAGGCTGTCTGGATTGAACCCACAATCCTCTTCCAACCCCCTTTGGGTACCATCCAATTGAAAATACAAGTTATCTAGGTGATGAAGAGGAGGTGGAGGAGGCCTAATGGCAAATGGATAAGCCCCATAACTGATATATCGTTGTGGATCATAAGTGGAGAACATATACATACTGCGATTTGGGAGGAAATCATCGGTTGGTTGCAAGATTTGTGGGAGTTGAGGTGAATGAATGTATCTATCATACTCAGAGGTTTCTCCCACGAGATCATTCTCATCGACACAGGGAACACGTTCCTCCAACAAAGTCTCGCATTCTTGAACTTTAGCCTTTTTCCCTTTCTGTGGTACTACTTGGTCTTGAGCTTCACCATCGTTCCCCTTTTTTTCTTTCTTGTAAACACGACACAAAACCCAATTATCCAACTGCAAGGAAAAAAAAAAACGAAAGTTCTGGACATGAGACTCTTATATCAGGGCTCATATAGTTCATAAAAATGGGTTTCAAGGGTTCCCTAAGAAGTTGTCAGAGCTTAAGCCATGGATGCCTAGGATGTGCAGCTAGGAATCTATTGCTATTTTTTTTTGTTGCAACTGTTATTTTTTGCTTCTCTATACTATATCTGAAGAGATAAGAATTATCGCGTTTTTTCTCATAAAAAGCTGGAGGCAACTAGGGTTGTAAATAATATGGTTTGTGATGTTAGGGTTTGTCTCTTATTCTAGTTGTTTTGCTGTATCTAGTTTTTTGTTTTTTTGGTAAATAATTGCTGTATCTAGTTAGGGATGTAGTATTTGGTTTTTTGGGCTCTCAAGGATATTCATTGGCCTTGTTTATTGTGTGATTCTTTTATAAAAGAATCATGTCCCAATTTTTTTTTTTTTTGTGAAAGTCTGGTTGGTACGCGTGAAATAAACAAGAATGCAGATATTCTAGCCAAGAATGCTTTTAGTTTTTATTCATTTTAGTTAAATTTTTTAAGCAGACCTCCTTTTTTTTTATATTTATTTTTTCCTTCTATACCAATTTTGTGGTTATGTTTCATGGGTTAAATACCTCAAAACTACTTATGTTGACCTTTATGTAACATCTTCGGTTTGTTTGTGAAGACAATGAAGTTGGTAAATAATATTGGAGGAAGTTAATAGTTAATACCTTCATATCATGTTTGCCCTGTTTAATTCTTGGAGGCCCCTTGAGTTTAAACTCATGCATGATCCAATTGGTCTTATCACCTTTTCCTGGCTTCCCTTCATAGAAAACCAATGACTTCTTAAGCCCAACAACTTGGTTTTTGTGTTCAACAGGCTTATCTGATCCGGTGGCCTTCCAATATCCGTCACCTGCTCGTCGGCTAGGTCGGTCTCCATTGGGATATTTGCGCTCCCTCGGTGTGAAGAAGTACCATTTTTTATCCCCTAATGGTGGGTATTGACCTGCAATTAATTGAAATAATGCAAGTTGAATTAATTAAGAAATACTACAAGAATGGAAAAAATAACTCAGAGCAGAAGTTTCATTTAGATCTTAACAATTCAAAATTATTTGAGCTTTCTTAGCCTTGCCTGGCTACATGCTACGTTATACTATTTCAATTATTCTCCAATTAATACAATATATCATCGTGATTATTTCTTTCTTCAACTTTTTATTTGACAGCTTGTTAAAAAAGTCCACCATCACAAGGATCCTGATATGGCCTTCTCACTATGCTTTTTGAAAATTTATTTGGGTGTGTATGATACACACCCTATAAAAGTTACGAATTCTTTGTAAAAGTTACGAATTTTATGTTAAAGTTACGAATTTTTTGTAAAAGTTATGAATTTTTTTTTTTTTTATAAAAGTTACGAAATGCACCAAAATATTACGAATCATAAAAAATGTTACGAATCATATTGGCAAAAAGTTATGAAAAACTAAAAAATGTTACGATTGCTGATGAGGTGGCACAATCTGGACCATACAATAGGTGCATATGGTACACCCAAATAAGGGGTGTGTATTGTAGTCATTTCCAATCATTATATGTGAACTTCAAATATAAGTAGAACAACAAAAATAAATTAATTAATGAAAAACTATGTCGATGAACCATGAGAAAAGCTTAGAATACAAATCCCGTCTTAAGCATCAAGAAATTGCAAATTAAGAGAACTAAAACATGCAATTTTGACCAAAAAAAAAAAAGAAAAAAGCATCTAGCGAAAAAGAAACAAATTTGGAAGCATATAAAGATTGATGAACATGAATGTCTTCCTAACCTAATTCTAAAAAGTCCAATATTTGCATCTTTTTCGTAATTATAAATGTACAGAAACGGACAAAAAGATCTCAAACAAGCACATTCGATCTAAATGAACAAAAAAAAAAAAAAAAGTAGATAAAGAGCAAAAACTGTAAGGAAATCAGAAAAAGAAGTGAAGAATCATCTATAAATCATGAAAAATTACTGGGTGCTTTGGGTGCTCCAGAGACTGTCCAACTATCTTCACAAATTCATTTGCGATCCAAGTTTAAGTATGATGACTAGACGAATGTGTGATTGTGAGGAGAATAAGGGCATACCGTGACGGTGTCTCATGACCACTAAATAATCACTCATAAAGCAAAAGATTACTATCATGCTTTTCGAAACCCTAAAACTGGATATCCAAGATCTACATCGGAAACCCTTCAATAAGCCCAAGAACACAAGAATCTACACAAAGCTACAGCATTCATATGCCCTAAATTTGACCTAAAGAATAAAGCAGATGGAGGTAGGGAGAGAGAGAAGAACCCGTAAGGTAAGCCGGATTGTGGTCGTAAAGGTTAACTTCCATGATTCTGTCATGCGGCAGCACCTCATTGTTAACCTTCTTCTGCAAGTAGTAGACGATAAGCTCCCCGTCATACGGGCAGAACCTATAACCAGGCGGGAAGTACTCGGCCTCGGTCCAGCTTTTTTCACGTACATGAAAGAGAGTAAAAACCTTGTCAAAAAAGCAGAAAGGAAATAAAATCCAATAACAAAATCTTGATTACGTTCGAGGGATGGGTTCTTGATTACGTTCGAGGGATGCGTTCTTGATTACCCCCCCCCAAAAAAAAAAAAATGCAGACCCCATACTCCAACACTATGTAGTAATTAACCAAACATTAATAAAACGAAAAGGGAAAACAGAAAGAAAAAAATGGAACCCATTAAAGCAGCAGTTGGGGGTGTTGTTGACGTTGCGAAAAGAGCAGGAAGGAAATAAAATCCAATAACAAAATCTTGATTACGTTCGAGGGATGGGTTCTTGATTACCCCAAAAAAAAAAAAAAAAAAAATGCAGACCCCATACTCCAACACTATGTAGTAATTAACCAAACATTAATAAAACGAAAAGGGAAAACAGAAAGAAAAAAATGGAACCCATTAAAGCGGCAGTTGGGGGTGTTGTTGACGTTGCGAAAAGATTGGTCTTCTTCTTCTTCTTGTTCTTTTTCTTCATTTTTTTGATTTGTGGGAGCAGAGATATGGTTAAGGGTTGTTGCAGTGGCCACGAGTTTTGGCTGAGGTTTCTCATTGGAAGCCATAACTAGATGTCTTTTTGGAAAAGGCTCTAGAGGAAAAGACATTGGAGCGAGAAGAGAACAGTGGTGGAATTAGACTCTCTCTCTCTCTCTCTCTCTAGATTTCTTTGCGATGAAGAGTTTCACCTGGAAACAATGTGTTTATATATGATATGAGACGTTGGTTTATAAGATAGCTAAGGTCTTGAGAAATTTTAGTTTGATGCATATCACTTCAATTAATGTTAACAAATCCAGATCTATTTCAAACCCCGTTTTCATTATTTTTTTTTTTCGATAATGTTTTTGTTAACTCAAAGTCTCAAATAAGGATTACAAAAAGTTAATACAAATTTATAGGAAAATTGAATGAGACGTCAACCCGACCAATTGAATACATTCCTAAGGCCCAGTTTTTCAAAAGATTTTAGTACACAGTTGCTAAAATCATTATATTTCAAATCAAAAAATGAAGTGGTTCCTTGTATCATTTTTTGATTTTTTCCCACCAAGTTAAAGTACACGAGGAGTACTTTAATTTGGTGAGAAAAAAAATCGAAAAACGATACACGGAACCACTTCATTTTTTAATTTGAAATATCATGATTTTAGCACCTTGGTGCTAAAATCTTTTGAAAAACTGGACCTAAACCTCCTAAACCTGAACGGAAACGAACAACCAAACACCCATAACTCAAGAGAATATAGATCTGGTAGAAATTGCACCAAAATAATATACTATATATGCAGCCACGCGACCAAGGTCGCAATTGGTGGGATTGGTTCCACATTATTACAAAAAAAAAAAACTCATACCCGTCCTCCAACTAAGTACTCTAGTAATTAATCCAACGAAAATACTTAGATAAATATATTTCTTGGGAAATTTAGCCTGATGAATGTCACTTCAATTAATTTTAACCTCCTCGACATAATTTACTTGCCATTAAATCCATATCAATATTGGAATGCACCCGAAATCCGTATAATATTTCGTTTCGAAGTATGAGGCAAATTTAGACTTGGAAAATAACATTCATGTATAGCTGCCTCTAAGAAGTGTCTATGTTCTTTCTTCTGTATAGTTATTTTCAATTTTTTTAAAAAAATTTCTCGAACGAGGGGAAAATTGAAAAAAAAAATTACTTTTAGAACTAGTTTTATGCACTTTCGACGAACGGGATGACAAGGTATATTGATTGTATAAGAAGATGAATATTGTTTTACAGTAATATTTAAACAAGGAACCAACTAGAAGCGAGGCCCTGTAGTGAGATCTTAGTCGTCCATTCTTGTTTTGGACGGTCCAAATTTTAAATAAACTATTCGCGCAAACAAATAAACTATTCGTGCAAATAGATTAGTGAAAATATAGACCGTCAAAAACACTTTGAACTGCCAAGATTCACTCACTACACCCTGCAATGAGATTCACTCACTACACAGGACCCCCGGTTCCGGAACGAACTAGTAGATAAATATTGTACAAGACGAGAAAGCAGCAGATGAAAAAAAAAAGAGAAAAAGATAAAACCATTGTTAACTTAAATAGAGATTACCACAAGCTAATACAAAATTACAGGAAAAATATCGAAGTTAGTGATGAATATTCAACAAAATTACAAAATTACACTTCTTGCTTTCGTGGATTTGCAATTTTGCACACAACGATACGTACTTTAATTTAAAAAATATTACCCTCTATATGTCCATTAATTAAAAGAATCTGATAAGCCAGAGGTTAGTGTCTTACCAGTATAAGTCACTAGTCTGACTGTTCAAAAAACAAGAGAAATTCCCTTTGCTCCATCCTTCTTTTACGCGAAAGGTCGTGTGAAATGACTGTGGCAGGAAGCTCCGATTATTTGAGGTGCAGGCATGCGACCTAAAAGTTGCAGTGAATTAAATCAGGGTAGAAGAAAAAGATATAACAACTACTCATTGTACAGACGATAGAGTAAAATAGCGCTGATTTAGCCTAACTTATCAAGTTGTTTAGTTTTTTTCTTTTTTTGTGTGACTTTATTCATGTTCGTTCTCGAATTCATATTCAGCTCCACAAAAGCAATCAGGAAATATAAAATAGGTATCAAATATGAAAGGTTTCCAAAAGGACAAAAGTAATCCAAAAAATATATGTGTTATTTAAAAAAAAAAAATTATCATCGATGAACTTTTTAGAATTTTTTCACCATGAACTTTTTATATTTCTTAGATCTCTCTAGTCAGGATGAATAAATAATCTAATATCTTTTAAGAAAAAGGTCAGAAAAGAATCAAATAAATCAAAATAAATAAGTTTGGTCATACCTCCACTAAGAGTATCTCCAGATGTAGCAAAATCAAAACTAAATCATATTTGAAGATCTAATATCAGCAAAAGGTACTCTAATGGAGTCCATAAAAAAAAAGGGTACTCTAATGGAGGTGGTAAAATAAAAACTAAATCATATTCACTGATTTTACAATAATTAATAAGAAAGTAAAATTTTCAACAGCACATCTGAGTGCAATTGTCGCAAATTGGCTCTTCAACTTGCCATATAGGCATATACCACCAAAGCTATATTTTTTTTTTATCGGCAAAAGAATTTTATTGAAAACTCGATAGGGGTACATCGAGGAAAGGAGGGAAAATCACTCGCAACACGACAAGAAGCAAAGCAATAGACCCAAAAAAAGAAAAACACCCAACAAAATGTTGGATGGAGAAAAACAAAAACACCCAAACAAAACCTCCTCACACAGAACACCACTAAGAAACTCCCTCAGAAATGCCTAAAAAAAAAACACCATCACTGAGATATATCCTAAAGAGATAAAACAGACCCAAAAAAAGAAACCCCATTGAGATACTCCCCAAAACAGAACACTTGCTTCAATGCATCATTAGTGGGTTGCGGTGCTTCTTTGTAGAGCAGCAAATCTGTTGGTGTCACTTTCAATCATCTCCTTCATCATCAAAGCTATATTTCATGTACAATTTTACTGTCCATGGAGATGCTCAACCAATAAGCAAAAATAACCATCTTTGCCATCTACAGAAACGAAAGGCCTTGCATCAAAGACAAAGAGAGCATCAATAAATTGTTCAAACATATTTGGCCCTGAGGAAACAAAAAATATTAATGCACAAATCTAGACCTTAAGATTAAGGGAAAACATGGAGGAAGAGACAACCAGAAATATATACAAGAACTTTTTGGTTGGAACCTTGCCAACTATTTTGGTCGTGGAGTGACATATGATTGTCCTTTGGAGGGGGTGTCAACCTAGTTGGGATGCCTCTTTTGGCTGTGATGCCTCCCTTTCCTCTCCTCGTCCTTTTAATTTTTGTAATCCTCAAAGGTTAATAAAAGAACTTACAATTGACTAAAGTATGACTACCCGCCATTTTAACAGGTTGATCGGGCTCGAAATCATCAGGCAGAGATATGAGAGAAGAAGAACAAGAAAATGTTGCGGATGAAAAAATGGTTGGGGGTTTGATTATGTTAGCAAAAACATATAACCACATCCTTAACTGATTAGAAAGTACTTTTTGAGATTCAAATTGAAATAAGAGACAAGGTGATAAGGATAGAACGGAGAGCAAACAAAAAGCAATCTTGACTTCTTGAGATTTAACGGAAATTAGTTTGGGAATTGTGATATTGCATGCAACTTACATTGGATAACCCGATGAAAACGTGAGTGAAGTATGCTAGGCGAAGAGTATTGGAGAAATCTATCACTCTCCCTCTATCCTATTATCCAACAAATTCTTTTGTTGGTGAATATATATTTCTTCCAAACTTTTGGAATGAATAAAAGTCTAATTGTGCTATTTTAATAGGAATGCAACATGAGACCACTCCGGATCTGCTGTCCCTCTTTGGTGTCCTACCCCTCCAAATGTTGCCATGTGGAATACACTAACTCCCCTATTAAATTCATTAACTCTGTTAGTTAAACCCTTTCTCCGTTAAAACATAACAAAATCAACAGGGAAAATCAACCAAAATTGGGTACTTCTCGAACGTACATATTTGTCAAACATATTTCTTGGAAACCAGATGTGTTTCATTCCAGTTTCAGTTTCCCCCCAATTTCAAGTGTTTAGCGAAGGCCCCACTTTGGCCGAGTCACCGAGGTCGGAGTTCTCACTACAGTGAACACACCACACTTTATTTCCGAATTACCCCAAAAAAAAAAAAAAAAGAACACACCACACGTCGCCAGAGATTCTGGGGTCGCTTGTTCGTTCGTTTCGTATTTAAGCTGAGATTGCTGGTCCGTTTTGGGTTTTGGCCTTTGGGGTGTCACTCTTTGACTTCTGGTTATGAGTATTCAAGAGAGGGGATGATTCGGTATGGGGGACGTAGCATATGCTGTTGGTGCCTCCGCTGACGATTTCGTTTGAATATGAGAAAGGGGGTGAGTGTCCATGGAGGAGTGAGGGTTTGTGAAGAGAAAAGGGCATGGATTTGGAGGTGATTTGGGTGAGGGAGAGAGGGTTTTGTTGGGAGAAAAGGGCATGAATTTGGGTGGGTTTTAACGGAGAGAGTGTTAAATTAACAGAGTTAATGAATTTGGTAGGGGAGTTAGTGTATTCCACGTGGCAGCATTTGGAGGGGTAGGACACCAAAGACGGACACCAAAGTGGGACAGCGGATCCGGAGCGACATGAGACAGACCGGACTCCAACGGTGCCGGTGGAATTTGACCATGCAAACGTGATGCGAAACCAACAGTAGTAGCAGCCCCAATCGTTACAGTTGGTTGTGCCCCTGGTGCAGGAGCATTGGGTTGAGCCCCTGCAGCCGGCGGAGCTAGTGCAACTAGGTCGACCCTGTTGGTCAGGTTTTTTATAGCTCCCATGAGCTTCTTGAAGCGATCGTACATGAGGTCCATATCTACCCGAGTGGCGTACTTAGTTTCCTCTACTTTGTGATTTCCCTGATCTAGTGTTGCAGTTTCCGAATCCATCAGAAATTTAGCTCAAGATCTGGTGTGGTGGTCTGTTTGACTTTCTGCTAGTCATCCGTCTTACCTTTATCGGAAATCGTGCATTTTGCTGCAGTAAGGTCTGTTTGACTTTATGATAGTTAACTGTCTGTACTCTGAGAGTATCGCTGTCATTGATATTCTTTGCTGAAAGGTGTGGGGCAAAATTTGGTGTCAACTGACAAAACACATTGCGTGAGGGCATTATTTGCAGATCAAAAAAAAAAAAAAACTGATAAAACACATTTATGCTAATCAATAACATGGACCAGAGAACAGGTACAATAAAATATCAAAATAGGGATGGCATGGAGAGAACATAAAAATAACATGGGTCCGTTTTTGGGAAGGACATAGTAAAGAGGTCTTTACTTCAATAAGGACATCAACTTTTTCCTTAATGTCAAAAGAACAAATCACCTATACATTCCAAAAATGCTCCCACTAGCCAATGAAAGTGCCTAAACTCCCAAACCTAATGAAAGTGCCTAAACCTAAGCCCCAGGGTACCCTATGAAAGTGCCTAAAACCCTAGGGTACCCTATGAAAGTGCCTAAAACCCTAGGGTACTCTATGAAAGTGCCTAAACCACTAAAATCCTATAATTGGAAAGTGCACCCTAAATCTAAACCTTATGGTACCCTATGAAAGTACCTAAACAGCTAAAACCCTATAATAGAAAGTGCACCCTAAGTGCCTAAATACAAAATGCTTAAACCCAGCATAACCTACCCTAAAGAGCCTAACCCGCCTAAAATTGAACTCAATCTCAAAATTAAAGAGTGACCCAGGATGAGAGAGAGAGAGAGAGAGAGATGGGTCAGGAAATGAAAGTGATCGTACGACTCGTCACTTGCGTCAGTCAACAACTCGTCAGTCAACAACAACATGCAGCAACAACTCGTCAGGCAACGGCATGACTCGTCAGTCAACAGCATGCAGCAAATGAAATTGGAAAAGTTACGGGCTATAGTTCTGTAATGTACCAGCCTTCTTTTTGCAATTTTTTTTTATCATTAAGGGCATTTTTGTCTAGTGTTGTCCTTGAGCCCTCAAATATTTCTTATAAATGGATTGAAAGCATTAAAATAAGTTAAATTGGACTAAACACCATTTAAAGTCCTAAATTTGTCCTTTACACCAATTTTCTGAAATAACATAGGCAAAGGAACAGGTGTAATAAAATATGAAAATAGGGATGGCTCGAACACGACATACCACAGAGGGTGGTGTGCCAATGGAATGCGTTGGGCATAGAGTATTGTATTTTTGAAATGGCACCAAACCACGATTTAGAAGTGGACCAGACTAAGCACGGCATAAAGCTTCTTAAGCAGAAAAATAAATGGTTTGGGCCACGGCATGTGTACAATTTTATAGAGGACTAGATCACAAGGCTTAATACTTATGGTTCTAGGGTTCCGTTTTGACCAGCCCGAGGTTGATTTGACGGTGGCTTGTTGTACGTGCGCCCCATGTAGGATGAACAGTGGCCGAAAACATTGGAATTAGAGGTGTCAAACGGGCCAGGTTGGTACGGACACAACACGTTTAAATATGGCACGGCACGGTCTTGGACGGACACGGCACGGAAATGGGTCGGCACGGCACGACACGGGGAGTGGCGCAACAAAAACTTTTTTTTTTCCTAACCCAAGTTAACCTTGGTTAAGATTTATTGTGACAAAAATATATTTTCTAATTGTATGTTATGTATTTTGTAGTAATTTCCAGTACAATTATGAAGCGAACACCATTAAAGCAAACTATTTTAACGATAGAGGCCGTTCATTTTATTGCGCTTATTGATTAAATCATAACCGGAAAATTTGGCTCGATCGGGATTAGAAAGCTTGTTGATCTAGACCCTATTTGTTTTTTTTTGAATGATACATACTTTTCTTGTGATTAAATGGCTACGCATATGTGATCCACTTAATTTTTCATATGAATGATAGATTCCATTATATGTAAAAGATAGACGGTTCCGATTACCCAAAAAAATTTAGTTCGAGCTCGGGTATAGGACTTGAATGCATCAGGATGCATTAAATGTGATACGATCACGGGGTCGCCGATATCCGATGATCTCTCATTTTGGCGACAGTGATGATATCAGCAAGACGTAAAACTCTAACGGTTCAGATCGACCATCGCAATAATTGACTTGGAAATAACCTTTAAAATCTATATAGTGAATATAGTCGATAACAAACTATATTGTGTTACCGCGACGCAATCAAGATGATCAAGACTATTGATTTTGTTGTGCCTATTAATTATATCATTACCGTAAAACTTTAGCTAAATTGGGTTCGGAAAGGTCCTTGATCAGGGTGCAAAGTAAATCGGGTGCTATAGTTGAATCTATAGCGGCTACGTGACCGCGACACAGTCAAGATGATTGAGACCGTTGATTTTGTTGTGCCCATTAATTAAATCGTTATCGTAAAACTTTAGTTAAATCAGAATTAGATATATGTCATTGATCGGGACACAATTTCATTAAGTAAATGAGATTTTATATCCCAAATTTTTTCACTTAAAAATCAAAAGAAAAAAAAAAAAAGACTCCGCAAAAATTTATGAGGTAAATATTCCCCCAAATTTTCAATCTTCAATGGGAAAATCAAAACATTCACCGCTCTATCACACACTCCACTCTCATTCAGTCGCCACTCCAATCTCAATCCCAGTAATCAATCTTCCCTCAATCTCTCACTCTCTCTTTCAAATCAAACTTAGGGCTTCTAGTTTTATGTTATTCTATACTTATTATACAAGGTTGGGGCTTTTGTTTTAAAGTGTACTCATAGATTTATTTTGAGTACAGTCTGCTTGTATCTTAGAAGTCCATTAAGTATTTGACTTTCATTAACTGATTTCCTGGTTTAGTTGACTTGATGATATTGCAATTTAGTTGGTTTAATTGTTTCTTCTCATTCCCACATGTGCTCTGCGATTTGCTGGTTTAGTTGTAGTTGATTTCCTAGTTTAAGTACTATCAAGGTCCATATGATGCTGGGATTTTTCTCTCTTTGGTTTGCACTTACTATTGTGGGTACTGATTTGATGTTTGTGTAATTTACTGAGCGAGACGCTTTAGTGTTCTGTGTTTGTTAATTGATTAAAATAGAAGTTTTTTTGGTGGGCTTATTGACTTTTTAGGTCCCCGAAGTATGTACGCGGTGTCATTTTGGTCCCCAAAATTTCAATTGCGCAATTTTAGTCCCCAATGTTTGAAATTTGTGTCATTTTAGTCCATACTCCTCACACTGTTGCTTATCTCCGTCAAATTAAGGGGCAGAAGGGGTATTTTACCACCCCAGCACACGTGAACATCGCATGCACCCTACCAATCCCCTTTTCTTCGTCGTCCAGGTACCCTGATCTCCCCCAAATCGAAAAAAACATCTCTGGATCTCCAAAATCTCTAAACCCAAAAATTCTACACCCAAAATCGAGCATGAAGGCAGAAGGCCAATACTTAGTATGTGATCGAAAATCTGGTACTCTGTTCCCTTCCCTCTCTCTCTCTCTCTCTCTGGTGCTCGAAGCACGAAGTCTCTATTCACGATTTTTTTTTTCTTCCTATCAGTAGATTCATTCAATGAACTTGAACCACCGGTTTTTGTGATTTGTGGGGGTTTTCATCCCTTAATCACGAAGGTAGAACTCCACACTAGTCTGTGATTCATAAGGTTTCCCGATTTGATTAAGTGATTTTGTTTTATTTATTTATTTATTTATTTTAGGGATTTGGGGGAGATTGGGTATACGAAGGAAAGGGGGTTCTCTCCGAAAGCTTAACGATGAGGCGATGAGGAGATACTAATTATGGGCAACTTGTTCAAAAGTCTTATGCAAAGAATTTGTAACCCCATTACTCCACCAAACAAGTTTATAACCTATCCAGTCCTACCGCTGGCATTTTTTTTTTTTTCCAAAAAAAGTTTGTACAGTTATGAAAATGCCAAAAAAGTTTATACCCTATGAAGGTGCCTAAAATTTTAGGGTACCCTATGAAAGTCCCTAAACAACTAAAACCCTATAATAGAAAAGTGCACCGTAAAACCTAAACCCTAGGGTACCTATGAAAGTGGCAAAAAAGTTTGCACCCTATGAAAGTGTCTAAAATACTAGGGTACCCTATGAAAGTACCTAAACCACTAAAATTCTATAATAGGAAAGTGCACCCTTAAATCTAAACCCTAGGGTACCTTTTGAAAGTGCCTAAATTCTATAATTGGTAGACCTTAGACCTTGTAAAACTTTAAGTCCACACTTCTGGACCCTAGAACAATTACCCCTAGAATTGTGGGCTATTTCCCTGGTGATGAGGCGATTCCATGGCGACTCGGTGGCGTCTTATTTTCTTCTCCAATCTCTGCTTCTGTATACTGTTTGCTGCTATTTCTTTGTTTGGGGTTTTGATTTGGTTTCCATAGATGGAAAATCTATTCACTCTATTTGTCGATAACCTTGATCAGAGGGTTGATAGTTCAATATTGAGACATAAATTTTCGGACCATGGTGGTGTGGCGTGCCGGCCAGCGGTGGATTCCATCGTGGAGGTGCTTTACGCTTCTGAGAGAGAAGAAAAATAAGAAGAAACAGGGAATTTTCGGCGAAGTACTACAAATTGGCAAACATATTACCAAACTACTCCTCTTTTGAAACTATTTGTAAAAATACTCTTTAACGCGATTTGGAAGTGCGCTAACCGTAAAACACGAACTGAAATTACGCTAACAATGCCTATGTGGCACCCGAAATCCACGTAGATGTTTAGCGCGATTGCAAATTGCGCTACCGTAGTTTAGCGTGATCTGAAATTGCGCTACCAAACTCTTAAAAAAGGGAGACACTGTTTAGCGTCTTGCGGCGGAGGAGCTCGAAGAAGGGAGACACTATTCAGTTTTTTTTAAGCTTTGGGTAACACAATTCGCAATCGCGCTAAACACCTACGTGGACTTCGGGTGCCACACAGGCACTGTTAGCGCAATTCCCGTTCGCGTTTTATAATTAGCGCAATTCCAAATTGCACTAAAGAGTATTTTTACAAATAGTTTCAAAAGAGGAGTAGTTTGGCAATATGTTTGTCAAATTGTAGTACTTCGCCGAAAAGCCCGAAGAAACAGCAGCTGTGAAATACCCCTTCTACCCCTTAACTTGACGGAGATGAGTAACGGCGTGAGGAGTAGGGATCAAAATGACACAAATTTCAAACGTTGGGGACCAAAATTGCGCAATTGGAATTTTGGGGACCAAAATAACACTGCGCACGTACGTACCAAAAAAGTCAATAAGCCTTTTTTGGTGTCTGGTTGTCTGTTGTACTAGTTCCTTTTATTTTCCAGTTCAATTGTAATGTTGATGTTCTTTGATTCACAGTAAAGCTTCCTCATGTATGCCTCTTGAAATGGAACTTCAGGTTAAGAAATCAATAAGAGGAACCATTAGTAAAGGAGATTGATTTTCACACCCCCTTTTCTCCATCTACACTCCCTTTTTGTCTCTATTAGGGTGAAGTTACTAAATTACCCCTTTATTTTAAAATTTCACTTTTTCTCTTATTTTTCACATGACTGAATAACCCTCATGCTTCTTACCTGGAAAAATTCCAAATCCTTTCCAATTCCAGATTTGCAAACTGCCAACTCCACCAACGAAAAAAAAAAATCATTCCCAGACTCCATTAAACCAACATAATCCAATAAAATTATAAATCCATAAAAATGATCAATTGAGCTCTGTTGCCTCAAATATGTTTCAATTAAGCTTAGTCTCTAAGTTATTCATCGCATAACACAGAGCTCAATCAATTGAATTTTTGTATCAGCCCAGAATTCTAGCTACTGGGGTCTATAATGTATGTCATTTTGCTTAGCACAAAAAGAAGAAGAAGTCATGCAATTTCAATGGTTCTGCAATTTCAATTATTCTTCATACATTTCCACATACTTCAACAATTTTCATTTGGCTTCATTTGTTCTACATATAGTCACTCAAAAATTCACAAGTTTCACATATACAGATTCTCCACATTCTAACCGGGTCTTACAAAAAAGTGGAAGCATTTTTTGTCTAATTTGAGCTCCGCAAAAAACAAAAAACACTGGCGCCTCCACGATATTAAACTCCACCACACTTACAACTCTAACGATGTACCGATCTCACATTGAACTGTATGAAAATAGTTGGACACGTATATCAGTAAATAAAAATAGTTACAATTAGTTTGGAAAAAATCATGAACTGAAATAAGAAGATAACTTATGTGGTGTTCCGATCATATTAAGATTGACATCTTGGTTAGCCAAGACAAAATGAGGGTCCAAGCTATTGCTTTCAGCCTTGCGTGGGCAAGTGTGACTATTATGTCCAACACGGTGGCAAACACCACATTTTCGGCCCTTTTCCACAATCTCAAAAGCTGAAGGATCACGAGTAGTAAAGCAATCTCCCTTTCTTTTCTTTGAACCCAACGGACGTCCTTTGTGGGGTTGAATGTTAGGTTAAAGAGTCGACGGAATTTCAGAGTCAACAAGTTGAGCAATGTGTTTGTGGATATCTTCCTTTTGAACAAGAGGCATGTGTTTGTATTTATCATGGACATTCCTGAGAAGAGATTCAATTTCACTTCCATTTCTTTGTACTCCACCATCCATATTGGTAAACGACCTTATATCAATTCTCCATTGTGGATGTATATCACCAAGTTGCAAAGTTCCATCTTTCTTATCTCTCATCATGTGTGCACATGGTAGACCCATGGTTCTTGAAAAATTACCAGTACACGGACCCAAGACATAATCTGACTTGGCCAACTCAGATTGCTTGAAAAGATGTCCAAGTGCAAAGACGGAAACATGAGTAACAAGTTCGTTTAACATGGGAATCCGAAATTTATGCGTAGCTCGAAGCTTTTCACTAGCAATCTTAGTTTTGATTTCATTGTAGTGGCTGTCGATTGCAAGACAAATTTTTTCCCTCACCTCGCGAAAATTACTTGTCGAAACTGTCAAATGTTTCTTGAGCATCGCATGTGCACCTTCAACCCGTGAAGTGGCCTGATTCCCGAAGTGCGGATGTTTCCCTATCCATGCATTGACAACCCTCTCTTTGAAAGGTAGCCAAATATTCTTGAGATAATTCAAAACATATTCTTTTTCCTTGTATTGAACTTCAATCAGATGCCAAGCTTCATTGAAGGAAGATTCGTCTGGAGATTCAATCAAATTAGTCCAAGTCGATAGAAAAGTCTCCCAATCTTCTCCTTTATCAAATTGAGACTTACATTTTGATAGAACATTTTTCTCAATGTGCCACACGCATAAGATATGTGCAGTTCCCGGGAAAACAAGATGAATAACATTCATTAGTGCTAGTTCTCTATCAGATAGAATCACCAAAGGCTATTGATCATTCCCCAGGATTCTTCTAAATCTTTCCAAAGCTCACACATAATCTCCTTCTTCCTCTTTTTGCATGAAGGCGAAACAAGAGTAAAATGATCCATTAAAACTTGACACTCCCACTATATCAAGCAATGACATCTTATATTTATTTGTCTTGTATGTGCAATCCATCACAAAGACATGGATAACTCTTGGTTAACACAATTGAAGAAGGATGTGCAAAAAACAAATAAGTCAAATGTCCATCTCCATCACGTTCTATATCGAAAATGAAATCCCCTTTACCCAATTCGTCAAATAATGCTTGAATCATTGTACGGCCCGCTAAAACTTCTTTTGTGATAGTCACTTTTGCATTATACACTGTCCTTGCTATTGCATTACACTTCGAATTACTCAGCCGCAATGAAGAAAGAATTTGTCGAGGTGGTATACCGGCCAATGTCATTTGTCTTATACTTAATATCTCTTCTTGTGAAAAACGACGACAATAAAGATGTCTGGATACATCACTCGACGGTTGATGATTATGAAATGCATTTTTTATCAACACTTTCCAACACTCACCAACTCTTTTTAACCCCACCATCTCGAAGGGACAACTTATAAGGCGAGTTGCTGATATCTTTTTTCTTTCATCCAATGGAACACGGGTGCCACAGAATTTCCCACCTCTATCACAACCAATAACAACTTTATGATCTCCTTTCGATCTTTTGATTACAGTGACATAGCCTTCCATTAATGCCGTTGTGGACACCCCAATTTGAACTCATGAAAATCCTAAGCATTCCCAATGATGAGGAGATACTAATGACATTGCGATAAGGCTTGAACAAGGTCCAGAAAGGCTCTTAATCCCTCGAAACCTTCCAATACCCACCAAAACGGCCCAAAACCCAAAACAGAGAAAGAAGCTTTATTGGACCTAAGCACTTAGGTCTGTCCACTTGAGTGCTCAAGTTCATCCACTTAAGCACTCAGATCCTCCATGAACCTGAGCACTCAAGTCCATGGACCTGAGCGCTCAAGTCCATGAACCTGAGCGCTTAGGTGGGACACATGGTAGATTCCTGCAGAAGCAATGATGAGATTTTCTGCGAATTTGATATATTTTTACCACTATATCACGTTTTGGGATGGCCCAAATCATCCTAATTACATTCCTAGACCCCTAAAACTAATTGTTATCTTAGCTCCCTAAACCAAGTTAATTTTACATTTTTCTCCCAAATTTTCTCTATAAAACCCACCTTTTCTCCTCATTTTCTCTCTCTAGAAAAAAAAAACCATTGTTCATCAGACCACTCTCCATCATTTCTCAGCCCTTCACCTCTGATCCAAGCTCAAATCATTCACATCCATGGCCAAATACTTCATTTTTAGTCCATTTTTGGCCTAAACATCTTAGAAACTCCACCAAAAACTCTCATCAAAGACCATCTAAAGTCAGTTTAGTATGAGTCCAGAGCCATAACACCCCAAAATCCAAACCTCATTCCATATTTCCCCAAGAATCCTCCAAAAATCACTCGAAAACCCTTGTTTTTAGCTCAAAAGCCCATCAAATACACTCAAACTTCACCCAACAGTTGAGTTCTTGTTCATACTCCTTCATCTTGTGTTACTCCACTCCAGAAACTCATCCATAGGTCGTGTCTTCCCAAAATCACTACAAAAAGTCCTTGTTTCAAGCTCAAAAGGTAGAAATACCTTGTCAAAATGTTGTTCTTGCTTCCTGAGGGAACCCAAAAGGTTTAGACAGGTTCCTTATACCTGTTTTGAACTTATTAAGGGTTTAAAGTTCATAAAAATGACTTCTTAAAGTTTTTGGTTCGAATGGACAGATTTCATTTGAGCAATCAGATTCGTTAACCTGAGCACTCAGGTCCAACAAAATGATCAAACTTTTTTTCTTTGTATTGCATGTTTTGATGATTATTTTGATATATTGATATGTTTGATCCATTCTGATGGCTGCTTGTGCTCAAATGGGGGTTGTTTTCACTCAAATATATCTCATCAATGTACAAAAATAAGCTTTTGGAAGCATTTCTCTTTTGAAAATAAAAAAAGAAAGTTTGAAAACAAGATGAAAAAGGGAAAATCAAGTGTATTTCAAGAAATATGCCTTGAGTGTTTGCAAAAAGAGTACTATGGTTGAAAACTCAAAGGTTCAGCTCAAACAGCTTGAGCACTCAAATCAGTCCATTTAAGTGCTCAAGTTCCCCCATTTGAGCACTCAGGTCCATCTGGACCATCGTCATTTTTCACACATATATCCTTGCTGCTTGTATATACTATGTCTGCTACTGGTTATATTATGTCTAAAGTTGCTTCTAGAGTCTCTTATCATTGTTCTATCCTGAGATAGGTCTGCTTGTGGCTTGATTTGTGCATGAAATGTGATGAAAATGGATTTTGAAATCTCATTTGCTTCATGAAAGGGGGTTACAAGTTTGAAAACATGATAAAACATGAGGAATGGATTCACTTTTGAAATTGAAAGCAAAAGAAGACCATCAAAGAAGAAAACTCACTTGTGTATTCTGGCCACCTGAGCACTCAAGTCTATCAACTTGAGCACTCAGGTTAGCCCATTCGAGTGCTCAGATCATGGTCAGCAAGCAGATTTGTTTTGGTCCTAACAATTTTTGTTAATGCATGTTATTCAATCCAATCGTTATTAGTGGTAACCAAACTGCATTTTAGTCCATTTATGGTCAGATTATTCCATGGTTCCTCAATTTAATGAATGTTTCATGTTATTACATGTGTTCATATTTATCCTTAGTCCATATAAGCTCATGTCTCACATATGTAGTTTATTTCATGTATCCCAATGCATCTCATGCATCGTCACTTTGTACATATTGCACAAGCATTCACCATTTTGTATACATCTTTGTTTGTGATCACATTTACTTGTTTTCTCGTCCCCCATTCCCCGTTTTTACATGCTCAAAGTTGTATAATAAACATTTTACAAATCCCACAAACGCTAAGTAGAGACCGACTCTCAGGTCGGGCGAGAGGGGTGCCGTAAAACCCTTCCCCTCTCGTAACCAAGCTCCCGAACCTAAGATATTATGGTGAAGACGGACTGGTTTAAACCTTATCCAAAATAAGGCACGAGTCATTCGAGTTCGGTTCCTCGGGGACAATCCGCTAAAACCCAGGTGGCGACTCCGAATCGAATTCCTCGGAGGGGTGTCCACAGCCGTGCTACGGACCCTATCAAGGAGCTCTTGCCGAGTTGAAAATTCCTCGTTTAACAATGATTTTAATCTAGTAGACTCAACCTTTTGCACTTTGGGCATTTTGTTTTCTATATTACCACCTGTTAAGTACCAATCCACATAGTTTTTATTAAATAGCAGAGTACTAATCCTATCATGTAAAAAAGCCAGCCACCAACAAGTAAATTATCAATGTGCAAAATTGAATAAAATCCAGCTAATATCAATGTGTATTCAAATAGGCAAAGCGTGACCATTATCTTGCTGCTGGTGTCTTATGTTTTTTTTTTTTTTTATCATTTTCTCTTTTTTCTAGGTACAAGGGAGGGCAAGCACTACCAAGGAAATTGATTTCCTAGGGTGATGTTAACAAGTAATTCAACGTGGGGTTTATCCCCTTTGTTTAATGTTAGCTGATTCTAGAGACAATAGCCAATTAGTAATAAGGTTTAGCAAGACGATAAAACTCTTTCATTGTTCCACATTCCAGGGTGCAGTAAGTTAGAAACAAAAAAAAACCCTGGATTTAGAATCCCAAGCATAAATGAAGAAAAATTACCACGATCATTTGTAGAGTTGAATGACTTGTATAGCTCTGAAATTTCCTCAATGCTGCTTGTGGTTGTGAGATTGATTATATCATTCAGCTCTGACAAATCTTCACTTGTAAATTCCATTGTCTGTTTTAAGTTATCATCTCCACCATCATCATCCATTGGTGATCTCGTAAATCAGAGAGTGTTTTGGAAAGAATTAACAATAAAAATGGGAGGAGATGAAGAAGGAAGGTTGGGAGAGATGCAAGCACGTAGTCGCCAGATGCAAAAGAAAGGGTTGGTAGGACTCTCTCTCTCTCTCTCCCCCTTCCCCTCCTTTACAAAGAAAGATCTGGAATTGAGTTTTGGGATTTTCCCGGGCAAATACACATAGGGTTAGTTCAGGCATCTGAAAAATAAGAGGAAAAGTGAAATTGTAAAATAAAGGGGTAATTTAGTAATTTTACCCTAATGGAGACAAAAAGGGAGTGTAGATGGAGAAAAGGGGGGCTGTGAAAATCAATCTCCTTAGTAAAATCCAAGTTGATATAAAAGAACTCGTACATCCAACTTTTATACCAGTGTGATTTTGCATCCAATGTTGATGCTAAGTTGTGTCTCCCAGAACACGCCCTTGCAGTGTGCAAAAACTGTACGTGATGAAGAACAAATTACCAGTGCCTACATTAGGAGCAGGCGAGCAACTTCTTTGGATGTGAATTTGTATGCATGATATGTATGTGCAACTCATATCAAACTATTTTGTTAGAAATTTAACGAGGATGTCAATGAAAATGCACCATTTTATTCTCCACATCAATCTTTTTGTACTATTTCGAAGGTTAATAAATTCTTCTTGATGTTGTTCAAAAAATATAGCTATAGTTATAGTTATTCGAAAAAAAAAAAAATTCGGACAAAACTTGGCTTGATTATATGGAATTTGGCTAGATTATACAGAAAAAAATAAAAATCAACAAAAATCGGAGATGTGCCGGCATGGGCACGACACAATTAACAAATGACATGACACGACACAACACGCGACGATTAAGTAAACATGCTAGTATGGCATGACACGATCAAGAAATGGCAGGACATGGCACGACACGATTTAGCCAACGGACCGACACGACACGGCACGAAGCTAAATGGGACATGCCGGCACGGCACAGCCCGTTTGACACCTCTAATTGGAATCAACATGGGAAGCCAGATTTTGGGGCAGTTGATTTGAAATTCTAGAAAACTTGTTTTTCCTTCTTCTGTATTGATGACCAAGGAATAATTAAACCTGTATACTAATTTTAAACCTCCATTCTTGGAAAAGAGTGCCCTTAGCAGGCTGGCGGAGCTCTAAAATGTGATATAAACCGTTCACTTTGTTGACTTTGATGTTTACAACAGTCCCGTAAAAAATCAAGTCGATCAGACATTGGTAGTTTACTAATTCAATCAAATAGCCTTGCTATATATTTTTCAAATTGTATTTAGTGTTTATTTGTTGAAGAAAAACATGTCTAGTTGACTTGATTTTACAAGGTATTGTATGCATCAAGGTCTAGAAGATAAACGGTTTAGATTTCATTTTTGTAGAGTTCGGGAAGACGCCCGAATCAAGGGCACAACAAGCATGCAATTTCGCATTCAGAGAATGATGATGAGGTTTCTCAACATATAGCACATGGAAACGAAGGTCCAACAATACTTGGGTAAATAGTAGTACAACACAAAATGGAGGCACGTGAACTCAACAACTTGACACATGAATGCCACAGCCTGTTTTGATCTTACATTCATTTTATTTCATTGATGCAAGTTTCCAATAGTTTCTGCCATGACTCAATAGCTGAAAAGTTTCTTCTCCTTCAAGCTTTCAACGGTTTCCTTTATGCTCTCCTTGAGGGGAATGTAATCAATGCCCAAGCTATTTGCTCTTTCACTCGACATTTGGTATGTCGGCGAATATGGATTGTCATCCACGCACCTACAAAAATTACAAGCAATAGAAAAGAAAAAACCGAGACAAGTTAGAAATCACCATCAGAGAGATAGAGAGAGCGCGTTGAAAGCATGGATTCCCTGTTAAAATACGATCAATATGGTTAAGTTGACAAACTAAATAGGATATCTCCAAAATCAGATGATCACTTCCAGTTCAAAAAAGAAATAAATAAATCAGATGATTACTTACTTTTCTGGAAGTTGGATATCAGGAAAAAGCTCATGTAGTATCTTCACAATTTCAGAGAAGTGTTCGACACTCTCAACAATGCAATATCTCCCATTTGCGTAAGAAATTTCAAATGCTTGAATATGTGCGTTAGCAACATCTTTTACATTAACCCATCCAAATGTAAAATTTGGAAAAGTTTTTGAACCTGCAACATAATGACAAACAGTTATTTTTAAACAAGGAGAATTTTACCATCAACCTAATGGGCAGACGATAAGAGGGATTTTTACTAGTAAGAGGAGTGTTTGCATTCTTACCGGTCAAAGAGCATATACGTGCATTTATACATGCGCATAGATTAAAAGTGAATAGATTTTCTATATGGGTAATCTACGTGCATTTGTACATGTTCAAACATATAGAATAGACAAGATGTACCATTTATTAGGTTCAATATTTCAGCAGCACTTGAATTGAGTGTTGGCTGCAACAGAGGACCAATAACCATGCCTGGATTTATTGTAACCATATCAATACCCTTTTCTTTCACAAATTTCCAGGCAGCATCCTCAGCTAAAGTCTTTGATAGTTGGTACCACAGCTGTTAGCATAAAACAAAGGATATTTGGAGCAGACATTTGACAGATTAGACAGAATGGTCATTGCTATTGCATATTATCAACGTGAAGCAAAATAAAATCATGGGCCATCATGCACGTTTGTTGACAACAAAATTTAGGACAATAAAGGCAGATGTAATGAGTTGAAAAAGCAAGGAACGAGTTGGGTGAGCAGATGCCAGATCATAATGACAAACAGAGCTCTCTCTCTCTCTCTCTCTCTCATGGGCATCAATTCTCCCTAACCTTTTTGCTCATGAAACCTGGATGATCAAGTTTTGGTTAAACATTTGTCGTCATGGGGACCATGTCATATTTGCCAAGTGATTGAAAGAGGAGACATTACTAATTGCACAACGGAATCTAAACCATCATCTTCTACTCACATACTCTTGACAGCTAATACCAAAATAACTTCGAAGATAGTTATTTCCCAAAAGTGCAGAATTCTACTTGTTGTGGTGATGCCCTACAGCAAGCTTCCACGAGCACAAAGAAAGTTCTTAACAAAAGGACAATGAGCAAACAGCATGACATACCTTATGTTGCTTGCACAATTCTTGATTAGAAAACCAGGTCTCATCAACTACCACTTCAGGGGTTCGAGGCCTACCAGTATGTACAACTGCAGCCATAGAGGATGTCAACACCACTCTTTTGACAGATGATGCTTTTGCACATGACTCAAGAACATTCAGTGTTCCCTTCAATGCCGGATCAATCAACTCTGTCTGAAGGAAAACAATGAACAACCAAATAACAAATACGACAGAACTGAAGAAATGCTTGTTAGGGACTGTTTTGGGAGGGATTTTGGACCATGATTGTGGGTTCTGAATTGTTTTTCTGGATTATGGAAGTGTTTGGCCGGGATTCTGAGACTGGATATGGCAGAATGGATTCTCAAAACAAGTATAAGAGGCCACAATCTCAAAAGAAGTTCCGGAGCTATTTTTGGATTTTGATGTTCGAAAGAAGAAACCAATAGGTTTTTTTTTTGGGAATGTTTTGAAATGAAGACGTTCAAACCATTTCACAAACATGGGAGGCGGTTAAGCACAAACGGAAGGAAACATATCAATATCATACAAAACCAAAAAGTATGTTTTTGGGTGAACCTGGGGGTCCTTGACATCCATATAGCAAGGAGATGCTGTATGAAAAACTCCGACGCAACCATCAATAGCAGCATCAAAGGAACCTTCTTCAAGTAGGTTTGCCTTGAACAAGTGAAGTCTCTCTTTAGCATCGTCAAGTGAAAGTAAGTGCTCTGTCTTCTTAAGATCTCCTGCGCAAGAATGTCAAGTAACGAATTAATACTTCAAAAAAAAACCAATGGAAAGAAGAAAATATGCAAACATGAACCAATGTGGAAAAAAATAGACTGCAGTAATCAAGTTAACTCTAAAAGTAATTTGGTCCCTAAAGGATGAACTTGATATTATTTAGGTCAATTCTCAATAATGCAATTATGCGAATTTAGTCCCCAGTGCACCATAGTTGAGCTTAATGGTCCCGATGCAGTCTCCAATTGTACATGCAAACCTAAAAGGAAAACCTAAAAGTCAAGTGGATGCTGCATCAAGAGATTTGGTTCTTTTGTGCCAAATTTGTGCTCAACAATTCTCAATGTTGCAACTTATTCTCTTATGTTTATTATCCTTTTGCTCTACTCGTCGTATTTAGATAGTTGATGAAATACTGTTGATTTCGAACATAGTTAAAAACAATTACGTGTCGTCTGATATTTAAAAGCTTGACACCTTGACCCCACTGCAGCCACCATCACGACTTCCGGCTCTAAACCAGATCTCTCACCTACCGGATCTGACTTGCCGTCACAAAAACTAAAAAGTGTGATTTTTTCCATAAAACACAACTCATTTGCTTATAGAATTGGTTCAGTTGATTTTATGCCTCTCTCTCTCTCTCTCTCTCTCTCTCTCTCTCTCTCAAATTAAAAAACTCTAGGATTCTAACTACATTTGCTTATAGAATTGGTTCCGTTGATTTTGTTTTTGGGTGTTTTGGATTTGATTTAAGAGTTGGGGTTATTGTTCATTGCGAGCAGTTGGAACTCACACTTTCGGTTGGGAAACGGTTTTTCGGAGGATCTCATCAGGGCCGGCCCTGATATTTGGGAGGCTTGAAGCGAATTTAAAAATTAGGCCCTTGGTTTCTTATTAAGAAAAATTCAATATAGATGGCTAATAAAAGGTAAAAAGATTAAACATGATATTTTAGCTTGGCAATTTAATGAATATAAATTGTTAAATTTTTATACCATCAAAGATTTTTTTTCATTCTAAAGTACCGCTCTTCGAATCATTTTTCCAACTAATCATTTTATTATTTATAGTTCCAAGAATATTATTTCAACAATAAAAATTATTAGTTTTAAGCATTTTCTATTGAAGTTTGTGGATTCAAAATAGATTATTTTAGTTCTTTTGTCATTGCTAGAAGTGATTTATTTGTGAATTTGATATTTTAAAAAAAATCAAAATATGGGGTGCAAAATATTTGAACATTGGAGTTGAGTTAATATTTACCACTAAAAAAGCTTTGTTAGTTTATACAAGGAGTAATATAAGTGGTGCAAGAATTATACTAACAAAAAACATCACTAGAAATTAAAAGGTCCAACTGGGTATCGAACCCAGGCTAACAACGAACAAGTGCAAGCGCTCAAACCATTGTGGCAAGCTCTTCATTTGCTTTAAGTTAGTCGTAATTTATATATATTATATAACCGACTTCTATTGAAAGTGGGCCCTCATTTTTTTGCTTAAATTACGGGCCTAAAGCCGCCGCACCTCCGGCTTCACCTCAGGGCCGGTCCTAGATCTCATCCATGGCAGCAGTGATTGAAGTCCTGGTTGGTTGCAACGTTGGGTGTGCCATGCCATGGAGAGGGAGGATGGGTGGTAATGGTGGAAAACCAGGTAGAGAACGTGGGAAACAAATGTGAGGAAGATGGGGAGTTCAATATACTACTTTTTCTTGGGTGGGCAGTTTGGAGGGGGATAACATTTTGGGGTCAACAGGGGATAACATTTAGTATTCAATTTCTTTGGATGCTGTTCGATTATGGGTCAAGTTTTCGGTGTTTCGTGTAGTTGACTTTTTGTTAATTGCATATTTTGTAGTTTAACTTTTAAAGAAAATCTTTTTAAGGGCATTGAGGTAAGTTAAGAATTTCAATGTTTTCTTGTTTCTTATTGTTACTATTTTTCATTTTTTTTTTATCCTAGTGTGAGCATTAAATCAAAGAGACCATTTCCAGCTCAAATCTCCACTCAACGCTAATTAATCTCCCTCCACACCAAATCAAGAGAGATAAGGTGATTTATATGTTCCAAATTTATAACTCTTATATTTTAAAAACCTTTTTACTCTGGTTTTTGATTAAAATTGGGTTTCCCAAGGAAAACATCAAAAATTGAAAAGCACAATAAAACAATAAAACTTTAACATGGGACCAGAGTGGAGTTTTCTTTAACCTCTCATTTTTAAAAATTAAAATAATTCACACAAAATGATGACAGATTTAACAAGAATGTTACACAATAATACACCCAAAAAAGGTGTAATGTAACGGATCTAAAAGCTAGCTGAGCGCCAGCAACTGTGAAAGAGTACAAAAATCCAAACCTTTCAATTTATGTTTAATTTTTTTGATCGGATTTAATTTTTTCGATCAGGAGCTTCCAAATCCTATAACAGAATAATACTAACAAATAATACATGAGAGAGAGAGAGAGAGAGAGAGCACTAACTAGGATCACGAACAGAGGCTTTGACGGTGTAACCACGTTGAAGCAAGAGCTTCACAATCCAGGATGCTATGTAACCTGATCCCCCTGTCACGCACACTGTCTTCCCTTCTCCGCTCATCTTCTCTCTCTCCCTCTCTCTCTCTCTCTCTCTCTGTGACTCACACACTCTCTCTCTCTCTCCCTCTATGCATATTGGCTTAATGTTTCCAACTGTTATTTCCTACTTTTCATATAAAAAATGACAGTTGACAGTTTAGCATAAAGTACACATTATAATACTCCTTAACTTGGGCAATTATTGTAGATCCCTATCACTTTTTTTTTGTTGTTGTTGATTGAGATCTGTGCTGTCCCAGCGTGACCGAAGGCTGGGATAGATGGGTGAAATGAGGGTCAGCCATGACCACCCACAGCTGACTGCGGTTTACCAACACTTTTCTTTCTTTATTTTGTGTATATTTTTTTTTTTGGGGTAATTAAGCTTGAAATTAAAAAAGGCTAAGCGAATGTATAGCCTACAAGGGGCATACCCAAGGGAGGACAAAGAAAAAAGAAAAAAGAAAGGAAAATTGCGTGAAATAAAAGGGATGGCCACAAGGGCTACATGAGGGTAAGTAGGGTAAAAAACAGGATACGCAAATACATACTAAGCAACTGATGCAGTGACAATAACAGAAGCAGGTCTAACAGTAGCAAATAGTGGCAGCAGATTGCAACAGCGGGCTGTTGCAACTGTTATTTTGCATGCTTCTATTGTAATCTGTTGCTATTAAGTGGGTTATATGTAGAGATAGGCAGGGACGGATCTAAGAATTCCCCACAGTGGGGGCACCAATTTCTACTAAGTTTAACAAAAATTTAAAGCGTGGCACAACAATACAAAACTAGTTTTCAACTTATGCAATTTTTCACCTTATGCAATATTAGCATATTGTATATCAGTGTATGTATCCGAAAAGTCTTAAACTCTCAATCAAAATATTAGTTTTGCGACACGTAACGGTAACGGTTTGGGTGTAACAGTTTTGGTAGTATTGAGCGCTACGTAACGGGAATCGGGTGTAACGGTCGTGAATTCGCTAAAATCACTAGCAACACCTATAAATCTCTATGTACACTTTATATTTCTCTCATTGACAGATCTTGTCACATTTTAATTGTTATTAAGACAAACAATAACGCATTTTATCCATTTAGTACTTTTTATACAAAATGAAATCTACATTAAAAATCTATCTGATTTATCAAAAAATCTACATGAATGGGTTGTTTCATTTATTAAGCGTGGCACAACAATACAAAACTAGTTTTCAACTTATGCAATTTTTCACCTTATGCAATATTAGCATATTGTATATCAGCGTATGTATCCGAAAAGTCTTAAACTCTCAATCAAAATATTGGTTTTGCGACACGTAACGGTAACGGTTTGGGTGTAACAGTTTTGGTAGTATTGAGCGTTACGTAACGGGAATCGGGTGTAACGGTCGTGAATTTGCTAAAATCACTAGCAACACCTATAAATCTCTATGTACACTTTATATTTCTCTCATTGACAGATCTTGTCACATTTTAATTGTTATTAAGACAAGCAATAACGCATTTTATCCATTTAGTACTTTTTATACAAAATGAAATCTACATTAAAAATCTATCTGATTTATCAAAAAATCTACATGAATGGGTTGTTTCATTTATTGGCTTCGGCCTTTACACCTAGACCTAGTGACAGCCGACTGCTTTTTTATCTCGAGAAACTCACTGCAGCTACTCACTACAATTTACTCACTAAAGGCAAATGAAATGAGTACACTATCTAGCACATCAAGATGATGTGGCAGATGAGAAGAAATTCAATGTGTGACCCACCTAAAAATGAATTTCTCTTCATCTATCACATCACCTTAGCGTGTATTTAGTCTGAACGTGTGGTGTACTCATAAAATTATTGAGGAGTAAATTAATCGTTTATTTATCTCGAGAAACATGTTGACAGCCAAGCATAGCTTAGTCCAATTTGTACACGTGTACACCTGTTCAAACTCACCACATCTTTTCTCTGTATTCCCCAGCGAGTGAGATCCATGTAGGGAAACAAATCCCAAAATTCAGTAATAACACGTACATATTAGACAACAAAAATCAACGCAAACCCTCTGATGCAGAATTAGAGTTTACCGCTCATCCGTAGATCCGAACGCTGGTTGGTTTGTTTCTTTTAGAACTTGATAGACCCGATTACTGTACGCATTAAACACTACTCGACAGTACCTCACCATCTTCTGTTGTATTCCCTTATACCTCAATCACGTAGCCAAGCGTGGACTTCTACGTGGTCTCTTTGTCCTCTGTCTCACAGCCTCTATTCTAATTTTTTGAATGACTCTATGACTTTGAACTTAACGATCGCACACTCTGATTAATCTTAAAGCCCTAAAATTAATGATTGGCCAAATTTCAGTGGCCCAAAATTTATAATGTTCGGCATTCGGTTCAATCTAAAGACTTCTTGTGAGGCAAGTTTTTTACTTTATGTGTTGGTTTAAACAAGTAATCTCAAAAGCCAGGAAAATACATAGAAAACACTGTGCATTGTCGTAGTTCTTAACCATTTACAAACGGATTCAGGGATCTTGTAGGGAACCTCTGCACTACGGGGTTGTAGGGCGACCAAAACTATGCCGTTTTGCGTGTGCAAAGGTTAAAAATCACAGCATTTTCTCTCTCTTGGGATTATGTCAAGTTTACTATTAATAAGAAAACCTAATTCCATCCGGATTCTATTCTTATTTCGAAATATTGGTGTTAGGGTCCACCTCGTGTGGGCCGGATGGGCTTTGGCCCAAAAAGATTTGCTAGGGTTTCCTTAGAATACCCTAGTGTGGGGGCCGAATATAGGACTATTGGGCCGGACACGATAAAAGGCCGTATGAAGTAGATACACGGAGTGTTCCATCTCGTTATGGCCGAAGATACATATTACCGTATGTAATATGATAATGCTCCGTTAGGGCCGAATGGAACGACTGTACGATCCGGGATCAAGGAACGGGCCAGTAGGGTCAAGCAGAGTGCGGGTGGACGGTTACAGCCTGAGTCGCCCGACCCATGAGCTTGTCTGATCGGGTCAGTAAGGTGGTTGCAAGGAGCATGTGCCGAAGGACAGCTGGCACTGTGGAAGAGGCTTTTAGAAGCCTCTAGGTGGCCACGTGGTGTCCTGCTATTGGCCGTGTCACGTGACCACAAATGTGACGAGTGACGTCACATGGTTTGGAGAGCAAGTACATGGATATCTATAAATACCAAGGGATAAACCCCAGAGATGCAGACACAATCTCAGATCTATTACTCTTTGTATTCTCTTCTCCTATATACTAACTTGATCGTCGGAGTGTCCTTGGACAAGAGGCCCAAGTGACACTAACCAGCGTTCTCTGGTGCAGGATCTATTGGAGAAGAAGGAAGTACACGCAGAAGGAATCTCCCGCACAAAAAATCCCCACCACAATTGGCACGCCCAGTGGGACGTTACGGTTTGGTAGTGATTCAGAGGATTCTCTTCAATCGTCTAACGAGATCTGAAGCATTTAAGCCTTCATGGCGGTTCTGGAAGATAACTCCGCGGAAGGGGAGTGTACACCACCCCGTACTGCCACCAAAGTGGTGGATACCGGCAAAACTCACGCCGCCACCACCTCTCAGCTTCCTTGGTTCGAGGATGAAGACATCGACCATCACGAACGGTTTGCTGACACTCACGCACGGGCTTATATTCGTAGTCTGGAGGATCGTATGGCCCGCCGCGACAAAACACTTGATACTCTTCGAGAAGACGTCCAGTTGATCGCCACGGTCATTCAGTCTGGGCAGTTCAAGCAGCCCAGGACTCCATCCCCTTCTCAAAAGGACGATGGTGAACGTCGACGTTCGGCCAAGGATAGACTCGGCCTACAGATACAGGCTGGGTACGAGGAGAGACCTACGAGGTCGGCATTTGAGCGTCTACGACATCAGAGCCCTCCACCAGTCACCAGTTCTAGCTCTGTCTATCGTCACTTGTCGGAGACGACCAGTCATCAGACGGCAATTGACCGTCAGTATGAACGAATTCACAACGATGACAGGGGGGAGAGGCGACACAAGGACCACCGGGTTTATCATTCGAAGAGGGATCTCTCGTCAAGCCCGGAGTATGAGCGATCGAATTATAAGGGAAGCGGCCGAGAGCATTGACGCGAAAAGAACCCTTTGAAGGACATCAGAGACCCGTCTCCGGGGAAGAGACATGCTCGTTCTCACAGGGAACACTCCCCAAGGAAGAGCCGAAAAGAAGAAATGGAGGATGTGAAGTACGCAACGTTGAGCAAGATCACTACCGACGATGTTTCTACAGGAAAAATCGAGAGAACCAGAGAGGATGAGATTTTGGATCGGTTGGCCTCTTCTCCGTTTTTCGATGAGATCCTTGCCGCTACGGCGCCAAGAACTTCAGTTCCCCTAAGTTCGTAAAGTTTGACCCTAAAACCGAAGCCTACGCTCATCTTGTCCACTTCCAACAAATGATGGCAATTTATTGCTCGAGTGACGCACTACTATGTAAGATGTTCCCCACGAGTTTGGGTCCTCTCGGTCTTATGTGGTTCAACCAGCTGGAACGTGGCTCCATCACGAGTTGGAAGGGGTTTTCTCGAAAATTCCTCCAACGGTTTGTCACCACTTAGAAGCAAGAAAAAACAATTGACTGCTTGCTGGCATTGAAGAAGTCCAACACAGAATCCCTGCAGCAATATGCCAATCGGTATTGGGATGTTTTCAATGAGATCAAGAATTGCAGCCAGTACCATGATGTCGCCGTCCAACAGTTCAAGCTTGGGCTAAACTCTGCAAGTTCATCATTCGCCGACCTTATACTAAACGAACCGGTAAAAATGGACGAAATTATGCTCCACATCAACCAACACAGCAAGTTAGACGAGGCAATAAGTGAAAGGGAGAAAGCCGAACAGGAGCACTTCAGGAATGGAAAGGGTGGTCATGGGCGAAAGGATGTGAACAACATCCAATACCCTAAGAATGGAAAGGTTAGAGACCCTCGGCAGAATTCTTACAAAGGGCCAAGACCACAAGAATTTGAAGGAATAGTCACGGTGTTCAAAGAACCGTTGCATGAGCTCCTGAAAAAGATCAAACAGGAAGACTGGTTCTCACTAGCACCGAAGAGCGGACCGAAACTGCCAGTGCGTGATCTCAAGTATCGCTGTCGGTATCACAACATGAAGGGGCATCTCACCAGTTGGTGCCCCCCCTTTAAAGCTTATTTGGAAGAGAAGGTAGCCGAAGGAAGGCTAGACGAATACATTGATCACGAAAAAACGAGAGCAAAGGCCAAAGAAGGAAAAAAAGCCCGAAGATGAGCAAGATAATGAGCTCTTGGACGTGCAAGTCATTCACAATTATGCCGAAGCCGAAGCCGAGCGACAATTAAGGGAAGAATTGAAGGCCGTAAATTCGGCCAAAGAGGTAATGGCCGTAAGCCAACCGAACAAAAAGATGAAGCCGGACGTTGGTGGCAAATGGACAATCACCTTTACTGAAAGGGACCTGGAGAACGTACGGCTTCCCCACTGTGACGCACTGGTCGTGACCGTACGAATCGGGAGATGCCGTGCCTATCGTGTCTTGGTGGATCAAGGGAGCTCAACCGATGTCATGTATTACTCCTTATTCAAAAATATGGGACTGACCGACGCTGATCTCACGCCGGTTAAATCTCCCTTGGTTGGGTTTACAGGGGCTCCGGTTTGGCCAATCGGGAAAATCTCGCTGCCAGTAGTAGTAGGATCTAAAACCGTAACCGTGGATTTTGGTTTGGTCAACGTCCTAGGACCATACAATGCGATTTTGGGCCGAGGATGGATCCACAAAATGCAAGCAATCGCCTCAACCTACCACCAGGTGGTCCGGTTCATCGGCAGAAACGGCCAAGAGGACCTCGTGGGAGAGCAAATCTCAGCAAAGGCATGCTTTGTGTCGGCCATAAACAAACGCCCGAAAACCGGTCGTGTTAATTGGGTAGAAGTAGCAGAAGGCCCTCTCGCCGAAGAAGTGGGGAGGAAAGCAGAAGATAAATCGGTTGAAAAGCTTGTCTCGGATCCGATAAGTGAGGGGTCCGACAGATTCTTCCTTGTCGGCTCTGGTCTCAACGCAAAAGACAAAACCACAATGGTCAAATTCTTGAAAGATAATATCGAAGTCTTCTCGTGGGTCCCGAAGGAAATGCCAGGAATCGACCCAAATTTCATATGCCATCACCTGAATGTCGACCCAATGCGGAAACTAGTAGTACAAAAACAAAGACGGTCGGCTGTGGAGCACGTCGATGTGGTCATTAAAGAGGTCAACAACCTGCTGGAAGCCGACTACATCAAAGAAGTACAGTACCCAACATGGTTAGCTAATACAGTAGTGGTACCGAAGAAAAATGGGAAGAAACGGGTATGTGTTGATTACACTAATCTAAACGACGCTTGTCCCAAGGATTGTTTTCCCGTACCACGGATTGACCAGTTGGTGGATGCAACCACCGGACATGCTAGATTTAGCTTCATGGATGCAAGCCGGGGATACCACCAGATTGCGATGTACGAACCGAACCAGTACAAAACAGCATTCATCACCCCTCTCGGCATCTATGGCTACAAAGTGATGTCGTTCGGGCTTAAAAATGCTGGAGTGACATACTAGTGCATGGTGACGCGGATGTTCGGTGCTCAGTTACACGATACCGTCGAAGCTTATATTGACGATATGGTGGTAAAAAGCACAAGAGAGGAGGATCATCTGGCTAATCTTGCCAAAGTCTTGAGGAAACACAAGCTACGTCTGAATGCTGAAAAATGTGCTTTCGGCGTCGGCTCTGGTAAATTCCTCGGTTACTTAGTTACAAAAAGAGGAATAGAAGCCGACCCTAATCAAATTACAGCTGTCCAGAACCTCAGGCCGCTTACCAGGATAAAAGAGGTACAGAGGTTGACTGGAATGGCTGCGGCGCTTAACCGTTTCATTAGTAAAGCATCGGATAAATGCCGACCATTCTTTGGAACGCTGAGGGGAGCTAACAAGAGGTTCGTTTGGACCTCCCAATGCAACATCGCTTTTGACCAGCTAAAATCGTACCTCAGCTCTCCACCATTGTTGACCACGACAGAGAAAGAAGAAGATTTGTACCTCTATCTCGCCGTATCTCCTCACTCCGTGAGCTCAGTTTTGGTACGACAAGAGGGGAAAGGTCATATGCCCATTTACTACACGAGTAAGACTTTGCTTGACGCCGAAACAAGGTATCTGCCGTTGGAAAAACTCGCATTTGCCTTAGTGGTGGCTGCACGAAAACTGCAGCCGTATTTCCAAGCTCAGAAGATCATCGTCTTAACCGCATACCCATTGAAAGCTTTGCTCAGGAAGGCCGATCTCTCAAATCGGATATCCAAATGAGCAGTGGAACTTGACAACTATCACATCGAGTATCGGCCTCGTACGGCGATAAAAGCCCAAGTACTGGCAGACTTTGTGGCCGAATTCTCACCAACGGAGGAGATGAGTGAAGTTGGAAAAGACGCACGGAGCAAGGAAGAAGAGTACTCGTGGCAGATGGTCCACGGTGGCATGTTCATGAGTTGGTAGATGGAGCGTCAAATTACAAGGAGTCTGGGGCTGGCATCGTTTTAATCTCCCCTCATGGAACAACTCATGAACATGCCTTGAAACTAAACTTTCCGGCATCTAACAATGAAGCTGAGTACGAGGCTCTCATAGCTAGTATTAAAATTGCAAAAGGGCTGGGTATCAGTGACCTGATGGTGTACAGTGATTCTAAGCTAGTGGTGAACCAAGTATCTGGGGAGTACGAGGCATGGGATGACCGCATGACTAAATATGTTCACTCGGCGAAAGAGTTGATCAAAGACTTCTCCGGGCTGAAGATGGAGCAGGTGGGACGAGATTGCAATGCCTACGCCGACGCCCTAGTAGGACTAGCGGCGGCATGTGAATACGGAAGTGACCGAACGATAACAATTGGGAACATTGATAGGCCGACAATAGAGAAAGCTTCAGTGGTGGAAGTTATGACATCAATATACGGACCTAGTTGGATGGACAGTATAATAGCATATCTAAAAGATGACATTCTGCCGACGGACAAACGGGAGGCTAGAAAAGTAATTTTGAAATCATCAAAGTTCGTCCTCGGAAAAGAAAACAGCCTTTACCGATAGTCGTGGTCCGGACCAATGCTGAAAGTCGTTCACCCAAGTGAAGTCCAACTGATACTACAGGACTTGCATGAAGGCAGCTGCGGTTCTCACGCCGGCGGCCGAACCCTCGCTCATAAGGCAATAACACAAGGATATTGATGGCCGTGCATGGAGGCTGACGGTGTAGAATACGCGAGGCGATGTGACCGATGTCAACGCTTTGCACCAATTACCCAGCAACTAGCTGAAGAGCTCAACCCGTTGGAAAGCCCCTGGCCGTTTGCTCAATGGGGAATTGATTTGGTCGGACCATTGACTACGACACCGGGTGGATTCAAGCATTTGATTACAGCCACTGATTATTTCACGAAATGGGTAGAGGCTTAGCTGCTTGTTCACATAACTGACGAAGATGTAAAGAGCTTCTTGTGGAAGAACGTATTTACAAGGTTTGGCTCACTGTACGCGATAGTGTTTGATAATGGAACACAATTCACTAGTGCCCCTATGGAAGCCTTTTTGGCCAAGCATAATGTACGGTTCTACAATTCAACGCCTCATTACCCACAATGCAACGGCCAGGCTGAGTCAACAAACAAGACCATAGCTGCGGGGATAAAAAGGAGGTTAATGGCAAAGAAGGGGAACTGGATGGAAGAGCTCTACCATGTTTTATGGGCATAACGCACAAACCCACGACGATCCACGGGACAAACCCCCTACTCGCTTTTGGGATGGAGGCTGTAATCCCCACGGCGATGATGTGGCCGACAAAGAGAACTCAGAACTTTGAGCCGACTCAAAATGCCGAAGCAATCAAGCTAAGCCATGATTTGGCCGAAGAGAAGCGTGACCGCGCTAGGATCAAAATTGCGGCATACTAGAACGAGTTGGCCAAAGCCTATAACATATCTGTTCGCCTTCGGTCGTTCAAGCTCGATCACCTGGTTCTAAGGAAAGAGGTTGGGAAGGGAAAAAAGAAGAAGTTGAACCCTAACAGGGAAGGGCCGCACAGAGTCACAAAGATCGTTGGGGTAGGATCATACAAATTGGAAGCAATGGATGGAACCCCAGTGCCGAGGCCTTGGAACGCCAACAACCTACAGCGTTATTATGCTTAGTATCCGTTTTTATCTTGTGAATGGCATGTTGCCAAAGTTTGTTTCCACGGTATGTGGTCGACTGTTTATTTTGTTTTCCCTAAAGATCCCCCTTGTAAGGGAGGAAGTAGTTGTCTGAGTGATCGGTAGTTTTAACCGAAGTTTGACTCTGATGTAAACCGACGGTTTGAATGCAATGAACTTTCTTTAGTTGAATATTTCAACTGATGTGTAGCTTAGTTTCAAGCGTGTAGTCATTTGTATGGTTAAAGTTGTCACCGATGCTGACTTAGCACGTGTAACATTATGATCCGGGGTATTTTTAAGACCAGAGGTACAAATTGATTTTTCATAAAATTTTAAAGGTTAAATCGTTTGATTAAACCCGAAATGGATAGGAAAGAACGGTTGCAAAACTGATTCCGGCCTAATCCAGTAAAGAGTACATTCTGGCTTATGTTATAACTGAATCTCAAACAAATCCAGAATGGGGGGAGAGGATGGTGAGAAATGCATAATATAGAGAATTAAAAACAAGCAAAGTATATGAAACAACGCAAGACCGACCTAAGTAAGCGCCGGTATTAAAAGTTAGTACAAACCAAGGCTTGGTGAATGCCGAAAGTCTGGCACCGGCCTAAATAAAAAAAAGTTCAAAAATTCCTCACCCCTCAAACAAAAAATCCCTACGGCAGAGGTTCCTCATGAATTGGCTGACCATCAAGAACGACCGTCGGAACATCCCTGGTGACCTGACGGATCTCTTTAGAATCTGCTGGGGGATTGGCTGTCGAGGTTGAAGATCCTGGAGCCATAGGCCGAGGACAGGTTGGGAATTCGTTATAAAGGGCGGAAGAGGATGGCACTCCAGCCACTTCCAGTGCAGCTTTCCAGGCAAATTGGCACCCATATTGAATTAGGCCCGGCACCTGGTCCTCATAAACCTTGGAAATTGTCTTCTCAGCCTCATCCTATACCTTGTCTTCCTTGGCCTTCAGGGCTCCGGGAATCTTGTCAACCTCAGCTTGAAGAGATGCGGCCTTCTGAACAGATTCGGCATATTTTTGGTTGAGTTCTTCCAGAGCCTTCTTGCTGTCGGCTGCATCCCTCAACGCCGAATCAGCATCGTTTTTTACCCTAACATTCTCCTCCTTCAGCCGAGCGTTCATCTGTTAAAGCCTTCACCTTCTTCTCGAAACCCAACAGAAGCTTGTTGCGTTCTTGAAGACCGTCCCTGATGCTGGTCATCTCTTGAAGGGCTTGTGAGAGAGGGGCGTAAGTGTTCGGTAAAATATATGAACACCATAAAAAAGGTAGATACTTAAAGCAAACGTGTGATGGAGGGCCAAGACAAAAGCATCCCCGACTTCTTTCTCCACACGAGCCTTGTCTTTCGGTAGCTCCATTGCTTTGAGCAAGGCCAGCGACAGACCATGGTTATCCCGAATACTGTCGGTCTACTTTAACAGACGGTTGCAGTAGGTAAGTCGAGGAGACCATGGCACGCCATCAGGGTATTGATCCTCGGCTTCTGTTTGATTTACATTCTCAGTTTCGTTACCGGAAAGCGAGGACTGACCTATGTTGCTCTCCCCTAGACCGGAGGAATCCTCAGTACGGCTTCCTTCAGCTTCCGTGCGGCGCCTTTTCTGTCTCTCTTATTCGGAGACCGTAGGTTGAGCATCGGTGTTGGAAGGGGCTTGTGCCGGGGGGTTGGTGATAACAGGGGCGGAAGGGGCCCCGGTAGTGTACAGAAGGGACTTAGGAGTGAATCGGCGCCCCATGATGTCGTCGGTAGATGAGAAGGGATCAGGTGAGTCTTTGTCCAATGGAAGCCGCTTGGACCCATGTAATGGACCCACATGAAAACGAGCCTTCATCATCACACACAACAGTTCATATGCCCAGTTAATTCGAAAACCCCAAATCTATTAGAAGAACTCACCACTCAGTGTTACCAGCTATTGTAGTCTCTGATTAAATTCGAAGCAATTGAATACGAAGCTCACCTTTCTATCAGCGATTGAATCCCTAATGAAGTGGATGATGAACGAATTCCGAATCTGAAATCGCAGTAGAGAGGATGGCAAGTAGGGTTAACGGCCAAGCGGAGTGGGTTTAGATAAAGAGAGAGGGAGTGGGTTTAGATGAAGGAGAAGATTTTCGTGAAAGAGAAGAAGGAGAAGAAGATTTTCATTGTAGGAGGAAGAGAGAGAGGGCAGAGCGGTGGAACAGGAAAAGAGAACATTTTTGTTGTAGAGTTATTTGGGGATTGGGAGTGGGTTTTGATTGTGTGAGGTCAGTACGCCACCGTTTCATTCAACAACAACAATACCGAGTAAAGTTTTGCTCGGGAGTTACATAAATCCCACCAATATTTTCCTGAAATTTTCTAACTTGGCGCAAAAAAAAATTGTTACCGACTAAATATTTAGTCGGCATCTAATTTCCAACAATGCCGAGTAAATTTTTAATCGGGAATTACATAAATCCCGCCAATTTTTCGTGAATTTTTTTGAGTTGACGCGAAAAAAAATTTTGCCGACTAAATATTTAGTCGGCTTCCAAATATTACTAATACCGACTAAATATTTAGTCGGCATCCACTTTCCAACCACAAGTCTGCCTTGGCGCCACATTTTTGCCAAGTAAAATGTATTTTTAGTCGGTAAAGACATACTTTCAGTGAGTAACGTAATTTACTCGGCAATGGTATACCAATTGCCAAGTAAAATTAATTTAGTCGGCATTTTTAGTGGGGCATTGGTGTAATCTCTTGTAGTGCAAGAACCCAAGAGGAAAATAACAAAGGTTGACAGGAAATCAACCAAAAGATATAGAGGAATATACTTTAACTCCTGAAACATAATGAAGCAAAACACCACCCATAGCTTGAAAGGATACCAGCAGCTTTGATCCTTAAAAGAATGCCCCACGTGATTATAAGCAGCAAAGTTCTTATAAATTCCCAAAATTTGCAAGTGTTAAGCTTCAACAATTCCTAAATCCACATTCCACCTGAAATAGATAAGTGTCAAAAGCCTTCTTATGAGAACCTTCATATCAGAACAACCCTAATTCTTCCAGCAATTGCATAAAACCATAACAGTATGCCAAAACCATGAACTCAAGGAACTCATTTAGCATTAGGCAGCAAGCCAGTAGCAACATCCAAAGAATTTTATACTTTATGAAGTATATCATCAGGAGAAACACCCATATAATTAATTTTCTACTTTGTGAAAGACATCAGAAGCAAAACCCATTAAGCATCCATTGATAGAACCAACAAAACAACTCCTCATGATTGATAGTAGCAGCAAAACAACTCCTCATAGCAGCAACGCCCCTTCTCCATAAGAAACTCCAAATTCTTGAAACAACATGAAAACTCGTAGACCACAGAGCAGTAGAGAGAGGCTCTACCCTACACTAGCTAGAAGCAACACGCATTAAAGTACTACCAGCAGCAACAGGATATGGGTCACTAAGGAGCTCAGAAGATGTATTGGAAAGCAACACCTAGACAGAGACTCAAGAGCCTGACCATAAAATAGTCTATTGAACATAAGATCCCAGAACAGAAAAATACCCAGCCCAAGACTCATATAATTTTCTACTTTATTTTTAGAGTGTCTAATTTAGGTGTGGAAATGAATCGTTTGAATATGTATTTTTTTATTCGAGTGCGGTAGCTTTTAGTCAAGAAAGATTGATCATTTTGAAGAAAAGTTAGATGCTACAAGTTTGGCTCAAGCATTTCAAGGCTCCCTACTAGCAAAACAAACTGATTGGTTTTTGCTGGATATTTGGCTCGAGCAAAACAGCCAGCAAAAATGCCCGATTCAACAACTGTAAAATCTCAGCGATTGGGTTATTTCTCATTGAGACAATAGCCATATTTTCGACCCTCTGTGCCTCTCTCTTCGAAATACCATTATAAAGTGCTAGGGTTCATGAACTTTGAAGATTCGCGAAGGTTGTCCATTGCCATGAGATCAAGATCATCCTTTAAGGGTTTCTCGTTCATATTCGATTCAACGTTTCTCTATCAAAGTCCTTTCGTGGAGTTCGAAAGGCAATACATTTGGAAGGCTTGAGGATTCAAGATGTGGCGATCATGCAAGGGTATGATGTACCTGGATTCGGCAAGTAGGGCTTAGGGTTCGTGGTGAGGATACACGGTCATCGAGTAAGTCTATTTGTAATCACACAATATTTCTAGTGCATGATTCCTTCCTGTGGGTTTTTTCCCGTTTAGGGTTTTCCACGTAAATTAGTATTCTTTGATTGTTTGAGTTTGTTTCATTAATTGGTTAAAGTTTTGATTGGTGGGACGATATTTAAAAGAGATTAGATTAAAGAAAATCTATAAACCAAAGAAAGTTAGAGTTTTTCAGTAACCTCTCTTGCTACAAAACTTAAAGGGATATCAAAAGATAAATCTCCTTGATATCTATCCTCTCTTTCTCTCATAACCCTTTTCCCATTCCCAGCTTGCAACATGAGGTTTATGAGACAGCTCATTAGAATTGTAATGAAAGACACACAAGTATAATAAGTGTGAACTGTGTTTGATATAAATGACATAAGGAGGAAAACAACTATAAATAAATATAATGTTCTAAGTTGTGAAGGAAAAGTGAAGTGATTTGATGGTAAGGTGTCATGGCAATCAGGGAGGTTGCTCAGGTTCGATTCCCAGCAAAAGCGTGCATGTAGGAATAGCAAGAATAAGAATTTAATAAAGATCACATAGTCTTTTTGTATGAACCGACACTACTATAAAAACCTTAAACCTTGACAGTCAAAAGGTGTCAAGAAGGGTGACATTAAAACTCTAGATTTGTTATGACAGTAAAAAACATCATTGAAACATATAAGATGATGGAGTAAACCTGTCATCTTTGCAATAAGATGACAGTGTAAACTTGTCATTTTTACAATCAACGATGACGGTTTTAAACTGTCATCTTATCTATCCTCCATTCTAAAAAAAAAAAATTTCAATTCTAGTTCAAACACGTAGCTCTTGTGTGGCCGCCCAGCGGAGCTCACGTGGCACCCCTGTGGCGCTTGTGCGGTGAACTAATATCTGCTTGCCCCAGGACTCGAACTCAAGACCTTGATTTCCTCGTGCGCGCTCATGTTACTAATTGAGCTAGCATGCTTCTTGTTGACAAAAGACCAACAAAAATATTTATACTATATTTTCAAAAAAATTTAAGCTGAGCACCTTTTATGTCAGTTTTAGATTTAAACTGTTACCTTAGACATTGAAAATATAAGATGACGGTTTTAAACTGTCATCTTATATGTTTAATGACCCTTTTTGACCGTCATCTTTTATGATCAACTTCAATATCGGTTCTAATTAAAACTGACATTAAAAGTGCTTAGTTTCAATGTCGCTTTTAAGGAAAACTGACATTAAAAGGTTTTCCATATGGGCTTCTAGAAGCGCCTTGTTTTAATGTCAGTTTTAAGCAAAAATTGACATTAAAGAAAGAGATAATGATGTCACTTTCATTCTAAATCATCATCTTATATCGCAAAGACAACAGTGTTTAGGATAGACTGACATCAAAACTCTACCCTCATATTTTCGATGACAGTTTTACAAAAACTATCATTGTTTCAATTTTTGGTGTGTCATCTTTAACCATTTTTGTAGTAGTGCGAGATTAAAAGAATAATATTTAGTCTCGGTTTAAAACCGAGATGTTATAATGTTAAAACATCTCGGTTTTTTAGATTGTTTCTTGCTAAATAGTCATGTTCTTAGGCAAAAACTGAGATGGTAATAAGTTAAAGATCACTGTTTTTACCTTTTTAGTCACGGTTTTTAATGAGTTTTAATCACGGTTTTATCCCGTGGTTAAAAGAGATAGACTTTTAGTTACACCTTGATAGACCACGGTTTTGAATGCGAGATTAAAAATGAATATTCACATCTCTTATTATCTTCGAATTAAAAGCATAAGCATTCATAATAACCATAAGGTTCTAATTGTCTTATAATATTAGTATTAAGACAATTACCTTAAAGCAGTCCTGTACAATACACACAAAGTGTGCTAGCATGATGAGTTGGAACAAGAACCATTACTTGTTGTCAAGACAGTCCTACTAAAACAATATTGTGGTACAATTCTACTAATGGCGTGTCAAATCTCGTCTAAGACTATGAACCAAACTTATCTTCCACAAGAAACGATGTTCCAATTTTCAATGTCTAAGGCGTACTATACACACTGGATCATCCACTATGTAAAATGGAAGTCACACATGCACGACATACAATAATATCATTCAAACATTGCTCATAAAACATTCTCATAAAAAAGGGATAAAACTAATTAATAAATAATTAGTCTTTTTCATAAAAGCATTGCTTTTAGTATAAATTCCTCACAATAACACTAGAAGAGAACCATGCATACATTTTCCAGTACAAATATCCCTGATTATTGTGAGGCATAAATATCCCTGATTAATAGCTTTCATCATTTTGTTTCTTCTAACCATAAAACATAATAGGAATAAATGAAAGTTTTAGCTCACGTCCATATGCGGACACTACTTGTAAAATTCCATGACCCATAGGTTACAGGCATAGCATTCAAATTTTATGCCAGAAAACCCAGCTCCAATAGCTAGGGCCATAAACTCCTGTTGCGTGCGCTCCTTGCCTCCAAGTCCAGCCATGATGAACACATCCATTCGGCAAATATATTTTGTTGCGTCGCTTCTATCTGGTATTACTGGAAGAATTCCCTCTGCCACAATAACTTTCCCATTGTCTGGTAGAGCTTTATGGCAATTCTTTAGCAACTTCAGACATTGATCATCACTCCAATCGTGAAGTATATACTATTTGTCATTGCATACATCATCATCATTAATAATTAGACCGATACATTGCAAATCGAAAACATCTTATCCAGTTCAAATGTATGGAAAAGTTATCAAACCATAAATCCTATTCATTCTAATTACTAGTTGGTATATTGGTTTTATGTTGTGATTTCGGAAGGAAAATACAATCAACATCATTTTAAGCTTGATATCAACTTGTGAGAATTCAGCCATAAAGGAGAGCGCTTTCTTGCTAATGATATTTTTACCTCATGGATGTATAACGGGTTATATGTTATAAGAAAATAATTTTTTTAACAAGAATGTAGAAATTAAAATTTACCTTCAAAAAAATGGCATCGCCCTTTGGAACACTTTCGAACATATCTCCTCCAACATGTTCCACACCTGCACCGTAGTTATATAATTGTAGCTTGTAAAATGAGCAAATAATAGAGTTATACAAAATAGGTATTATGTACATAATAGATGTCAACGACTCAACGCCCCAGTTATCGCTAAGAGCATCTCCAAGGGATGAAGCAAAATTTTACATCATATATGTACTTTAGTAACCCATGTGGCAAGTTGAAGAGTTATCAACTCCAAGGGGCTCTTCAATCATTAATTTTTTTTTATCATCTTTTGTTCACTTTGCCCTTGAAATCAACAATTCAAGAGAGAGAGAAGTACACCAAAATAGGTTAGCAAGTTCGCTGGAGTGGGTAAAAATATGATTACCCTACTGATAGACATAGCACGTGCCTATCGAGGTCACCACGAAGGGGTGAATAGCTCGGCACCACATAGGGCATTCATGAGCCTTTTGCCGAGCTGGTTTGGCAAATGAGTAAGGCCAGAAAGAATAAATTAATATATCAGGATGTGCTAGCTCGGTATGAGTCATAAGGGGGTGCCCCTGATATGGCCGAGCTGGGGAGCTACGGGTAAAGCTTGAATAAGCATTCTGGAATACGTGGACTCAGCACGGCGTGAGTAGCTAAGTTATGTACGAGTCATGCCAAGCCACGTGGAAGCACGGCACCGCCACGGATAAGGCGGTGAGACATTCCAGAACAGTCTAGAAGCAGCTCCTTATGAGATAAGGGGCAACCCCGTGAAATAGGGATTGATATGGGAAGTCCTAACGTGGTTGGGAGTATACCTCATATAGGAAAGAATCCTATATGGAAAGAAAGGCCTTTACTAGACGAGATCTAGCAGGGCATGGAGACTTGTGCCTAACAGGAAAGTCCTATTAGGAAAGGGATTCCTAAAGAGAATAGGAAACAAGGGCAAGAGATGCCTAAAGTAAAGAAAATATACACCTATAAGTACAAGACAAAGACCATGACAAAAGGTACGCTGTGAAACCCATTTTCATATGCATTGTGATTTAAGCACTCAAAGTACGTGATGCTAACTCAGGCATCGGAGGGCCTTTGCCAACGAGAGGCAAAGGTGCTCTAACCCTTTTTCTGTCTTGCAGATCTAGGGTTGACTCAAGGAAGCACGTGATCCAGGGTTACGTGGATTTTACCCCGTACAATTGGCGCCGTCTGTGGGAAACGATAACGGAAAGGCTTGTTTTCTTCCAAAATCAACAATGGTGCTTTCAGAGCCCCTTCTGTGCACCCCACGAGGAAGGGACGTAGAAGATGATGGTACCACGCTTGTGTATACTACGAGAAAGAGCACAAGGGTGGACAAAACTCCTCTGGTTCTAAGAGCACCACAGAAAAAGCCAGCAACAAAGAGGTTTGATGTATGGAATATCCCTGAGATTCCAAAATTCAGGGATACACGTTTAATACGCCGTGATTCTCCAAGGGCAGGACGCTCAAAGACACCACCAAGAGGTGGGGCGGCCTCCACCCGACGTGAACGGGGAAAGAGCCCCCCAAGGAGGGAGGGCCACAGGCACACAAGGAATCGAGAAAGGGAAGACAGCCTTGACAGAAAAGAGCAAGAGGCAGAAGAACTGGCCCGTGAGGTCACTCGACGAGAGCGAGAAATTCAGGACCTGAAAAAGCAGCTTCAGGAGAAGGAAAAAGACTTACGTTCACGAACGAGATCCGCGCGTCATGAGGAAAGGGAAAAAGATCGTCACCACGACAACGCCTCCACCGACCGAGCTGCCTCTCCACGAAAAAGGAGAGACAGGAGTGTTTCTGTGGAAAAAAGAGAAAGAAGGAAGCATGCTAGGGACAGATACGAGAGATCTGGATCCAATGAGCACATTCCCGAGCGGCACACAAGGAGGGGGGATGCCGGCCGAGCTGAGGGAGGTCCTAAAACTGCAAGAGAAGCAGCTAAGGAAGCCCTAGGCCAGATCTCAAAGTCGCTGTTGGCCCATTGGATTCGTGCAGAAAAGACACCGAGCAGGGTGAAACACTCAGCGTTCATCCCTTATGAGACTAGCACGGATCCTGTGGCTCACATCCAACACTACCAGCAAGCCATGTTCATGCATGAGCAAGATGATGCTTTGCTATGCAAGATGTTTCCTTCCAGCTTGGGAAAGGTGGCTCTGAGTTGGTACCACAAGCTCCCAGAGGGGTCAATCCTATGTTGGGCTCAACTAGCTGAAGAATTTACTGCTCGGTTTTTAACAAGCCGAGCAGCTCCAAAGACTTTTGATGCATTGACTTCTATGAGACAGAAGGATGATGAGACACTGCGGCAATACTCCAAACGCTATTGGGAGACCTTCAACGAGATTGAGAATTGCAGTGAGGAGTATGCTCTGGCAACATTCAAGACAAGCTTGACCATGCATAGTAAGTTACGAGAATCACTTACTATGCATCCAGTAAAAACGGTGGCCAAACTCATGGAAAGAATCCAGGAGCATGCACGGGTGGAGGATGACATCTTGCAGGTTGGAGGAAGGATTGTGGCAGGGCAACCTCAGCTTCCAGAAAAGAAGCCAGTAGAGTCAAGGGTATACAAGAAGGAGTACATAACAGGACGGAAAGACTACACTCAGCAAAAGAAAGAAAAAGCTGATCCATATCCCAAGTCCTACTTCAGCGTTATGGCAACTTTCAACATCCCCATCTATAAGATGTTGTACAGGATCAAGGGCAAACAGTGGTTCAGAAGGCCCCCAAAGATGACTGGGAACCCAGAAAAGAGAAGAGCCACTAACCAGCACTGCAGCTACCATAGAGATTGGGGACACATGACTGAGGATTGTGTGGAGTACAAGAAATTCCTGGATGAGAAGGTGGCAGAGGGCTATCTTAAAGAATTTTTGGCTGATAGCAAAAATGATGCCGAGCTGATAGAAGAGTTGGACTACGAGAAAGGTCCAAAAGGGACAATCCATATGATACATGGACTCGTTGCTCCTTACACCAACAATGAGATAAGACACATCCAAAGGGTCAACGAACAGGCAAAACAAGTAATGAAGCTCGGCATGAAGTGGCTAAGGGCGGAAGGAATCACGGAGACCCCAATCACCTTCACTGATGATGATCTGGAGGGGGTATCAGTACCCCATAACGACGCACTAGTAATCACCCTACGAATAGGGGAGTACGACGTGGAAAAGATTCTTGTTGATCAAGGGGCCAGCACAGAAATTATGTATTACGATACTTTCAAAAGGATGGAGCTCCCAGTAAGTTCGTTGCAGAAATGCCTTATCCCCCTAGTTGGCTTAAGTGCACAGACAGTGTGGCCTATGGGAAAGGTCACACTACCCGTCCGAGCTGGGTCAGTGGTGCTAAAAACTGATTTCCTTGTGGTGGACATCCCTTCTTCTTATAACGTGATTATAGGGAGAACTTGGATGCACAAAATGAAGGCGGTCTCCTCAACTTATCACCAAAAGATCAAGTATCCCGGAGCAGATGGAATAGAGTGCATCAAGGGTAACCAAAAGGTGGCCGATCAGTGTTTCACCATGGTCTTGAAGAAATCCCCAAGGGCCGAGCTGGTACAAACGGTTGAAGTCCCAGACCAACCGACTTTGGAGGACGTCGGAGGCGATCCCACCAAGAAGATGGTGGAAGGGCTGAAGAAAATTCAGATTCAGGAGGATGATGCAGAAAAGTATTTCCTGATCGGCGAGACCCTCTCCGAGCTAGAGGAAAGAAACTTGGTCAATTTTCTTAAGGACCACATCGATGTGTTTGCTTGGACCCCCCAGGAGATGCCCGGGATAGATCCTGAAGTCATCTGCCACCACTTGAACGTGGACCCTCAGCACAAACCAGTTGTGCAAAAGGCAAGGAGGTCGGCACCACAGCATGCAGACGCTGTGATTGAGGAAGTAGAGCGACTACTAGAAGCAGATGCCATACGAGAGGTGAGTTATCTAGATTGGTTGGCTAACACGGTTGTAGTAAAGAAGAAGAATGGGAAGTGGAGGGTCTGTGTGGACTTCACCAGTCTCAACAAAGCGTGTCCCAAGGATAGCTTTCCACTCCCCAGAATTGATCAATTGGTGGATGCTACATCAGGCTATGAAAGGATGAGTTTCCTTGGCGCATATCGAGGATACCATCAAATAGCTATGTACGAACCCGATAAGGAGAAAACGTCTTTCATCTCCCCCAGGGGGCTCTACTGTTACAAGGTTATGCCGTTTGGACTGAGGAATGCTGGGCAACCTACCAGAGATTGGTAACTAAAATGTTCAAGGAACAGCTCGGCAAAACTATGGAGGTTTACATCGATGACATGGTAGTCAAAAGCAAGATGAAGCCTGATCACCTTGCCGACCTAGAGGTAACTTTCAATATTTTGAGAGAATACAAGCTAAAGTTAAACGCTTCGAAGTGTGCTTTCGGAGTCAGCTCGGGGAAGTTTCTTGGGCACTTAGTGACTAAAAGAGGGATTGAAGCCAACCCAGATCAAATCACGGCTCTGCAAGGACTTCAAAGCCCAAAGACCACAAAGGAGGTCCAAAGGCTAACAGGGATGGCAGCAGCTCTCAATCGTTTCATCAGCAAATCCTCAGACCGCTGCAGACCTTTCTTTCAACTTCTGAAGAAGAGAGAAGGCTACAAATGGGGAGCCGAGTAGGAGCAGGCTTTCCAGGAGTTAAAAGCTTACTTATCTTCACCTCCCTTGCTCTCTACTCCAGAAGCTGGGGAGCGGTTGATATTATATTTGGCAGTATCTGATTATGCGGTCAGCTCGGTTCTCCTACGAATAAAGGGTACAGAGCAGGCTCCAATTTATTTTGTGAGCAAGACATTGTTAGATGCTGAGACACGTTACCTACCGCTAGAGAAGTTGGTATACGCTCTCGTCATCGCATCAAGGAAATTGCCCCATTACTTCTTGCAGCATCCCATCACTGTGTTCACCGAGCATCCATTGAGGGCTTTGCTTAGGAAAGCAGATTTTTCTGGGAGGATCTCGAAGTGGTCTATAGAACTAAGCCAATTCGACCTCGATTATCAGCCTAGAACGGCAATCAAAGGCCAAATTTTGGCTGATTTTGTAGCAGAATTTACCCCAACAGTGGCTCCACCGCCACCGGCTCTCCACGAGAAGGAGCAAGTCAACAATCCCGAGCAGCCAACGAAAATGGCCAAGTTAGATCCAGACGAATGGAGGCTGTACGTTGATGGATCAGCCTGCAACAAAGGGTTTGGGGTAGGGGTTGTGCTTTTTTCTCCAGAAGGATTGGTTCTGGAGCAATCACTACGGCTGGGGTTTAGTGCTACTAATAATGTGGCGGAATATGAAGCCCTGATCGCTGGATTAAGGAGTGCCCTGGAACTCAAGGTAAAAAAGTTAAAAATATTTTGTGACTCACAGTTAGTGGTTAACCAACTTTCAGGGGAATATGCTACGAAAAGCGAGAAGATGGCCGCATACTCAGAAGCAGCCAAGGACTTACTTGACAGACTTGATGAGGTATACATCCAGCAGATCAGCTCGGGCTAGAATGCACATGCAGACTCATTGGCTTGCTTAGCATCAGCAATCAAGACGGAATATCGCCGCACGGTGGCGGTGGATTACCTGAACGAACCAAGCATTGGCCGATCTGTTGAGATCGTGATGGAAACAGAGTTTGGTCCGAGCTGGATGGACCCAATAGTGGCACACCTCCGAGATGGAACGTTGCCAGAAGATAAAAGGGAAGCACACAAAATCAAGACCAAGTCAGTACGTTTCTGGCTCTCTCCAGAAGGTAAGCTTTACAGAAAGTCTTTCCTTGGTCCATATTTATTATGCGTGCACCCAGCCCTTGTTCAGAAGTTCCTCCATGAGATCCATGCTGGAACTTGTGGGGGACACACTGGTGGTAGGTCCATAGCCCACCGCGCAATATCCCAGGGATATTGGTGGCCTTACATGCAGGAGGATGCAAAGGCTTTTGTCAAGAAGTGCGAGAAGTGCCAGAGGTATTCCCCTCTTATCCGAGCTCCAGCAGAGGACTTGCTACCGCTAACCAGTCCATGGCCATTTGCCCAATGGGGATTGGATATCGTGGGACCTCTCCCTATGGCAACAGGAAAACGAAAATTCCTACTCATTGGCACTGACTACTTCACCAAGTGGATAGAGGGGGAAGCTCTTGCCAAGATCACAGAAGCAATGGTGGAACGGTTTGTATGGAACAAGATATTAACAAGGTTTGGAGTACCTTACTCCATTATCTCGGACAACGGATCCCAGTTCGGCAAAAAGTTCAAAGCCTTCTGTGCCCAGTACGGCATCAGAAACTATTATTCAACCCCTGCATATCCGCAGAGCAACGGTCAGGCAGAGGCCTCAAATAAAACTATCCTAAAGAGTCTCAAGAAGAGATTGGAGAAGAAGAAGGGAAAGTGGCCTGATGAGCTTCCAGCCGTGCTCTGGGCATACAGAACCACCCCCCGGCGATCTACAGGAGAGACGCCGTACTCCCTTGCTTATGGGACAGAGGCAGTGATTCCTCTGGAAATTGGTTTGCCCACCATTCGCACTACTCTTGTGGAGTCAGGGGGCAACAATGAAGCCCTGGCCGAGCAACTAGATCTCGCTGAGGAAAAAAGAGAGCGTGCACTCATCACCTTAGCAGCATACCAAGAACAGCTACTAAGGAGCTACAACAAGAAGGTGCAGCCAAGAGAATTCAAGGTCGGCGATCTAGTCCTGAGGAAAGTATTGGCCAACACCAAAATATCCACTGATGGAAAACTTGGACCGAACTGGGAAGGCCCATACAAGATCGTGGGGATCGCTGGCATTGGGGCCTACCGTTTGGCTGACCTGGATGGAGACCCAGTTCCACGACCATGGAATGTCCAGAACCTTAGAAAGTTTTTTCAGTAATTTGTTTATGTGATTACGAATACAGTCACATTTCTTTTAGAAAATATGATTAAATTGGCATTTTTTTTTTGTTGGGATTACAAGTAAAATCGCCAACGTTAGCTAGTCAGATTTTTCTTGATACTTCTAGCATTTTTATCCTGATTTTGATTAATATGAACCGAAATTTCCACTTCAAAATTTGGATTCCTATTGGGGAGCAGAGGATGTGTACATCTGTAGAGAATGTGTGCGTTTGCAGCAAACATTGCAGCAATTAATTCTAAGTTAAGTATGAAGAAACTTAGTATCGCAATAAAATTCTAAGTATGAAGAAACTTAGTATCACAATAAAATTCTAAGTTTGAAGAAACTTAGTTTGCTAAGTATGAAGAGACTTAGCTTTGCAACGAATATTGCAAAACATCCTAAGTATGAATGAACTTAGATTTGCAACGAATATTGCAAAACATCCTAAGTATGAATGAACTTAGATTTGCAACGAATATTGCAAAACATCCTAAGTATGAATGAACTTAGATTTGCAGCGAGTATTGCAAAACATCCTAAGTATGAATGAACTTAGATTTGCAGCGAGTATTGCAAAAAAATCCTAAGTATGAATAAACTCAGGTTCGCAAACGAGTAGTTGCAAGAAAACCCAAATATGAGAAGACTTGAACCTGTGATGAACATCGCAACAGTTGCTAAGTATGAAAACACTTAGCATGCAAATACTTAAGCAAAAAGTACGAGAAACTAGTATATCAAACGCCACACACAGCCGAGCAGGACCACGTAGGGTCAGGAGCAAAAGTATCAACGTAGCAACGGGCCACAGACGGCCGAATGAAGCCACACAGGGCCAAGAGTAAAGTTTAAAAAACAGATAAGAGAAACAGCAGGCATCAAGCCTCTTCACTGTGCTCATTTGCAGCAGTGGCAGCGTTGGGATCAGCATCCATACCTCCAACAGAGCCCTCAGCAGCACCACTCGCCGAGATGGTAAGATCAGTAATGGGTTCATCTGTCTGAGTCTGTGTCTGGGGTTGAGCTTCCGGATTGGGCTGAGCTTGAGCATCAAGATTATCCTGAACAGTAGCCATTGCATTCGGAAGCTCCATGTCGGTCCAAAAGGGGGAAGACGGATCCACCCCAAGCTTGGTGAGGCACCGTTTCCACGCTGCCCCCCCAGATAGTATCCTGCACGGCTGGCATTTGGGCTTTGTAGTGCTCCGTGACCTCCAGGACAGCTCGGTCGTACTCCGCTTCTGCCTTGGCCTCAGCAGCAGTCAGCTGGTTGCTCAGACCATGCTCTACTTCTTCCGACCTCTTCACCAGATCAGCATTCTCTCCCCTTAGCGCCTCCACTTCAGCTCGGGCCTCCTTCAGCGACTGGGAATACTGCAACCTCCTTCTCAGCTCTCTCCGCCCTCTTCTGCTCCTTCTTAAGTTCCTTCTCGGCGTCCTTGGCTCTCTCGAAGCCCACGAACGCCTTCTGCATGATCTGCAAGACAAAATACAGTGCATAAGGGAGTTTGGTGATGCAACTGGAGCAAAACTAAGGAAACGAGAGGGGTGGCTTTGTACCTTAGCGTTGGATTGAAAAATAGACTTCATCAGAACGTCATAAGAGCTATTCTGCTCCCTCTCTATATCGTTGGGAAGAAGAGTAGCCCTGGCAACACCGAACGCCACGTCGGTAGAGGAGATTTTGTCAGTGTCATTAACAGGAGTACCGTCGGGGCGAGCAAGTGTTGGGGCCCAGGGCTGTGCCAGCGGCTGAAGCTCAGACGGGGGAAAGCTGGCATCCCCAGTTCTTCTCCTCTGTGCCGGAGGCTGGGTTTGTTGAGGACTACTCACCGGCCTCTTGTCCCTCTGGCGCTCGGTGAGAGACGAGGGTGGAGATTGGGGAGATTGGGTGGCTCGGCTAGGAGGAGGAGCACGGGAAGCTCCACCAAGGGTTAGCTGGTCCAGGAGGTTGATCGGTTGCAGAGGCATATCTGGACGATCAGGAGAGGGGGAGTAGCCTCGTGAGTCGTCGGAGTCCGCGAGACGGTCGGATTGCTCGGCCAAGGATTGGACGAGCTCACGATGGTCAAAACCACCAACTCCTCCTTTTTCCTCTTCTTCTGCTTCTTCTTCAGCTGCTCTGCCGGAAGTACTTGGCTCTAGGTCGGGACGCGCGAGGATTGGGATGGCAGTTTGGATCTCGGGAATATGGGCAAAGGTGACTTGCCGCTGAAGGTCCTCAAGAGCTTGGGACTGTGATGACCTTCGTCTAGCTCGGCCTCTGCGGGCACGAGTCCTTTCTCGATCAGCTGGTCGGCCTGTGGCGATCACAGAGTGAGGTGGTGGCCAGGCGTGCCTTGACCTGCGCTCTCCTTCCCTCCTGATATTACCCCAGTAAGACGGGGTATAACCCAGCAACCGGTGACCTGAGCGACCAAGCCCTACGGGAGTCGGTTCAAAACCGTCAAACCAGAGGGCCTTGGCAATGTCCTCGCGGTGGAGCTTGCCGTGGATCAGGCGGCCACTGTGGTTAAGATTGTCCGCTGCAAAAACATAAAAATAGGTCAGCTACAGCTCGAGAAGAAGATAAGGAACGAAACCAGCTCGGGGATGAAAATACTAACGCAGTCCGCCTGTGGCAGTAGGGCAGGCAAGGCCGATGATCTTCCCCTCGGCGTCTCTAGGCTGCCAATTGCCAGTGACTACGAGATAGTCATCTGCCTCTCCCTTTGAGGAATTAGGTAGATCGGTGATGAGCTTCTGTTTGGGGTCCCTAACCTTGAAGTAATAATTTTTGTGCTCTGTAGGGACTACACTATAGAGATAGTGCAAGTCCCACCAGTCAAGGTGAAGGCCGAGCAGCTCGTTAAGGGCAACGGTGCCCATGACTACCCTAACAAAGTTGTGGCAAAGCTGCATAGGGTTCAGCTGACATCTAAAACAGACCTCTCTGAAGAATGGGTGCAGAGGGAGTCTCAAGCCACCCTCAACTATGAAAATCAGGGGAATATGGATTTTATCTTCAGTTTGACCTTGTTCTCTCAGATCGTCTCTATTATCTAGACGAAATTGAACATCGGCAGGGATACCATACGTCCTACGAAATTCGATTACTTTTTCTGGGGTACTTAATAGGGTTCTATGCCTACCCATTACTCTTGGAAATTAGGGTTTCACAGTTGAAACCCAGACGAGGAAGATGAACAGATGCGAGAGAAAACGATTTGGGCGAAACAGAAATTTCTTGGTTCAGATGGCAGGAGAATCTAAGAAAGAAGCACTTACGAGAAAAAGTGGACTCAAGTAGATGCTTTCCGACGGAGAACGGAGGGTACCAGTGCTTTCCGACGACGAACGGAGGAAGGACTGAGGTTACCAAAAACTTGAAACGTCGTTGATGGCAGACGAAGTCTTCTCTCTCTTTTTTGCTTCTGACGAAATGAAGTAAAGATGGGAAGAAGGAGAGTTTTAGGGAGACTAAGGGTTTTGGGGGGAGAAAAAACAATGATAATCATTATCCCGCCCAAAACCCCATAAAGTAGGGCGTGACGAACGAGAAACGTCACCCCAAATCGTCCTTTGGGCTTATCTGATGACCAACGGGTCATTTCGCATTTAATGCAGGAATATCCCTGTTCCCCACGCGAGGGGGAAGCATGTGAGAGGAGCATCAGGAACCGTTGAAGCTCTGCGCACCACTGATGCATAACAGTAGCAGCAGAGCTGGGGAGCAATTGGAGTGGGTAAAAATATGATTACCCTACTGATAGACATAGCACGTGCCTATCGAGGTCACCACGAAGGGGTGAATAGCTCGGCACCACATAGGGCATTCGTGAGCCTTTTGCCGAGCTGGTTTGGCAAATGAGTAAGGCCAGAAGGAATAAATTAATATATCAGGATGTGCCAGTTCGGTATGAGTCATAAGGGGGTGCCCCTGATATGGCCGAGCTGGGGAGCTACGGGTAAAGCTTGAATAAGCATTCTGGAATACGTGGACTCAGCACGGCGTGAGTAGCTGAGTTATGTACGAGTCATGCCGAGCCACGTGGAAGCACGGCACCGCCACGGATAAGGCGGTGAGACATTCCAGAACAATCTAGAAGCAGCTCCTTATGAGATAAGGGGCAACCCCGTGAAATAGGGATTGATATGGGAAGTCCTAACGTGGTTGGGAGTATACCTCATATAGGAAAGAATCCTATATGGAAAGAAAGGCCTTTACTAGACGAGATCTAGCAGGGCATGGAGACTTGTGCCTAACAGGAAAGTCCTATTAGGAAAGGGATTCCTAAAGAGAATAGGAAACAAGGGCAAGAGATGCCTAAAGTAAAGAAAATATACACCTATAAGTACAAGACAAAGACCATGACAAAAGGTACGCTGTGAAACCCATTTTCATACGCATTGTGATTTAAGCACTCAAAGTACGTGATGCTAACTCAGGCATCGGAGGGCCTTTGCCAACGAGAGGCAAAGGTGCTCTAACCCTTTTTCTGTCTTGCAGATCTAGGGTTGACTCAAGGAAGCACGTGATCCAGGGTTACGTGGATTTTACCCCGTACATTCGCTATCTCCCTTGGAGATTGTTTTGGTTAATTATGTGGCTCTTGAAATGTAGTTTGGTTTTGCTTTTTGCCATGTATTTCTCCCTTGAAGATGCTCTTAACAACTAAAATGAAGCTTATACATAATTACTTAGAGCATCTCCAATGTCATACTCAAAAATAAAAATACTCAAATTTTGGCATTTAGATACTCAAAAAATGCTCACAATGGCATTTGGATAATAACTCAAAGTTAGCAACATTTTTTTATATATACTCGAATTTTGGCATTTGGATACTCAAAACTACTAATATTTTTCCAATAATCAAACTTAGATACTCAAAACGACCAATATTTTCCCTTCTTTTGATTATGGACAAAAATAAACCATTGTAGAGCTTTACATTGCTAACTTAGGAAACCAATTAAATTAATGAATATTCAAAAGGTGATGTGGCAATATTTGAGTATTCACATTTGAGTATGCCATTGGTGATGCTCTTAGAATATATCCAAAATTTTCTCCTATAGGTCTCAGGTTCGAATCCCCATAAGTTATATCATAATTAACTTAAAATATATCTAAAATATCCCTCTTATAGGTCTCAGGTTCGAAACATCATAAGTTCTATCATCAACTCTCGTGGAGTCGACTCATATTAATTGGAGTGTGTCCATGCTTTAATGGGACACCATCAATGACAGATAGTGAGATTAATCGCCATGATGATTAGTAGAGGTGTGCATAAATTGTTCTAGGCATGCTGTCTTATCGAATGTAAGGAATAAAAATCTTACCTGGATATGGTGGGGCATGTTTGATAACATGTGGAAGATCAAAATTAATAGCCCTGATATGTGGGTATTTGGAGGTGATTAAGTGGAGGGTGACACCAAGACCGCCAGCAACATCAACAAGATTTTGGAGTTGCTCAAAACCCTTGTAGGAGTTCAGGATTCTCTTGACGATAATTGTGGTGACGTTGAGCATGGCCTTATTGAATACCTCATTGAACCTGGGATCTTTCCCAGGGTACTCAAATAGTTGCATCCCGTGAACCCTGGCAAACGGAATTCCTCCTTCCAAAACTGCCCCTTTTAGTCCATCCCTAGTTAGTTAAGGTAATAAATTAAGCCAGCATGGAATTATAATTTGCAAATGTGATAATTACTAGTAATAGTGGTTGAAATTGATTAGCGAGGATCGATACAATTGATTATAGTGGTCAAATTTTAAATTTTTTTGGTGGATTAATTATGAGTTTAACCAATTGCTCGAACCATTTAAATTGATGAATAGGACAAAATTAGCAAATGCGACGCTTAAAAGTGATGGTGCAGTTGATCGTGCCATAATTACTAACGTTGACAATTGTTACATCATGTACACAAGTACTTACTTCAATTTTTGTCTAACAAAGGACACTGTGCATCGATCACAAGGAACTAAAATTATGCGACTGACATAATGATATTTATATGTTTCACATAAAAACGAACGTATTAATATTTAATCAAGAAAAAGCTGAATGTTTGAATCAATTACCAGCCGTCCATGAAAACCTTGTCCTGGCTGAAGAACAACAAGGGCGCTAGCGAGCATCCGTCTTGGTTGTTAACGAGGTATTTGGCCACAGGTGCCAGCCCATACAACCTCCTCGGTCTGACTAGGGCAGCAGGAGGAGAGGCTTGATTAGAGGAGATGACCGAACAGGTGAGAATCGAGTGGCTGACCAAGAAACATAGCATACGATCCAGCATTTCTGGTGCATTCGGGTTGCTGCCGAGGGTGGCAGAGGGCGGCAACCTCGACAAGATTTCAGAGGGGGAGAGTTGGGCTCCAGGACCTGCCTCGGCTATGATATCTAGAACTTGTAGCTCTATCAGTGCCTTCAACACGACTGGCAGCACGGAGCCGCCTATCAGTTCCATCGCATGGATAAACTGATTTTCTTCTTCTTTTTCTTTATTATCACTGAAGAATGGCTCCATCTATTCTCTCTCTTTTAAGCAATTACTCTTCTTCTCTAAGTTAATAAGGTACTGCAGCCTATTCGTACTAATTTATAGGAGTGAATCGATTACTACCTCTCTCCAAAGGAAATTAAGTCAAATCGGTACTGCTCCAATCAGTCCAGTGCTCCTATTGATGAACCAGTTTTCAGTACCGAGCGGGTACCATGTAGTACTTGCACGTGGCACATCCGGCCATCCATTTTGGTTTTATATGATCTAGATTATAGAGAGAGAAACATGAGAGAGAAAGGGGAGAGAGAGGGTTTTGATCTGGGTTGTCTAATACACTCTTTTGGATAGCCTAGATGCAGCACTCGGCATGGTTTTAAATACCGGCCGTTACGTAGCGTATCGACCGTTACGTAACGGTTTTTGGTCTCTCCAATACCGTTACACCCCGGTATGCCAATGGGAGGGAAAAATCGCATGTGTACCGGCCGGTTCCGTTACGTATTGGTCCTGTCCAATTCACGGACCGGTTTGCAACCATTACGGCTGATACTCGACCGTTACAGGTTATTTAAGCAATTTAAATTATTATTATTATTTTTTTATCAAAAATGGTTTTTAAAAATTCACGACCGCTACACCCAATTCCCGTTACGTAACGTTCGATACTACCGAAACCGTTACACCAAAACCGTTACCGTTACGTGTCGCAAAATCGGTATTTAAAACCTTGGCACTCGGGCACCACGTCGGTTCGGCCACATGGTACCCGCCCGGTATAAAAAGAAATTCCCTATTGGAACGAGTTTTTAGTGATGAGGGGGTACCATGTGGTACCCGCGCACAGCGGATGATTAATAACTTGCATCCAATTGGGAAGGTACTTGATATATTTACATTTCTCATGCAAGAAGTAGTAAAAGAGTTTATGACAAGTATTTCAAATTTAGATTTTTCAAGCAAACAAAGACAAATAAAGGAGTTAATGTACTCCTTATCATATGCCTATGGGCACATGTTAACAAACCTTTTTTTCTTTTCTTTTTTAAACTTCTATTCATTTGTAAAGCCGGGAAAATATGGTTTACTGATTTGGGATTTGGTGGTGTATCTCGGTAATGAGTATGCTGGTACGAGTTGTTATGATTTTAGAGGTGTCAATGCATGCACGAGGTATGGCGGGTTGTGATAAATGATTTTTGTGTTTTGACTCAGGCTGCAAATGAATCGAGCGGCAAGAATCGAGCAGCTCACGAGCAGTCTGTGACTCGGCTCATTAAAGCTCTCACCGGCTCGGCTCGTTTAGTAGTCGAGTCGAGTTTGGTCTCAAGTTTTAGGCTCGTTTAGTAAACGATCGAGCTGAGTAAAGCTCGGCTCATTAAGTAAATTACCCCTGGTTCTGCTCGTAAGGGGCTCGGCTCGTTTACGAACAAGCTGAGCTCGAGCTCGATTTTTAGCTCATTTACTACACGAGCTGAGGTCAACAAAACTCGTCACGTATACATCCCTAGTTTTAACGAATAAGAAGTTCTATAGGAAAGAGGAACGAGGTAATGTGTTTTCATAATTTTGTAAGGCATATGTAGGACAAAATTTAATGGTGTAGGGTGGCGTGCAGCAATGTTTTAAACCTGGACCATTGAACGAATCGGAAATGGGATCGGGCCGCAGTCGAACAAGAATCAAACTGTGACGTCATAACTATATTTAAAATTATTAATAGTTATTTAAAAATATTAATAAAGGAAAACTAACTAATATTAGGATGCAAAAGAATACATGTCTAAAGAAATGTACATAAATTGATCACAATGTGATGTAAAAGACTTCACTTAAAAAAAAGAAGTAAAAGACTGAAAAAGGGGGAGTTGGGCTACTGAGAATAAGTATCTGACCCCGAGATGAGAGTGAATGCTATCATAGATGCTAATGGCAATTGGGACCTTTCCTACCTCAGGCCCATTGTTAATTCCCAAACTCAGGATGAGATTTCTCAAATCCATATTCCCAGATTCTCTCAAGTTCCTGATTCTATGCACTAGAGTGGTAATCATAATGGCAAATTTTCTGTTGCGGCTGCTTGCGAATTGCTTAATCAGGACGATAATGATACTACTAGGTGGCTTTGGTTATGGAAGCTAAAAATACCTAAGAAACTTAAAATGTTTGTGTGGCTTATTTTGCATGACAAAATTACCGACCAATCAGATGCGTGCCCTTAGAGGCATAGCTACTTCTAATCTCTGCCCTAGATGCAATTCTGGTATCGAGGATCTAACTCATATCTTTAGGAGTTGTAGTAAAGCCATTGACACTTGGAATTGTTTCTCTAATCGCCGTTGGAAAAGGGGAATTTCTGAATGCTCAACTATTGATTGGTTTAAATCTAACCTTAAGTTGAAAGGTAAGGCAAGTATAGGGAATGATGTTTCGTGGAAAACTCTCTTTATCGTAATCATTTGGCAAATTTGGAAAGATCACAATAAAAAAAAGTTTTGAAAACCTTGACATGGATACCATTGTGAGCCATAGAAACATCATATCCTATGCTTCCGAGATTACCTTAGCATTTAAATCCTTCCTTTTCAACGGCAGCTCAAACCCCATGCTTATTCGTTGGTTTCCTCCTTTGACAGCGGGTGTAAAACTCAATACCGACAGATGTGTTTATGAAAGCAATGGAAAACCAAGATTTGGTGGCTTATTCAGGGATCACTGAAGGCAAATGGTTGTTAGGGTACTATGGAAAGCTAAATGCTGCAACAAGCTTGGAGGCCGAATTATGGAGAATTTACTGAGGGCTCACCATCATGTTCGAGAAAGGCTACAACAACATTCTAGTTGAATCAGACTCACTTGATGCAATTACACTAATCAATGGTGACTCTATTGCCATTCATCCTAATAGCACTCTAATTGGAGATGCTCGAATGCTTCTTATGCGGAGTCAATCGCTACTCACACACATCTTCCGTGAAGCTAACTCTAGTGTTGACCATTTGGCTCATCTAGGTGAGGAGCAATCTGAAGATCTGGTGGTGACGGAAGAGTCACCACAGTCGGTTCGCAATTTCGTGCGCCAAGACTGGCTCGGTAGGAGCCATGTTAGGGACTAGTTCCTATTTTATTCTTGTATGGACTTTAAGCCTCTGTTTTTTCTTTGTTGTTTTTTAAGTTTCCAAAGCACAAAAAAAAAAAAAAAAGTGAGTATAACTTCAGCCAACCTTTGAATGAGCACACTTCACTTTGTCCCACTCCTACATCTATAAAACATACAACTTCAGGGCAGTACCAAAGCAGCTTCTGCCCTGACACTTGGTCCCACCACTGCGTGCTGTCAGTACCGAAATTTTCCAGTCCGGTTCATTCAACCCGCAAGCTTGGCATGGAGTAGAGCTTTATGGGATTAGATGTCGTGGGGAAAAAGGGTTTGAATAATGCATGACAGAAAAGGAAAAAGAAATTTTTGACCGTTTTTAAAACATTGGCGTGGAGTAGTGGTTTATGGGATTAGATGTCGTGTGGAAAAGGGTTTGAATAATGCATGGCAGAAAATGAAAAAGGGTTTGAATAATGCATGGCAGGAAAGTGAGAGAAATCTGGATGAGTAGTGGACGAGTAGAGGTTTATCAGATTGGATGTCGTGGGCAAAAAGAATCTTTCTATGGTGCCCCAATGTGGTATTGGGGCACTGGTGCCCCACTAAATTTGGACCGTTGGATTTAAAATAAACAAATCTCAGTCATTGGATCCCAAAAAGTAAGTGGTTTTGCCAAAAAACGAGGTGATTTTGCAGTTTTCTCGCCAAAAAAACTCGCACTTTACTTACCATGAAAACTGGAAATATATGCCACCAAATAAGGTAAGTATTACCATATAACAAGGCAACACTTACCACGAAATAAGGGAATACTTACCATAAAATAAGGCGACTGGTCAATCCGGCAGTAAGTCACCATTTTGAGCGGAAAAATTCTTACTTTTTGGGGTGTTATAACACCAAACCACTTTTTACTTAATCCACTATGAATATTGTCCTTTAACTAAGCTTTTTTTTTTGTAGTGGGCAACATTAAAAAATAACGTTGAAATCTCGTCTTGTGCAACCTGTTTTGATGGAAATAAGACCAATTGCTGAATTGGGTTTTGTATGTGTTCACTTTTGAAGAACATTCATAGGACACGGGGTACGGGCACGACACGATCAAACACAAGATATGGACATGACACGCACAATCAAACACGTACAATGCCAAATTGCAACTAAACTCAGGAAGTTAAAGCTCAGCTAATCCAAAAATTTCTTATTGGAGGAGAGGAGCCTCCAATACTCGTCTAATCCAAAACTTTAACTTCCTGAGCTTTTAATCCATAATTTTTTGGAGGAGATGGAGCCTCCAATACTCGTCTAATCCATGAAGTTAAATGAAAACTTATCCAATAAATGAAAACTTGTCAGCAGTGTCCTGAACTTTAATCCGTAAATGAAAACTTATCCAATAAAGGGAATCAAGAGCCTCCAATAAGAATAGCAGCAGTGTCCTGCGTAGATGCATGGCCAGTTACATCTTTTTGGAGGAGATGGAGCCTCCAATACTTGTCTTCCTTGGATTTCAGTACATTTTGAAGTTAAAGCTCAGGAGAGAGGGTAGTAGCAGAGCTGGAGGAGTGAGGCATGGTACAGTGAAGAGAGGTTTGAGAGACCACCAAACGTGTTTTTAGGGTTTTCAAAATTTTCAACTGGTTGTGCAGGTTACAGGAGAGAGAAGGGAGTGGGTAATTGATGGCTTAGATCAACTCAAGAGATCCAATGGCTTAGAAAAAATGGGGGCACCGGTGCCACAAGACCGCTTTGGGGCACCACAGCCGGATCCGGGGAAAAATGGTTTGAATAATGCATGGCAGAAAAGAGAGAAATTTGGATGATGGTGGCTCCAGAAATCTTAAATAAGGTGTTCAAAAATTATATTTAACTCTGCTAGCTTTATTAACTAGCCATGTATATATATACACAAAATTTTACGTATATATTAATATAAATAATGAGAACAAATAATATGAAAATACATAAAATGTCACAGTTACATTTTCTAGACGAATTCTATATTTTAGGCCAAACAAAATAAAATGGGCACATAAACATTGGCGGAAATTGTGGCGAAGAGGCTTACACTTTTTTTTTTTTTTTTTTTTACACATGCTCTTATTTTGTAGTTATAAAGTTGATTGTTGTTCAGAGAAAAGTCAAAGCACAAAATCGATACTGGTACACACTTTTTTCTCTTTGTATTTTTAAAATTTAAGAGTGTATTTTTTTTTCCCAATATATTAGGTCTCCGAAAATGTGTTTCATGGATTAATGGATGGTCACACTAAAGGATTAAGTGCTCAAACAAACCCGAGATAATTAGATTATTAGTTGTATTAGAAAATACAAAACAATTTAAGTTGTTCAATTGACCATCCATGGGAAGCTATGGAGCCGCATATGCCTTTTAATTGGGTTGTTTACAATGGATTTGTATGTGGACTGATTTTTCGGGCTAGTTCAAACTTTTTTAAGTTAAGTGTTCAAATATTTATGCGTGAGGTGTTCAAATATTTTTAGCCTGGTGTTCAAGAAAATGATAAACTAAAATAAAACCCAAAACACTACATGAATTCTAAACAAAATTTGTTTGGGGATGTTTAAATGACCACTCATGTCCCTTAGTAGAGTCGCCTATGTTTATGAGATTAGATGTCGGGGGAAAAAAGTGTTTGAATAATGCATGGCAGAAAAGAGAGAGAAATCCGGATGGGAAAGTGAGAGAGACAGGTAGGGGTGGAGTGCAAAAATGGGTCTTTGATTAACATTTTGTTAAACATGTTAGGCAAATATATCCCTATCAGAGAGAGAATGTGGGTATATATATTTCTTTAGCCTTGACTGTTTTGCTTAATGAACCACCACGCCAACATACTTTAAAGGCCCTACAAACCTATAGTCTGAGGCGGCTCTATATGCTGCATTCAATGGTCAACTGAGCACCCAAATAAATATTTTTTCTTAGGCGCAGTTTTCCAAAAGATTTTAGCACCCAGGTGCTAAAATCATGATATTTTAAATCAAAAAATGAAGTAAGTTCCGTGTATCGTTTTTTGATTTTTTTGTACCAAATTAAAGTACACGAGGAGTATTTTAATTTGGTGCGAAAAAAATTGAAAAACGATATACGGAACCACTTCAATTTTTGATTTGAAATATCATGATTTTAGCACCTGGGTGCTAAAATCTTTTGGAAAACTGGGCCTTAGTACATGTTGAAAATATGGACCAGCCTTTTTTTTAACATCAAACTCAAATATCAATCAACACCCAATTCTAATAGCATTGAACACTTGACCAAAAAAGAATTGAACTAGTCAATCCAAACCAATTGAACACTCAATCACAATCCAATTACAACACATTAATTTAGGTAATTCATATTTGAACACCAAAACAAATTACCTCAACTAAAACTCATAATCATATTTTAAAAAATTGAAAAAAGAAAGAGAAGAATGAGAATCTATTGGTTTAAGTATTTTGCTCTGCGTTTTCTCTCCATCTTTATTGTTGATGGTATGAATGCGTTAATTTTTCATTTATGACAATAACTACTTTTTTTTTTTTTTTTTTGTCTTGTTATCTTATATCTTACAGAATTACTAGCAAAGCTTTAAAAAAAATTCAACTACATTGCAAACCCCGTTAACTTTAATAATATTGCTACTCAGAGCTCTTTGGAGCTCTCTGGATGCTACTCATGCTGAATTTTTGACCAAACCTTTTGGGGAGGAGGAAGTTTGGAAAGCAATTGCTTCATGCGACGGCAACAAGGCTCCTGGGCCTGACGGTTATAACCTGTCCTTTATTAAAACCTGCTGGAAATCAATAAAAGGTGATGTCTTGCAATTCTTTCAGGAATTTTATTCCAATTCTAAGATTCCTATTGGGCTGAATAGATCCTTTATTACTCTTATCCCAAAAGTACAAAACCCTACTGGGCTTGCAGACTTTAGACCCATTAGCCTTATTGGTTGTGCTTACAAGATTTTGGCCAAGGTCTTGACTGATAGGCTTAAGTGTGTTATGCCGGCCCTGATCTCTGAAGAACAATCAGCTTTTGTGGGTGGGAGAAACATACAAAATGGGGTTTTAATTGCTAACGAGATAGTGGACACGTGGAAGAGGAGAAAACAGAAGGGAGTAATCCTTAAGTTGGATTTTCAAAAAGCGTATGATAATCTCAGTTGGAATTTCCTACTGGTTATGCTTGGTAAGTTTGGTTTCCAGAGAAGTGGATCAGTTGGATGAGAGAGTGCCTGTTGTCAGCTTTTGTCTCAGTTCTTGTGAACGGATCACCTACAGGAGAGTTCAGAATGGAGAAAGGATTAAGGCAAGGGGACCCACTATCTCCTTTTCTGTTTATTTTGGCTGCGGGAGGGCTGAATATTCTGTTTAAAAGGGCCAAAGCCTTAGATATGATTAAAGGTGTACATATTGCTCCCAATGGACCCACCTTGACTCATCTGCAGTTTGCAGATGATACAATAGTTTTCTGCAATGCATCCAGGGAGGAGGTCTTAAATGTAAAAAATATCTTATTATTCTTTGAGGCGGTATCTGGACTGAAAATCAATTTTCACAAAAGTGTTGTGAGTGGGGTGGGGCTCTCCCAAGTTGAATTGAAGGCTTTTGCAGATTGTTTGGGTTGTAAATCCCAAAATCTGCCTATGAAATACTTAGGGCTTCCTCTTGGTGCCAATCCTAGGAAGAAATCTACTTGGAAGCCTGTGATTGATAATTTTCAGAAGAAGTTGGCATTGTGGAAAAGTAGACACATATCTTTTGGGGGGAGGATTGCCTTGATCAAGTCTGTGTTGGGCAATCTCCCCATTTATTTTATGTCTCTTTTTAAAATGCCTACGTGTGTTGTTAAGGAGTTAGAGAAAATTCAAAGCAAATTCTTATGGGGTGGTGGGGAACTAAAGAAAAAGGTCAATCTTGTTAGCTGGAGTAAAATTTCAATATGTAAGGAAAGGGGGGGTCTTGGCATTAAAAATTTAAATCTTATGAACGAGTGTTTGTTGGTAAAGTGGTGGTGGAGATTTGGGGTTGAGAAAGATGCACTGTGGAGAAAGGTTATATGTTGTAGATACAAGCTGGATGTGTTTTCCTGGGTGCCGCTAGTGGAGTACAGAACAGCCTCTACTGTCTGGAGGGATATCTGTTCGGTGGGGCGGAGGGACGACACTTTGTCTGCAATCTTTTTAGCCAACGCAAAGGTAATGGTGGGGAATGGTAGGTCAACGAGATTTTGGCATGATATCTGGGTGGGGGACCTCCCTCTTCAATCAACTTTTCCATTGATTTTCAGCATTTCGGTCCAGAAGTCAGCATTGGTGGCTGACTTAGCTAATGTGGATGGAGGCATATCTATATCAAGTTTGGGAATCAGAAGAAGGCTTTATTCGTGGGAGCTAGAGGAATGGAACAATCTTGTGGATTTGCTTAGGAATATGACCATCAACCCCTCGAGGCCGGATCATCAGGTTTGGGTTAATAATCAATCGAGCTCTTTCTCTGTTCGCTCGCTATACTCCTGCAGAGAGGTTGAGATGGGTGGACTAAGAAAGGTTTTGGGGAGTGTTTGGAAGAATTGTGCTCCCCCTAAAGCTCAATTTCTGGGGTGGCTGGCTTTTTTAGAGAGAGTAAAGACTGCTGAGTTATTGTTCTCTTGGGGGATCTTGCACGAATTCAATGACTGTCTTTGCCATTTTTGTGGAGATGCACCAGAGTCAGTCAACCACCTTTTTATTCACTGCAGATTGGTCTGGTCTATTTGGTGTCGAGTGATCTCATGGTGGAATTTAAAGTGGGTGTGCCCAATTTCAATCAAGAGCTTGTTCAATTGGTGGCAAGGTTGGGAGTTTAAAAAAGTTAAGAAGGTGTTGTGGGTTTTGACCTACTTTGCTGTGATGTGGTCTGTCTGGATTCTTCGCAACGAACTCATATTCCAAGGGGTTACTCCTAGATGGGATGTTCTGGACGATAAAATCAAATTCCGGATTGCTTGTTGGTTTCGAGCGTGCCGGGCGTCGAGGAATCATTCAATGATATTTTAGTAAACCTCCCATCCCTTATTGAATCTTTGTGAGCTGATCCAGGTAGACTTTTTAGCTTGGTGTGTTAATCTGGGACTTCTGTCTTTTCTTTGGTGTTGTGTTGAGCTCTTTTCAACACTTTTCGGCTGTATGTTGCTATTTTCGCTTTGTTTTGGTCTGGGTTATGTGGTCTCTTGGCCATTGTCCCATTCCAGTCTAGCGCTTATAGCTCCTTATTCCGTCTCTTTTAATTCAATATATTTTCTTTTGCCGATCAAAAAAACTTTAATAATATTGCATCAAATTTAAAACTACGATTGGTCATGCATGTCATCCTAAAGAACAACATATTCTCAAGACAACCCCAACATATTCACTATGTACAATTTCTTTCAAAAGGGTTTAGTAGATTAATACACTAGTAAATGTTAGCACAAAATATGAGAACTCATCTAGGACAACTGTAAAATTTTACCCCCTCCATTCTCGAAACACCGTCTACTATGTAAATACGACATTTTTCGAAGAAAATAATTTTTTGTTAAAAGAATAGTACTCTGTAAGCTCCATAGGCCGAGCTCCCTTTTGGTTGGCACTTTCATGTACAAAACACACTTTCACATGTATCTGTGGACGGCCCGCAGAAATGGTTCGGTTTTGCATTTGAAAAGATTGTGATTGTTAGAGTCGCCACCCAGATTTGAGGTCCGAACCCGAGAAACCGATTAAAAATGACTCATTTGCCCAAAAAAGATTTTACTGGTCATGGCGGAACCAAAGATTTCTCGGATTCGGGGGTTTGGTTACGAGAGGGGAAGGGTTTTACGGCACCCCTCTCGCCCGGTCCGTGAACCGGTCTCTACTCGACATTTTGTGGGATTTTGAAAATGTTTGAAATTCGATTTATCCATAAAAATAGGGAATCAGGGATGGGAATCACATAACAACAATATATACAGGAGATACGATTCTACGGTGGATGCTTGTGCACGTGATCTACATGGGTGATGATGACAACAATAAAGGAAATCAGTACAAATATTTAAAGAAATAAGAAATAACAGAAACTGTACAACAACTCAGGAGATTATGAACATGAGACTTAATAAACTGACTCACAACCTGGATCCCAGAATAGGGATTGAGCGCTCAAGGGTTATGGCTTAAGCGCTCAAGCTTCCAAACCAGTTTGAGCGTTCAAGGCTCATGGTTTGAGCGCTCAAACCAGTTTCTGGTTTCTGTGAATTTGACCCTTTTTACAGCTTCTTTTCTCATTCTTTACAAGATCAAACATTAATAAAACATTTTTAATGGAGAATCAGGTTAAAACAAGTGACTTGATCTCTTAAAGAATGATGAAAAGAGGATAATCACCACAAATTAATAAAGAAAATGCTTGTAAATGGAAGAGAGAGAGGGATTCAGATCATAAGCTCAGTAATAACAACTCACACACACCAGAAAGAAACTAAACCATGATCCATCATCAAAACAACAAGCAACCTGCAAATGAGCCAAGAACAGCTTGAGCGCTCAAAGGCATGGGCTTGAGCACTCAAGGTGGAAGTTTTGGGTTTGAGCGCTCAAGGTCCAGGGCTTGAGCGCTCAACCCCTGTTGCAACTGTAAATTTAAAAAGTGTTTTGTTCAGTTATTTCAGACCCTGTAAGCCTAATGCAAGTACAGAAAGCTTGCTTGGACCTACTGGTCTTCCTCAGAAGGACCAAAATAGTGAGATTTTCACATATTTAACTACCTTTTTGAAAATGATTGTAACTTGAGCTTGATTTTGGGCTTGATGGTAGATGATTATGGACTTTTGGTTGGTATTCTGGGTAGATGAGACAATGTATGAGATTGATTGATGAACAAAGGCCGAATTTGGAGCTTGAAAGATGGTTTTTGCCAATGGTTTAGATGATGAATGGGTGGTTTTGTAGAGAGAGAAAGTGATGAACGATTTCAAGGACTGTAAGAGGGCTGGGGTGTGTGAAAATGGTAACCTGGAAACCAGGGGTGGTGAGTGGTTTTTATAGAAGGAGTGTAGGAGGGAAAATGTAGAGAGAGAATAAGTGGGTTTGTATTCAAAATGGGTTAGGGGTAGTTTAGGAGTAGTTTTAGGATAGTGTAGGATGTATTATACGTGTAGAAGACGTATACAATCGGTTAGACGCTCCTCCATTCATGATTAGATGCTCTGCAGATTCCTGACTGGGATCAGAGTTGAGCGCTCAAAGCCATGGGCTTGAGCGCTCAAGGTGGAATTTTTGGGTTTGAGCGCTCAAGGTACAGGGCTTGAGCGCTCAAGGTTACTGGTGGCAGGTTGATGGTTTTGCTTGGTTTGATGATGCTTGGGTTGATTCGGGTTGTTTTGATTGTTTGGGTAATGTTTGGTTGATTTTTAATCAAGTTCAAGCCATTTTCACCAGTTTCGAGTAGTCGTGATTGGTCCGTTTCATCATCAGGAATGCTCGAGCGCATCCCGGGTTCAAAATCGAGGTGTCTACAGTTGCCCCTCTTGGACGGGACTCGATGCCATTGATTTGGTATGAGTGACGTCCAAGATATAGACAGCCCGACTTATTCCCCACGATTCATCTCAAGCTGCAAAGGAAAACATTAAAAGATCAATCGGTCGTGCTCTACGAGCTGCCTACGTACCCCATTGCAGGGATCAGACCGGCGTAGTTCTTCGGGGCAATGCAAACAAATGCAACGGGTTTTCCTGTCCCTCAGGACGATTGATTTAAAAAGTTTGGTCCCTCAAGACAAATGATTTAAAAGTTTGGTCCCTCAGGACGAATTATTTAAAAGTTTGGTCCCTCAGGACGATTGATTTAAAAAGTTTGGTCCCTCAGGACAAATGATTTAAAAGTTTGGTCCCTCAGGACAAATGATTTAAACGTTTGGTCCCTCAGGACAAATGATTTAAAAGTTTGGTCCCTCAGGACGATTGATTTAAAAAGTTTGGTCCCTCAGGACAAATGATTTAAAAGTTTGGTCCCTCAGGACGATTGATTTAAAAAGTTTGGTCCCTCAGGACAAATGATTTAAAAGTTTGGTCCCTCAGGACAAATGATTTAAAAGTTTGGTCCCTCAGGACAAATGATTTAAAAGTTTGGTCCCTCAGGACAAATGATTTAAAAGTTTGGTCCCTCAGGACAAATGATTTAAAAGTTTGGTCCCTCAGGACGATTGATTTGAAAAGTTCTTCTGGGCGTTTGCAAACAAACAAAATCATGCGAATCGACGAGCCTTCCCGGGTCGTGAAACGCCAAACAATCAAATCATGCGAATCAACGAGCCTTCCCGGGTCGTGAAACGCCAAACAAACGAATCATAATAATGCAGATCAACGAGCCTTCCTGGGTCGTGAAATGCCAAATAATCAAATCATGCAAATCAACGAGCTTTCCCGGGTCGTGAAATGCCAAACAATCGAATCATGCGAATCAACGAGCCTTCCCGGGTCGTGAAACGCCAAAAAATCAAATCAATTAAATACTACCAACTACTCATTCAAACATATGCACCAGCTAGGTGGCTAAGACAACTCATACTGTGACATGATTAAATGGAGCTACCCTCTGAGCAACGGGGAGGCTAAATCTGATGGTGGCTATCCCTTGAGTAACAAGATAGCCAATGATAAGATGATTGTCTACTGAGCAACGAGACAATCGAGGAAATGTGATTGCTTACTGAACAAAGAGGCAATCAATACGCTACCAAACACATAAATGTGATGGTCTTAGCGGCACAACAGTTCGTCAACAACAAATACTCAGAATAACTGATTAAATGCACTAACTGGTTGAACAAATACTCAAACAACTTGACATGATTGATGTACACAATAAATGATTGAATGCGATGGGTGATTGATTGAATGATTGGATGCGCCAGCTAGGCGGCTTTTGAATGATTGATTGCACCAGCTTGGTGGCTAAAATGATTGGGGTGTGTCAGCTAGGGGACTAAAATGATTGAATGCGCCATCTTGAATGACACTATTGAAAATGTGACCATTTCTGGTCTTGAAGTTAATTTTGAGATTCATTTTGAAGATGACCATATCTGGTCTTGAATTTAATTTTGAAGATGACCATTTCTGGTCTTGAAACTAATTGAAAAAGTTGTCCCTCAAGACGATTGAAAAAGTTGTCCCTCAAGACCATTGATTGAAAAATTGTCCCGCAGGACGATTGCATATGACTCGTGCATCGACACTTGAAGACAACAACGACAACATTCCTTCTTTAAAAAGTAGGAGGCTCAATGGGGTGGCTCTTTTGCTTTACTGTCTTTCCCTTTTGGCCAAGGTTTGGGTTTGAGCTTGGCAGGACTTGGGTTTTGGATTGGTGTCAGACTTTAGGCTCCTATGCCCCAGTCATGGATTTGGATGTATGCTTCCCCCAGAAATGACATTAGGCTGACATGCCTCAATTTCGGGTTGACGTGCCTTCACAGATGATGAATCTCAATTCTGATTTTCTTTCTCGCCTCTACTGATACCAATTGACCGTATACCCAAAACACGGGTTCTTTGATGCATTGAAATAGTTTCCATGAGTCAAGGATTGACAAGATTAAGACGACATGATTGACCGCTTGACAAAGAGGTGGATTTTTACAAGGCCGAGAAATTTGATGGGCCTTTTGAACAAAAAGGATGGACATTGATGAGACCGACAAGGCCAAGGAATTTGATTGGCCTTTTTGACAAGGGGATTGATTTCGATAAGATTGATAAGGCCAAGGAATTTGATTGGCCTTTTGGATAAGAAGGGCGGACTTTGGCAGACAAGGCTTGAGGAATTTGATTAACCATGTTGGCTTGATAGATAGGAGCAAGAACGCGTTGATTCGAAAGATACGGAAGACTACGTTGACTTGAAGTTCTGAAAGATGACAAACATGCCTCACCATTAATGTCAAAATTGTCATGATAAATTTGAATTTTGATTTTGTGATTGTTTTACTCCATCAAGTGATGTTCATTCAAATCTACTTATCAAAGCACAAGATTTCTTATCATGAACCCACGCCCTAAGTTGCTGATGATGCCTCATTGATTTTTCTTCAAAATGCCCCAGTTTAGAGAATTGCTGATGAAGACCTATTGATATGCCCCAGTTTGGATTTTTGCTTTGCATGACGTCAGCGTTTGCACAATGCTTTGACTTTTGATTTTCAAGGGAAATTAGACTGTTTCCTTTTTGACTTGAATTCCCACTATCAAGTTGCACTCTCCAATCAGAAAGGACTTTTATCTAGGTTATGACGGGGCCAAGGTTATGGGCTTAACAAAGAAAGGGGAGAAGGCTCAAAAAGTTCATTTTTGTTGGGTTACCAGAGCTAGCAGCTATCTCGAACTTTTTGTGCCACTTTTTTCTTTTTGATGGACGCTTCTTCTTTTGTGCCTGTTTTTGATTGACACTTTCTTTCCATTTGATTTTTCTGTTTCATTTCTTCTGTGCTTCTCATCTTGATGCAATTTGGCACTTTCAAGTGATAACCAGTTTAACACTTCCATTCTTGAGATGCTTCGAATTTTCACACGCCCATATCCTTGGCACTTTCATTATGCTGGCTGTCATGTGTTTGACACTTTCATAGTTCTTGTTTCACCCCAGTGTGGGGAATAGCTGCCTAGCTGGGTTCTTTTTTCAAAGAAATTGATTTAGGCTCAAAGGGGCTTTGCAATGGATATTTATGTGGGGAATAAAAGCAAAGAATGCCTTTCTTCATTTTGAATTGTGCAACTTGATGGGGAGAACTCATGCTTGCTCTAACTTTTGCCTAGATCTCATTTTGACGTTCGATCTAGCGAGCTTTTGCCTTAACTTTTGCCTAGGCCGCCCTTGCGGGTTTTCGTCCTAGCAGGCTTTTCATTGTCAAGGCATTGCTTCTTGATGGCGCTTGGGAATGGCCTACTGGAAATCCTCCTTGTGCGGGGCAAGGATTCAATCAAGATTCTTCTCGTGTTTTGAAGTGATTATCCTGTTTCTCAAACGATGGTGTAAAACAATTCCAAGTTGAGGGATTATTACAAAAATCCAAGTTTATGACTGACAATTTCAACACAACAACGTGACATTGATTTTTGATAGTTACGACCGAACCACTAAGGGTTGCCTACGTATCCCTTTGCAAGGAATCAGGTCGTGTGTAGTTCGGGACTACAAAGGTTGACTCTCTTTTTTGAATTTTTTATTTTTATTTTTCTTGACAACAACAAGATATTACAGACTTGAACTTGAAAAACTCACAAACACAAGAGCATGACAGACTCGAAGTACAAACTGACTCAATAAAAGTGAACACTTGACTCAATGCTTGAAGACTTCCAAGACTCGTGGAAGGTTGGATTCTTGCATGGCCATTGATGGTTCATTGATTCAGTGAGGTATTCAGTTTCGCCAGTGGAGCAGAGACAAACCCGTTGTCAATGAGATTTTGAATCTTGTGGCGGAGGCGATGACACTCATCGGTAGCATGACCAGGCATTTGATGGAAGGCACAGAAGGCATTTGAGTTGTGGTAGGCTGGGAGCTTTTGAGGCAGAGGAGTCGGAGTGAGTGGTTTGAGAAAACCAGCTTCATGGAGTTCTTTATACACCAAGGATAGGGGTGTGGAGAACTGTGAGAGGGTTCTTTGTGGTTTTTTAGAGTGGTTGGTTTGGACTGTGATTTTGTTGATGGGTGCTGATTGGTTGGAGTTGTGTTTTGTGGAGCTGGATGGGGTGTTATCCCCAGAGTTGTTGTTCTTGGTTTTTGGAGTGGGGCCATCTTTTTCAAGAATGTCGTCCCGTATTGCTTCCTCAATTGACAGACTCGTCTCAAAGTAGGTCTCAAAGTTATGTGCATGGGCCATCACCATGTACTAGGCCAAGTCAGGTTGTAGATTCTTGGTTATGATCCTCATTTGATCCTTATCACTAGGACGATCAGTCATTTGTGCGGCCTTCGCCCTCCATCTTTTCACAAACTCTGCAAAGGACTCCTTCTCTTTCATCTTGATGCTTTCAAGTTCACGAGTGGTCACCATGAGCTGGACGTTATATTCATACTGCTTAATAAAAGCAGCTGCCATATCTTCCCATGTTTGCCTCCTTGAGATGTCAAGAGACAAGAGCCATTGAAGTATAGGCCCTGTGAGAGTTTCGTGGAACATTTGGGCCATAGTGGGCTCATCAACATCTTGCAATGAAAGGGAGCTCACGTATGCCTGAATGTGTCCCCTTGGATCTCTGTTACCATCGAACGTCTCAAAGTTCACATGTTTGAATTTCTTAGGGAGTTTGGCACCCGGGAAAAGGCAGAGTTTGTCCATGTCAAATCCGGTGATGGCCCGCTGCTCGTTCTTGCTCACAGATTCTTCGAGTCTAGCAATTTTGGCTAACATCTCAGCCAATTGAGGATTCTCAGGGGGGAGAGGCTGTTCCAGATGCTCATCATTAGGAATCTCATGATTTCGGGCTCCGCCATCGGGTATTTGTTGATGTGGTGGGGGTAGCCGGCTTTGGATATTTACCATGATTGCCATGAGTTGAGCAATTCGAGTGTCATTCCGAACCCTCTCATCTTGCATTTCCTTCCTCAGTCGTTCGAACTCATTTGGGGGATCTTGCTCTTGATTGGCCGACATGCTTGTTTCAGACTTTGGCGATGAAGGTCGAGACAGTCTTCGGCTAAGGTTTTCTTACTTGGCCCAATGGCTCAGGACTGACAGTAAAGCAAAAGGTCAAACTCAGATTGTACCCCTGGTTTTATTGAAGAAAATGTCGTGCATGTGTCGTTGTCGTGTCGTCCTAAGATATATATTATCGGTCTCAGTCTCACTTAAGACATTGCACGGATGTGTAAAACAACAACCACGGGTAAGTCGTTACAGGCAGGTTAAATTCCAATCGTCGTGGAATCAGAGCCAATCTCCTTATAGACCATCCGAGACAGAGCAATAAGGTTGTTGAAATCCGGATACAAATGCACTTAAGGCTAGCCCGAGACACAGGAAGCCGTTCGGGCACGACAGACACCGGAGGTATCCCAAACTCCATGGATTTAAAGTCTCCTAGACTGAATTCGACAGCTTTGGAAGATTGCCCCAATCCTCAAGTTTTCTTTTAAGTGATAAGTCCTTGATATCGGATGGTCGGATTTGGGAAATCCTGATCCACACGAATTTCGACAATGATCTAAGATCAGATGCCTAAGGGCGATTGACCCTCCTCCGGCCAAGGTCCCTTAAACCCGTTTAGATCAGTGTTAGGAATTTGATGATCCAAATTTTCCCACGTCCGGTCGTCTTAAAGGCTAACTCGTAAGAACAACGCGCATATGGGATGCACGACTCATCATCGGGCCGAAGCAACCTTCTACTAACTGCCGGGAACCTAACTTATACTATATCAACAACATAACAAGAATATGTACGGATGCAAATGTATGCATGTATGCAGTATGACATGCTTGGAAAGACAGTAACACATAGCACATAACAAGATGGAGCATATAATCCTAACACTTGGGTTGGTCAACTAACGTGGGGTTCTATGGTTAACTATATGCAAAGGCCGGCTTTGGTCACCGAGGGTACCCCAGACTCAAAATCAAAACCGCCTCCTACCGTTAAAAACGATAGTGACGATGTGATTTATCACGGTCGAGGGCTGCTGGGCATTTCGGGATTCCCCGTCACCGGCAAGCCGGGCAGGATTGCCAAAACACGCCAGCGGGGCTAAGAACTATGCAGGTGCAATGCAAAATCAAATTTCAAACATTTGAAAAATTCCACAAAACATCTTTCGAATTAAACCCAATTTGATTAACACGTATTTCAATAAAATTACACAAGTGTAATAAAAATTGCACAAGTGTAATTAAATAAAATATATATTAACCAATATCCCCAGCAGAGTCGCCAGCTTGCGGACGGCCCGCGGAAATGGTTCGGTTTTGCATTTGAAAAGATTGTGATTGTTAGAGTCACCACCCAGATTTGAGGTCCGAACCCAAGAAATCGATTAAAAATGACTCATTCGCCCAAAAAAGATTTTACTGGTCATGGCGGAACCAAAGATTTCTCGGATTCGGGGATTTGGTTACGAGAGGGGAAGGGTTTTACGGCACCCCTCTCGCCCGGTCCGTGAACCGGTCTCTACTCGACATTTTGTGGGATTTTGAAAATGTTTGAAATTAGATTTATCCACAAAAATAGGGAATCGGGAATGGGAATCACATAACAACAATATATACAGGAGATACGATTCTACGGTGGATGCTTGTGCACGTGATCTACATGGGTGATGATGACAACAATAAAGGAAATCACTACAAATATTTAAAGAAATAAGAAATAACAGAAACTGTACAACAACTCAGGAGATTATGAACATGAGACTTAATAAACTGACTCACAACCTGGATCCCAGAATAGGGATTGAGCGCTCAAACCAGTTTCTGGTTTCTGTGAATTTGACCCTTTTTACAGCTTCTTTTCTCATTCTTTACAAGATCAAACATTAATAAAACATTTTTAATGGAGAATCAAGTTAAAACAGGTGGCTTGATCTCTTAAAGAATGATGAAAAGAGGAGAATCACCACAAATTAATAAAGGAAATGCTTGTAAATGGAAGGGAGAGAGGGATTCAGATCATAAGCTCAGTAATAACAACTCACACACACCAGAAAGAAACTAAACCATGATCCATCATCAAAACAACAAGCAACCTGCAAATGAGCCAAGAACAGCTTGAGCGCTCAAAGGCGGCTTGAGCACTCAAGGTGGAAGTTTTGGGTTTGAGCGCTCAAGGTCCAGGGCTTGAGCGCTCAACCCCTGTTGCAACTATAAATTTAAAAAGTGTTTTGTTTAGTTATTTCAGACCCTGTAAGCCCAATGCAAGTACAGAAAGCTTGCTTGGACCTACTGGCCTTCTTCAGAAGGACCAAAATAGTGAGATTTTCACATATTTAACTACCTTTTTGAAAATGATTGTAACTTGAGCTTGATTTTGGGCTTGATGGTAGATGATTATGGACTTTTGGTTGGTATTCTGGGTAGATGAGACAATGTATGAGATTGATTGATGAACAAAGGTCGAATTTGGAGCTTGAAAGATGGTTTTTGCCAATGGTTTAGATGATGAATGGGTGGTTTTGTAGAGAGAGAAAATGATGAACGATTTCAAGGACTGTAAGAGGGTTGGGGTGTGTGAAAATGGTAACCTGGAAACCAGGGGTGGTGAGTGGTTTTTATAGAAGGAGTGTAGGAGGGAAAATGTAGAGAGAGAATAAGTGGGTTTGTATTCAAAATGGGTCAGGGGTAGTTTAGGAGTAGTTTTAGGGTAGTGCAGGATGTATTATACGTGTAGAAGACGTATACAATCGGTTAGACGCTCCTCCCTTCATGATTAGATGCTCTGCAGATTCCTGACTGGGATCAGAGTTGAGCGCTCAAAGGTACAGGGCTTGAGCGCTCAAGGTTACTGGTGGCAGGTTGATGGTTTTGCTTGGTTTGATGATGCTTGGGTTGATTCGGGTTGTTTTGATTGTTTGGGTAATGTTTGGTTGATTTTTAATCAAGTTCAAGCCATTTTCACCAATTTCGGGTAGTCGTGATTGGTCCGTTTCATCATCGGGAATGCTCGAGCGCATCCCGGGTTCAAAATCGAGGTGTCTCCAGTATCCCGCTTTATTCATTTGTAATTTCTTTTATTTATTTTAGAGCGTCTGTATAGGTTGTGGAAGGAATTAATTATGTCTTGTATCGAAGAACCATGTGTTGGCGGTTAGTCAAGGCGCACGTGATTTGCATAGAGGATTTTACGGCGGGATTATCAGAGGATTTTATGGCGTGATTATTCAATTAGAAAGCTTGGGAGCAATCAAATTGGAGAGATATTATTTCTATTGGAAAGTTTTGGACCAATGCAAGAGGAAAGTTGGGAGAGCAATGGAAAGATTTTCTTCACCAAGAAAATCTTCCTCAAACAAGGAAGGAATATTGGCAAGGAATTGGGAATAATAATGCACGAGATTCTCAGCCATGTCTATGGCATGATTAGGCAATTCAATTATGGTGAGATTCTTTATGGGATGATTAGGCAATCAATAATGGAGAGATTTTATAGATTCTGTTTCACGGCTGGAGGAATGGCTCGAGCCATTTTCTGCTGGTGGATAAACGTCTATAAATTAACTTGTGTGGCTTACACAAAAAAGCCACCACTTTTGAGAGCAGCCACAGTCAACATATTTGAGAGAGAAAAATATTGTGTGGCACTAGTTTATTGTGTCTTGGAGATTCAATCAATCAAAGCTCTTCCAAGCTTTCTCCAAGGAGTTTGAATCACTTTCAATCTTTACTATTGAGTTGCTTCCGGTGGATTTCCGGAAGCATAATCGGAAGGCTTGAGGATTCGAGGCGGCGGCAGTCAAGCACGGGATACGGTGAACGAGGATTCGGCTATCGCTCTTGAGTCAATTGTGAGGATTCTCAATTGTGTAGTAAGTGCGATTGAAACCATAAAATGTTTTTTAATAGTACTTGATTCCTTCCCATGGTTTTTTCCCATTTAGGGTTTTTCCACGTATATCCGGTGTTCTTCGTATTTTTGTTTCATTACCTACTTATTGCGTTGTGGTTTTCATTTTGGCACCTAAGTAGGAATTTCTTACTCCCTCCTCCATCCCTCTTTTAGTGTTTGGATTTTCAATTTGAACTCTCTCTTAATAAGTGAGTGTTTTGAAAAGTTATTAGGCAAAAGTTAGTACAATTATTATTTTGCCCTTTTGAAAAGTTAATGGGTAAAAGTGGAGGATAACTTTGGAAGTAGAGGTAAAGTTGATGTAAAAAGTATAAAGTAGAGGTAAAAGTTATGTGAAAGGTGTAATGATGATGTTTTTTAATAAGTTGGATTTACGGAATAACACACTGAAATAGGGACGGAGGGAGTATATATTTTTAGGTTCTCATTTCGCCTCATAGTTAATTTTCTTAGAATAGAGGCTATGTTTTTCAATTGCACTATTTATACTGCATGAGATTTTGTACATATGTTATTGGTTAATAAATGAACTAGGTTAAAGATAATTTTTGACACGCTACTATAAATTCTTGAAGCCGTCACTGCACAAAGGGCTGGGCAATGCCGTTTGACAAGTGTGTATGTCTCTTCCGGACCCAGTACCATTCGCAGAATTTTATGTTTTGTAATGATAACAAAATATTGGTTGTCATTCGGATTTCGAAAATAGTATCTTAGTGGATTTCATTTAAAGACATAAAAAGTTGAAGCAAGCCTTTATTTATTTATTTTAACAAGAAACAAAAACCCTGTGACAAAAATTGACTTTACACTTGACATTTTTCTTCATATTTTTACGAACAACTCGTAACAATACAAATAGACTTCCATCGCAAAGGACCCTCTCCAATCCAAATTATTGCTCAGCCAGCGTAAACTTTTCAGTTTTATTTAACATTTTAAGAATAATTGGCAAGGTAAAGATGGAGCAAATTAATTACATGCTATTGGGACATTGCCATATGGTGTCTTAACACATTCCTATGGGGTCGCCGATGATTATGTATATATAGATCGCATATGAATATGTTTTTGCTACATTGAAAAATGTATATATATCATAAAATTGTATAACCCCGCCTTCCTCCACATATATAGTGCCCCCTACTACGCAAAAATTTTGGCTCTGTTCCTGGCCGTGATGATGCCCAGATCACTGGTAAAGATCCATGGGTATTTTTCCGTTAAAATTGGATGTAAGCAGATGATCAGATACACAGTATACAAAATGACTTGTACCAAAAAGAACATGATCAGCACTTGTAAAAGGAAGTAAAATTCACAACGTTGTAGTCATCTCCCTATCAAGCTTTACACTTTAAAACCAATGCAAGAACCAAGAGAATTATAAGAATCCCAGTAGAAGAACCACCCACTCTGTAAATCCAATAAGCATCAAACCTGGTAAAACTCTGCTCTAAAAACCCCAACAAAGTGATGGCCAGAATCAAAACCAACAGAACAAGAGGCAGCAAATAGGAAGAAATGTTACTAATGAGTGGCTCACCAAACTCCGGCTCAATCTCGGGCCTCCGGTCAATATAGAGAGGTGAGAGTACAGCAATGAGACCCAAGAAGATGGCTAGTAGTCTTCCATAAGATGAAATTCTTCCACTTCTGTAGATAGCTGATGGCTCCATCTAGGAAGAAGAGCTCCTAAGGAGAGAACAGAATGAGGGATGTTTTCTTTATTATGGAACTTGATTCCAATGATAAAATGATGGGGAATTTAGAATCACGCTTTAATTTAAGCTGCCTACTTGGAATAGCATCTTAAGATGCTCCTGATAGATAATATAGAGTTCCTATGGTCACACTAATGAGAGGTTGCTAAGGAAATTTTTAGGAGAAAATCGCATTTCTGAGGAGACATTAAAAAGATATTACCGAAACCTCAAAATGAATAGGGTGTGAAAGCAAAGAATATATATATATTTTTTAATGATTCAGTTTCATATTGTTTTCCATTTATGTGACCAAACAATTTTACACACTCGCAAAACATCATATTCGTATTTTCAAATATAGTCAGTTTTTTTTTTTTTTTTTTTTTTTTTAGCTTTTTTTCCCCTCAAATTAAAAGCAGGAAGTGCAAGTTATAAAAATCAAAGGAAATGATATTGGCACTCCCCTTTTCTCTATTGGCATTCATTTTTTATTGTCCTTACTAGCTAAAGTTTCTAAAACACCCTTGTTTTCAAACAATACAATTCCCTAATAAAGACAAAAAAAAAAAAAAACAAAAGAGTGCCAATAAAGAAAACCGGAGTGCCAATATCAATTCCCAAAATCAAACACCAAACAGATACATTGGGGAAAAAGTTGGCAGTTTTTTTTTTTTTTTTTGCTTAGTAATAAGGTTGGGAGGGGGAGACCAAAGTTCCAACCTCCCTCTGCGAAGAGGGGCTCCCAACTACCATAGCAGTTCAGTCAGTGAACTAGTACCACCCATTGAAAGAGCCAAGTTCATTGGGACATCCTTTTAGAGTAACCCTACCCACAAGAAGGATAATCACCACAGCCTCGCCAAAGTGCAATCTGGACAAATAATGCCCAATACACAACATCTGGTTCACGAGGACTACTAACCGCAAGAGGGATTCGAACTCGTGACCATGTGCTTGCACACCACTGAAGTTGGCAGCTACATCATTACAGAATCTTCCAGGAGAGAGAATTTGTTCTGTCTTTTTTAGATTGTCAGGACTTGGCAGTTAGCAGCTTGTTCAGGAAGTTTTGGACTTTTTGATGGATGGACGAGAATAAGGTACCAGAGAGAGAGAGAGCATACTCTCCACTAAACAAACTTAAAAGAGTAGAATTATTGTTTAGAATCTGATTCCAACATAATCAAAATGGACCTCTCAGATGTGCACCGGCTCTTGTGGACTATCACTGTTGGGAAACATGTTCGGATAAAATATCAAAGGGTCTCGATCCTCTCTAGTTCAAGTTTCGGATTTGGACCAGATGAAACAGTCCATATCTTGATCATAGGTTGGTATAATCAATAGTTCGGATTTGCTCATAACAACAAATAGACGATCCATATTTAAACTGTCTCGTCCTTGATTGATCGAAAACGCTAAATAATGAGAAGTTATATGACAATAGGAAAATAAAGTAAAAATATAAGAGTCTAGCCACTGAGTTTGAGAGGCGCGTCGCATAAAATTTCATGCTCTAAATACATGCGTAATGTTAATACAATCAGTAAAACCTCAGTTGAAATTACGTTGATTAAGTTTACCCACAGGCCTCATCCCAGTTTGAAATAGGAAACCATTTTTAGGGCATTTTTGTCTACATTTTCATGTTAACATCTGGAGAATAGATCTTCGGTTGCAATTGTCATGTCAAAACATGGTAGTAGAGACTTCTCAATGCAAAATCTGAGGTCAAATTTAAAATTCCTGTAAAATCAAGACAATGGGAAAATGATTACCACACGGTATGATTCTTTTGAGTTCGGGATTTTTCTTTAAAAAATCTGATGGTGAAACATTGGACTTCACATTAAAAGAACCTGACGCTAATATTTTGCATTTCCTGCAGACCGAAACCCTACTGAAATAATAGAAACGGATAGCGTAGATGAATATCGGAAATCCGTCTAAAGTGTTGAAGAAGTGTCGGTGGACAGATATGGTGGTGTGTAACATGAGTCAGACACGGACACATCACCTTCTTTGAAGTGTCTGTGCTTCCTGAGAAAATTTTCAGTGCCGAGTAGGTATTGCTTACGTGGTACCCACTCGGCAATCTCAGCCGTCCATAACGTGATCCAACAGTCTGGATTTTAGAGAGAGAAAAAGAAGAGAGAGAGTGTTTGGGTGAGAGGAGAGAGAGGGAATCAATCCAGGCCGCCCAAAACACATTTGGATGACTCGGATCATGCTTGGGTACCAAGTGGCAATACCCACTCGGCACCCAAAATTTTTTCGTGCTTCCTAATTGCACAAACTTCAAGTGGTTAATGCTATAAACTAGAAAACTGATGTGAGCTTGGCCGCTACACTTAACGAATTACTGCACGAAAAAATAGAGTCAACTATCATCATTGAAACTGAACGAATTTGTTGCAGTTCAAGAATGCTGAAGTCAATAGCATAGCCGGGAAAAAAAATATCAAGTGAATATGACACAAAAACTGAAATATGACACCAACCAAAAAGAGAATATATCGATTGTGTACACCATAAACAGAAGACTAGTTGAAGTTCAGAAACTACAAAATCCCAAATGCTATCCAGTAAAAAACAAATAGAATGGCCTAATGGCCACCGCCGGAGCTCTTTCTACTGCTTCCGTTGGACTTTCTCGTCCACTTCTGATGTGACGTATAAGGATTAGATGGTGAAGATGTGCCCGTCGATGGGAGTTCAGCAGGTAGTGCCGAAGCGGCGCTTGTAAAGGCATTTAGAACAAGGAATGCCAATATAGGAGAGAGATCCAAAGTCCCTCCAAGTGGTGGGATGATGCCGCGGAATATGTTCAAGTATGGATCACACACAGTGCTGGACAAGGAAACCGGACACAGTAAGAAGGCACATGGTTTCCAATAGAATGATATCATACAAAACTATCAAGGAGCACAAATGTATACTTCAGATAAAGAGGCAGCCTATGTAGCACCTAGAACCAACACATACACACGACACCTTGACTCAAAAAAAAAATGGACACTACACTTTGGGGACATGCTTAGGAAATACATGTGCAAGTTAGCACTTAAAAGTAAAAATGAAAACCAAGCCTTTTAAATACAATCAAGGTACCATATATCTTGTTTTTCAAATTTACCCATGCATAATTCGCTGAAGTCTTTTAACGAAATAAGTTTAATCCCTCATAGGTGTATTTATTCTCAATGAATCTATCACACAAAATGAAGACCCCCACGAGTGTCCACAGGGTATCCTGAGTGGCCTAGAATGTTCTAGAGTGCTCCTCGAGTGTCTAAATGGAAAAAGTTGAAAATCTGGGCCAATTATGATTTGAGTGTTGAAGACATGTCCTTAGAGTGTCGGTGTCTGCCATGTGTCCAACACTTGTACATGACCTCTAGCGAAAGTGTCCGTGCTTACGAACGTTCAGGTAGCTGACCGAACTCATATACTGAAGATATACCATTACATCCCCTGGATTATATGCATTGCATGCCCTGGATTTCCTTTCTTGTTCATTACATTCACTGGATGTTCGATTAAACAAGTATATGTTCCACAGGAAAATTTCTCCAAAGCATAGATTACCATGCCACATTTATTGACACTGCAATGTTAAAAATGGACTGAGTTATTATTGACCTTTTTATAAACCTCAAATAGACCCATGGTTTTCTTCGGCAGTGCAATATCCATAGCACTTCAATCATCACACAAGCTTAAGGATACTATATTTCATTGACCAATCTCATAGGGTACTTTTTTCTTTTTCTTTTTTTTATCCGATGTCGTTGGGTACTTGGAATGTGGCCAAAACATGAGAGGAGAGAGATTCAAGCCAGCCGAGAAAGAAAAGAGTTTATAGGCTTCTGAAATTGTAGTGTTCTGATTTTTTCATGGGACGAAACTCTTATCTGGGTAGTCCCTATAACAGATAGGCAGATTTAGTACAGACCAAAATTTTGAAAGGGTTAGCAACTCCGTGCGACTGTTGTTTTATGCGATTGAGTGTGCGTATGCTCAGGCATTTGGTGCTTGATGCAGAAACTACCTGTGTCTGAGTCATATGGATGATGCCCATGAACTATAGAGACACAAACAACATTTGCAAGCAACAAGCATCAAATCAAGATCAGTATAATTCCAATTTTAAATGCACAAAAAAAAAAAAACTTTGAATATCTAGAGGCGTACCTCAGGGGGCTAACAATGGCTGGAGGAGTGTTAGGAAACCAGGTTAAAACAAGCCTTACAACCAACAGATTGCTGTAGATATTCAAGAAGTTGTTAATACCATTGGCCACCACAAGCCCTGCCACTGAATCCCCAGGTAAAATGGCAGCAAAATTATGTTTGGAGAGACCGTTTAAGTTCCTGTAGTTCTTCTGATGGATCTGGAAGTGAAGTTGAATTGTCAATTAAGGAACAGAGAACTGCCACGTATAGCTCATAGATCAACCATAGTTAGAGAACAAAGGAAATAACCTAGAACAAAAAGTATTTTGTCTACCACTTTAGTGGTTTGATTTGTCGTTTATAACCCATTTGATTCTATTGTCAAAGTAGAGATGAATGCCCCATCCGCTTTTGATGGTGCTGCAGTGAAATGCAAATATCTTGTTATGGTACTGCCAGAGTAACTATGTACTCTTTCAAGGACAATACCGTCACGGATTCACAACACATAATAATAGTAATTTATGGAAAAATAGGTGAGTAATTCATACACAACCAAACTACTCACAATTTATTAATCCAGCACGCTACTATACAAAACATAACTCTCCCTTACACAGTCTCATTTTTCCTCTCACACAAACATCACAGTGGTGGGGTTCCCACACCTGAGAGCATACTCGCAAACATCTACTTATACATAAACCAAATAACTCAAACGCACACATTGCAAACCTAACTCTGCTCCTCCCACGAAAATACCAGTTGTCTTTGGTCCCTCGCATTTACTCTCAACTCCTCACACTCGAGCCCCACACGATAAATATTTCCCCAAACAAGTTTACCTCTTTACAACACTCCCCCTTAAACTTGATTGGCTTCTGAGAGCTATCCCTTGTCCTCTTCTTTCCGCAGTTGCTCAAAACCTCTTGTTGTCACTCTTCTTCTCCGCATCTCTCTCTCATGGGACAAACGCGCATTGTTGTCCATTAACTTTGGGAAACAATCTCTCTATTTGTTCCCACCTCTGTCTAACTAGAAAGACCTCTTGTTGTTCTTCACCCCTCTTTCCTGGGGGTCGTTCTCCCCTCTCCGTAGACATCAGAGGCTCCTCATTCTCACTCTCCAACGTCTCTTTGTCCATCTTGGCCGCCTCGACTACACTCCACTCGCTTAACGTCCCACAACAACACATGAAATACCACAATATTCATTTAAAAAATATCGCCTCACCCATGAGGAAGACACATAGGCACGTCAGCAGCGCATCTCAGACCCACGTGCCACCTTTCTCCGGCACATGCATGCTCTTCCGACCTCCGTCTGCTATGAAACCTCTCGATCTGTGATCGTCTATAGGAGACTATCGTAATGGTGCTCTAAATAATGTTTTACGACACCGTTTCATATGACTCGTGTTCGTCTTCTCCCGTTCTCCATTCAACCCCATCTCGCCTCATCTTGTGTTTCCTTTGTCCCAGGATCACTCACTATGCTCTCATACGGCATGATGGTAAAATAGCAAAGTAATTTTCACACAACCAAACTCACAATTTATTAGGGGTGAGCTTGGACCAGATTGGTCCGATTATATAATAAACCGCGAGCTAAACGACTACTTATGGATTATGAATTCGGAGAATCAAACCAACCCATAAAATTCATAGACGATCCAAACCAATCCATACTATTAAAATACGGTTCGGGTTCAGTTTTCGGTTTTGAAAGACGGTTTGCTTAAAATTGAAATATCATCTCCATAAACTATTTAAAGTTGCATAGATAAGCTAAGCAAAAACTTATATTAAAATTTAAAACAATTTCTGTTAAAATTACCATAACTCACTAACATCAACCAACTAAAGAAGAGTAGAATACCAGTAATTAGAGAAGGAATAGGGCCATGGAATAGAGTATTAGATTAGGAAATTACTACCAAGTAAAAAAATTAGGAAATCAATTGACTAAACCCGAGAAGTATTTGTTTAGCTTATTCAAATTAGGAAATCAACTGACTAAACCAAAGCAGTGTTTGTTTAGCTTCCTCAAATTATATGAATAGGTTATCAAATATAGAATTTTAGGGAGTTAATCTTGGAAGTGAAAGAATAGGGTGATGGAATGAAGCGTTAGATTAATAAATTGTTTAACTATGGAAAAAAGTTTACATGGTCTATACAAAGAAAGTGTGTGTGTGTGCGTGTTTATATATGTGTATATATATATGCAGAAATCTTCTAGTCAGGGATCCCTGACTTTGCTTATAGTCAGGACCTCACCTTTCCCGATTGAATTTTGATGATCTGAACCGTCCAATGTGTTCAGAATGTGTATTTAAGGGTCCCCACGAGGAATCGTCGAAAAAATGGACCGGAAAGGGCTTCATCCGCGCAGTTTTTCATAAAATATATATCTATGGTTTGTATGAAAAGCTGCTCGGATGAAGCCCTTCCCGGTCTTTTTTTTTTTTTTTATGATTCCTCACGGGGACCATTAAAAACATGTTCTAAACACATTGAACGGCTCGGATCATCAAAATTCAATCGGAAAATGTGAGGTTCTGACTTTAAGCAAAGTCAACGATCCCTGACCAGAAGTGGAACCTATATATATATATATATATATATATATATATATATATATATATAGGAAGATGTTCTATTGAGGACTCCCTCAAAGATCTCCTCCGTGAGGACCACCCCTTTTTTGATTTTGTTCTAATCCGGACTTTTAATCCAAAAATTTTTTTGACGATCCGATCCGTCCAATGTGTTCAGAAGGTGTTTTCAAGGGTCCTCGCGGAAAATCTTCAAAAAAAAAAATACCGGGAAAGGCTTGATCCAAGCAATTTTCACAAAAAATATATATTTACATTTTTTGCGAAAACTGCTTGGATCAAGCCCTTCCCGGTATTTTTTTTTGAAGATTTCTCGCGCGGACCCTTGAAAACACCTTCTGAACACATTGGACAGATCGGATTTTCCAAAAATAATTTGCAACACAAAAAATGTCATGTTTTTCTTATTTCCGGGAGGGTGTGGATGTGAACCGTGAGCTATATATATATATATATATATATATATATATATAGAGAGAGAGAGAGAGAGAGAGAGAGGATCCAGTCAGGACTCCCTAACTGGCCTTGCCGTCCACACCCCTACAATCTAGCACACTACAAACTAATAATTTGAAGCAAAAACCAATATTAGTAAGAAATCGAACCAAACAATCCAGTTAGGATTAGTCTGGACTGGATTCACAGTTTGACGGTTATTTTACACACCCCTACAATTTATTAATCCAGCACACTACAAACTAAACACAATTCTCACTTACATTCTCTCACACAAACGTAACAGTGGTGGGGAAAGACCCCCCTAAGGGGTTCCCAAGTAACTTCCCCAACCCCACCCCACCCTCATAATATACACACAAACATCTACTTAAACTAAATAATTCACACCAACACATTACAAACCTAACTCTGCACCTCCCATTAATCTACTCTCAACCTTGCTCCTATCTCTCAACTCCCACTCTCAAGGCCCGCACAACAAATATTACCGAAACAAAACCGCATACAACAATGTTATAGTCACAATAGAAGTAGGAAAATAAAAAGGGTATTATAAACCGTTTTTGCATTGCGATTGTTTCATGTGGCATTAGATAAATCAAAAGCAAACATAACATCAGTGTAGTTCTCAATTTGATTTGCAAGTCAAATTGAGACTGTTATAGCTATATTAGTTGAAGACTTGAAGGGGGTATTTACTTAGATCAAGTACTCCCATTGATGCCAAAATGCTATTGCCAAAGTCATTTTTTGGCTTGCTACATTGTCAAAAAGTAAAAAAAAAAAAAATAGCAACATTACTGTACCGCTCAGTGCCATTGTGGCATAATCCCGAATTCAAACCATTAGTTTAAACTTATCTCATGTTTCAATGCAAATCAAATGGGTTGGATCAAAGTTGTCAAATCGTGAATCGAATCGAGAATCGATTTAGTCTCAAATAAATTTTCCCTCTATGTTTACCTATAATACTTTACAAGAAGTAAATAATACTTTACAAGAAGTAAATAAGGAGAAATAATGAAAAAAGATGGCATATAATAAAACTAAGAACCATAATAATAGTGTGAATCCTTTTCGCCACAAAAAGAAAAAATGAAAAAAAAGAGCCAAGACTAAATTTAGCAAATCTAAGGGAATCAAACGATTCACCGATTCACAGATCGAGGGACCGATTAACTTCCGATTCAAGCAACCTATTCGTATCGCTGACCCACCGAATCATACGATACGAATCGTGACTCGTAGGAGGGTTGGATGATTTGGGAGAAATGGCAATGCAATCTGTTGGCATCAACAAATGGCCATGGGTGGAGTTAATTTTGCCAAAAAATATGCCAAATTGTGGCAATGGGACTACAAGGCTATAGGATAGACTTGATCTTATAAGCAATTAGAAATTACTCCCTCTGTCCCAAATCATTGGTCCAACATTCAAATTCTTGGGTTGTCCCAACTTGTTGGTCCTATTTGAAATGTCCATATAAAATTTATAGATTTTCGATGCTATTCCTTATAATGGCCATGGAGTATACACGTATTCAAAAGGGGATACAAGGGCAGTGATTTAAAAGAATGCCTCTTAATTTGAGTCTTAATGCCAATGTTCATGTCTTTTGAAAATAGCCAAGTCCCAACCGTTCTAACATTTGGAGGAGCAAAGATTACTAAATTAGAACAAATAGTGGAGCACACAAAACTGCATTCGGATGAGTTTCAACCTACACACGATACTAGACCCAAATCTTTCCCCCAGGCAGAGTTAACCAATCACTTAGTACATGCTATTAAAACAAACAAAAAACAAAAGGATCACAAGAAGTACATTCAGTTCAGCAAGCTATATATGCAAAATCTCCTTTCTCTCTCAACTATATGCAACATAATTACTTGGGCTAAAAACCCTAGGACTCAAAGGAAGTAACCATTGAGACCGGCAGACACAAGAGGTGCCCGGGTTCCCAGTTTGAACAACTCTTATTATTCTCACTAATTACTCAAGTTTTTCAAATTAGGTTGAAAAAGTTCTGTAGGATTGCCCCTGCAAGTTTCTTGTACCAGATCAAACCAAATAGAGCCATAAGTCCCAGTCACTCCCAATCAATTGAGATCGGCTATATGCGTATCCATTTTTCCTTTGAGTTCTATCGAGGACATCCTACCCCATAATATTCTTCTCTTTTCATATGATAGATGAACTTATCTACTACAATAACACAATCAACTATGATTGGTATCAAACCTGCAAACTCACAAAACTTAAGGATGCCACACAATCACTAGGCCAACTACCTTGGTAAGCCTAGTACTCAAATAGCCAGATCCTTTCAAACTACCACCTCCAATGTCAATTTTGGTGTACCCCTCCCCTCAGTGTCACCTTCAACCGTAACCATACCTCTCTTCTATGAGGTCAATCTACAATAAACACGCCCAAACCACTTTAATCTATATTATCGCATCTTATCTTCCATCGGTGCTACCCCTGCAACTTTCTTGGATGGAAAAAAAAATCCTAAAATTCATGTTTGGAAAAAACTCCTGAAACTTCTAAGTTATTTCCTGTGAATAAAACTAAACGGCATCAATGCATACACAAAACAACCTCTTCTCTCTCCAAACCCTCACAATTAGCAATATATATACTCATGAAACCTATTTTTGTTATCCAAGTGATTTGAGCCCCGCTAGTAACCAATCTTGAATCCGTCACTGAGTGCTAACACTAACCCAGTTAGCACTCAATGTAAAATTAAATGCTAAATTGGGAATGTATAAACCAAACCATAGAGCAAATGCTGAACTACACAGAGAGCTTCTTTTGCAGTTACGCGTGTCTATGTATATATGTATATACATAAGGGGGAGGGGGGGCACGTTCTACCTGGGAGAAATTGCGGAACGGAGAAGGTAAAGAGAGGAGTGTGTTGAGAAACGGATGGTTGGAAGCAAATGATTGTACAAAGCCAAGACATTCATCGGCAGCAGAGACAACTGTTTTGTGGAGATTTCGAAAGAAGCGCTCTCCGGCTGCCACTTGGTCATGGAAAGGGAAATTCAATTTGGGAATCGAGGGTTGGTGATTGAATACCAGTAATGGGGTAGATGAGGAAGAAGAAGAAAGTAAGAGAGCGTGTGACGAGAGCTTGTTGGCCACAAGGCTTTTCTGGGTTCCAGGAGAAGAATCGTCAGAAGAAGATGGAAGAGGAGGAGGAGACGCCATTAATGCTCTCTTCGGATACGAAGAGAGTAGGGACGAAAGGACAGTGGACTAGATGAACACAGATCGGATAAGAATAGAGTTCTTTTTGTCCTTTTTGAGTTTTTTTTATTTCTTTTTTGTACGTCGGAAGTTCAAACCATAATTACCCTGTAAAGTATATACTACGAGTAGTATTTACCCTTGCACAGCTATTAAAAGAGAAAAATGAAAAAGATTTTAATGTATTTTGTGAAATTACAAAAGTAAATAGACATAAAATATCTAAGCCCTTAGCATATCGACATTTCATTATGCCAAAATCTATTTGTAGACACCTCAATTTTGAACCCCTGTGCATCCCCAATGATGAAAGAAATGTTCAGCAATACCTTGAACAGCTGTTGTGGACTTCGGAATTTCTGGACAAAAATAGCCTTAACCGTACGGTTCACTATGCAAACCGTACGGTTCACCCTTTAAACATCAAGCCGTGCGGTGCACTCATATAAATCGTGCGGTTAACCTCATGAGCCGTACGGCTATGTACCAAGAAATATTCGTTTTGCCAGCAGGAGCATCTCACCATGAAATAGCAAGGAATCGTACTCGTTTTTATTCTTTCCTTCGGCTATAAGAACACCTCGCCTCTCTCCATCAAAACACAACAGAAACACCTCCCCACTCCGGCGACACGCTGATAAAATTTCCAGTCATTTTCCGTTCAAAATTCCGTCCAAACTTCTCTAGAAATTTCGAACCCATTTCATTTCTTCTATTCAAACCTCCCTTGTGATCCATCAGTGCGTATCCAATTCATTTCTAAGGAGTTCAAAACCCAGAATTTCCAAAGTTTTCAGACCGTTCAAAATTCTTGCAGAGGTACGATTGAACTTCGAAAACCGGGTTCATAACCTAGGTTCTTTGAGGGGATCCTCCCGGGCCGAGAGTAACTCTAATAGTTATCTCTAGGCTCGGGTGGTTGAATATTTCATAAAAATCAAGTTTTTCTAGCAAGAGCAAGCTACTGTTCTAAAACCAAAATTTCAAAATTTTTCTCAAAAAAGTGGACCGCACGGTTAACCTAAGTGCACCGTACGGCCCACTAAGGCAAGCCGTGCGGCTAACCCATGTAGAACAAAAAATTTCTCCTGTTTTTCCTATATTCATGCTCTGTTTTCTGATTATTCTGCGGTTTGTTCAATTACGTTTTTGCCCTTCTATTCTCTTATTATTATTATTAAGCCTTTTTACTAATTTTATTTCTGTTATGGTTTTATTGCTATCTCTCGTCATTTATCTATTTACTTGTCAAAGTTTCCGATAGAAATGTTTTCCCAAAAATCCCACAAAAATTTAGTAGAGACCGGAAATTATCCGGGCGAACGGGGTGTTTTTCAACAAAACCTTCCCCGTTCGTAACCTGGCTTCCGAATCCAAGAATCGTTTCGCAGATCAAACCTTTTTTTTTTAAATGGCACGAGAGTCATTAATTATTTTCGACGGTTTCTCGGGTACCAAAATCATTTTCCAAATAAATCCCGGGTGGTGACTCACATTTTTCTATTTTCCTCGAGCCGCGCGTGGATCCGACTGTCCACAAAATGGCGACTCTGCTGGGGATTTTTAAATTAATTTCTATTTTGGCATTTTACACCTGTAAAACGACCCCCAAAAGCTTGACAAAAACGAACACGCCCTGCGTGATCGAGAAAGGAATGGTGCAGTAACGGGGCTACGCCCGACCAATCCGGACTGGAGCTTTCCCGGTTATTTGCTTGAGTAAAATTTCAAAATAAAAATTAATTTATTGGTGAGCCAAATTTGAAAAATATTTGTGGGATTTTGAAAACATTTTTATTGTTAAACTTTTGCATTGCACGTGCATGGTTACTAGCCTCGCCGCTGCGTCTTGGTTACCCTACCCAGCTTGCTGGTGTTAGGACATCCCTTGATTCTCGGCAACCCCGGACGATGATGAGCCAGCCTGCCGTTCGACCTTTGCCATGCAGTACACTTGGCACTGGGAGGCAAATATTGGCTCTAGTCTAGGGAAACCCCCTTAAACCAAAACCCAGCCTTTGCATATAATCAACCGTAGTACTTTCCAACCTAGGACAGGAACCCGCAGGGTAGGATTATCTGTTATATCCTGTTTACCTGTTATCCTCTTTACCTGTTATCTGTTTATCTGTACGTCTTATCTGCTTGTCAGTCGTTCATCCATCTTTGTATATATCATTCCATGTACATACTGTCTCCATCTTGCATGCATAATTAGGAGAGCTTAATAAGGATTGCCCCGACAAGCACACATTGTGTTGGATAGACAAGGATTCCTCTCTTCAAAACAAAAAAAAATAAAAAAATAAAAAAAAAGATCAAAAAAAAAAATTAAAAAAAAAAAATAATACTGCAACTGGCTCTCTTTCCCAGAATGAAATACGCATTTCCTTTATGGTAGAGTCATCATGTCTGGAGGACCATACAAGCGATTCAAGTCTACCCTCACCACCCACCAAGGGGCACCCGTGTGGATAATCGAAGAAGTTCAGCCCGAGCAGCCTCCGTGCAAGCCAGAAGAGCCTCAACCAGGAAAACTCAACATAGAAGACCATATGGGGGAGGACCTTGATGAAAAGCTCAGTTTGCTGGCTGAAGCCAACTTGCCAGGTGTGTCTCTCCAATGGGACGCGAATGAAGGGTGGAAGTTTTGTTTTCCAGAAGAGCCAAAGCCAATGCCAGAAAAGATCACCTTAATGATGGAGCAAGAGGATGGGGAGTTCGCAACCATGCCACCTGTGAAATACTTTGATGCCAATGGCCAGCCCGTCTACTACTTTGAAGACCCAGTCACAGGCCACAAATACTGGGACGAGTGCGAATGTGATGTGTGCTTTGCAGATTGCCTTCTCAACAATGATGGCATGACCCCACAGCAGCTCAGGGATCAGTGCGAGCAGGAGAAAAACGAGGACCCCAAAGGAAAAGGAAAAGCTGATGAAACAGGGCCCTCCGCAAGGCCGACATCTCCAAATCATCCTTCCTCTTGAGAATGGCTTTCAAAGCCAGAAATAATCATACAATGACCAAATCAAGCCAACGAGGGCTTCTTTTGAAGAATCAGGTCGACTTGTGGTTCTTGTCCATTATCGAGTCTGTTGCTGTTTAATCATCAAGTCTATTATCAGATGTAAATACCCACTGACTTAATCCAGCTATCGAGGCTTCTTTTGAAGGACCAAGCCAGCTTGTGATCCTTAGCACCTGTTAATTATCGAGTTTATTATCGAGTCTGTTGTTATTTGCTTATCAAGTCTGTTGTCGAGTCTGTTGTTGTTTGATTGTCAGGTTGGTTGTCAAGTTTGTCATGTCAGTTTGTAAAAATTCCATGCTTTTAATGAAAAGATCTTTTGAGAAAAAGAGCCAAAATTGTAGTCCTGAACTACGTCACGGCCTGATTCCTCTCCATGAGGATACGTAGGCAACCTCCGGTCCGGCCGTTGTTTTCATAAATCACAGGAATTCGAATATATCCAACAAGTTGAGAGAAATTGGGGCAATCCTTTCGTGCATCACGCATCATCTTGCACAAACATTCTTTCCCATTTTGCACGTGCATGGCATATCGCATTCCTAAGTTCAATTTGTGCATATTCATCAGTACTAACCATTGGCAAGAAAAAGAAGAACCTCACACCGGGTTGGACCCGAATCCCCGAACAGCGATTGGTTCGAACTGAGTCAGGAACAGAACAGTCAACAGGGGGTTTAGCCATGACAGAAGAAAAAGATAAAATTCAGCTTCTTGAGGATGCCTTAGAAGAGCAGAAAACCAATAGCGCCAAGCAGATGGCTCAGATGATGATCATGATTCAGAAATTAACTGCTCAACTCCCTCCACCGGCAGGAGGATCAAGCAGTCAGAACATGGAGTCGGTATTAACCAAACTGGCTAAACTCGAGGAGTTTGTGCAGAAACAGGAGAAAATAGCAGCTACAGGTATCGACATGGAAAAATTGTGCCTTTTTCCAGATGCAAAACTCCCCGACAAGTTCAAACCGATGGATTGGGACAAGTTCGACGGCAGTGGTGACCCGAAAGCTCACCTGCAAACATATGTGGGCACTTTATCCATGTACGACGTTGGAAAGGATGCAATGGGCCAGATGTTTCAGCAAACGCTAACCGGACCTGCACTCCGTTGGTTTCTGAATCTGGATATCTCCAAGAAGAGGACGTGGGAAGATATTGGGGCAGCCTTTGTCGCCCAATACAATTACAACATTCAGCTTGAAATGACTATTCGGGAACTGGAGTCAACCAAGATCGGGAAGAACGAGTCCTTTGCTGATTTTGTTAAAAGATGGAGAGGGAAAGCCTCTCAGATGATGGAACGACCTTCAGAAAAGGAACAGATGAGGATTATTACCAGAAATCTGGAGCCAGACTTTGCCAAGCACTTGGTGGTCTTTCAAACCACCGCTGATTTCAAGACCTTCTATGAAGCCGGCCTGGCAGTCGAGGATGCTCTCCGAAGCGGCTTATTTGAGAAAGGTGAATCTACCCCTAAACCCAGACGAGTTTACTCTGGCAACAGCAACACCTTGTTTGGACCCAGCAACTACAATCAAAACCAAGCCAGCTCCTCCAATCCCAAACCAGCCAAAACTGAACCAGTTAACCAGATCGCAACCCAGTCACAATTCCAGCCAACAGCTCCCCGGCCAAGAAGAGAATTTCACCCACTCCCTTTTCCCCTTGTCACAGTATACAAAAAGCTCCTCGATCGAAAAGCCATCCAGCCTCTCGAGCCTCGAGAATTACCCAAAGAACTCTCCCCCAATCATAATCCAAATGCCTACTGTGCCTACCACCAAATGCCCGGCCATCACACCAACAATTGCCTGCGTCTCAAACACAAAGTACAGGATCTTGTGGACGACGGAACCATCCCATTTCCCGATCAAAAGCCCAACACCATTTCCAACCCTTTACCGAATCACAAGCAAAACACCCAAGTTGGTCAGATATCCTTCACTTCCACTACAAAAGACCTTACTTCCACTAAATTTGACCCTAGCCTCTATATCATCCCAGCTACCCAACCAAAGCCTGTCGTCCCCCTGCCAGAAGATCTTGGGGTCCACTTTCTCTCATATACCAGCATGGGGCAAAATCCTAGATGGAGTGACGTTGTGGAGGAAGGAGAATGGTCCATGAGCGATCAAGATTGGGAGGAATCCCGACAAGCAGTATTCGGTTCTTTGCTAATCCCTGGAAACTCAAGCCAATTCACCGTTCCTGAATCACTTGATGAGCCTGTTGTTCGCATACCGGAAAATTCCCATGTCCATCAGATCAAAGTAACAGAGAGCATTTTCAAGCAAGACGAAGAGGAAAGAAATTCAAATCTCCTAGGAAGGACGTCAACTCCGGACAGGCCTCCTGTGGATCATGTCTCACCACTCACCCAGTTCAGAGAAGAGGGCCGTTCTATCATAGAAGCCGCCTTCGGAAACCAAGATTGGCTCCCACAAGCACACATCAGCGACGGATCTCTGCCTCGGCCGTCAGTACCATTCCCGCCGACATCCAATATATCAGTACTAGTCACTGACCCCATGGCAACCATCTGGGATGAAAAAGCAGTAGTCGATATCCGAGTAAGCAATGATGAGGTGTGGACTGTCAACAAAGCCATGCTAGATCCATCCTTTTGGCAAGACTCCGAAGTGGACAACCTCAAGGCACAAATGGAAGCAGTTGAAATCAAGGAACAAAGGGCCAGAAATGACCTGATGAATTTCTGGACCGAAGATCAAGAAACCATGTAGAAAAGGGAAGCCATCAGGGCCGGCAAACGGAAAGTTAATAAGGAGTACACGAATTTCTGGGGTGAAAACCAGAAGTTATGGGAAGAAACAGTCAACAGAATAACCAAAAGTGGTCGAATCTACCAACCAGCCCATCTTCAAAATAAGAATCCCTCCAGCCATGCCACAACAGGAGATTTCGCTTGGGATGATCCCATCCTCGAGGACACAGTTACGGACCATCCAGAGGTCATTGTTCAGCAAAACTCCGCTGCTAGGCCACCTCCGAAGAATTCCCGGTAGCAAATGATCCGATTCAAAAGCAGCTTGAACGAACTCCAGCCTCAGTATCCATTTGGGGGTTACTCTCTTCATCTCGAGAGCATCGTCAGAAGCTAATCAAAGCTCTGTCAAACATGGAGGTGCCACCAGACACTCCTCCTGAAACAATGGTAGCCCTACTTACACCAACTCGCGCAAAGCATGTTGTAGTTTTCACTGAAAAAGATTTGCCGCCAGAAGGAGCCGGTCACAACAAGCCGTTACACATCACTCTGAAATGCAAGGAAAAATGGGTCCCGATTGTGTTATTAGACAATGGATCAGCCTTGAATGTCTGTCCCCTGCGTACAGCCTATTGTTTGGGTTTTAAGAACAAGGATTTCCAGCCTTCAAATCTTGGAGTGCGCGCTTATGATAATACCCGACGAGACGTGGTTGGGACCATCCAGATGGAAATAGTGATCGAAGATTTCGAAACTAGTGTTAAGTTTCATGTGCTCGACATTCCTTCGTCGTTCAACCTGCTGCTGGGCAGGCCTTGGCTCCACCGGTCAGACATCATGGCCGTACCCTCCTCTCTACATCAGAAAGTTCAGCTCGGATTGGCTACCGGAACCTTGACCATCTATGGGGATTCTGGAATTCGCCCGCATGTCTCTGACAACGCTCCCCTACTTGAAATTGCTCACGGAGAAGAAGACATTGCTCTTGGAGGGTTTTTCTTTGACACTTCTAAAGGTGTACACACTATCAAAATGGACGAGGATTTCTCAATAAGATCAACGGCCTTGGACATGATGCTGAAAATGGAGTATTTACCCGGCCTAGGGCTTGGCCGCAACAATCAAGGGATAGCCGAATTTCCTAAGTTTTTGACAAATAATCACCGCTTTGGTCTTGGTTATGAATCAACAAGCAACAAATCTAAGGAACAAGCACGTGCCAATCAAGGGCCTATCCATTTCACGAAAGCCCCAGAGGCTGTTTACCTGGGAGAGTCAGAACCTTTCTGGGACATGGAAGCAAAAACCAAGCTACCAGGATTTGAAATATTTGCTGACAATACCTGGGATAGTGATGATGAAGCAGAAAAATGGGAAGAGCCAATCAAGATGCTCCATGATGACTGGATCGAGGTTCTTGACTCAGGGAATCTTTTATCGCTGTTTGGGGAAGAAAGTCCACTAGGTGTGAGAGGGGACGAGCCTGCCGCGACGCTTGATGATTTAAAGCCTGTTGGAGATATGGAGCTGATGATGCTGGGACAGGAAGCTCTGGAGGGTGTTGCCACACTCATCATGGATGCCAATGGGATTTATAAAAATTGCACTTTTGTACCTAGGATCATTTACACTGGCACTGATTTTGAATCTAAGTCTGAGTCTAGCGTTGCATCTAGTATTGGGTCTGGTTTTGAGTCGGAGCTTGAATCTGTTATCGCTCCACGTCATCACTTCTCTTTTGAGTTTGAGTCCACTCTCATGTATCATGCCCCTGGGGCCCCCTTCTTTGAAATGAATGAAATCGACTTTGCTTATCTTGCTGTGTCCGAAATTAATTGTGTCGACCCCGATGATGAGGGGATCGAGTTTGAGGAAGAAATTCCAAAAGAACTCCGATCTCTAATCGAAAGGGAAGATGAAAGGCATGCTCAGCCTATAAAAAAAGAAGTTGTTTCTATAAATTTGAGAGATGAGAGTAATCCGCGCATGGTTCAAATCGGCTCCGGACTGTCTCCAGAAGAATTCAAAGCTCACTCGGATCTCCTGAAAGAATTCGAAGATGTTTTCGCATGGTCACACGCAGATATGCCCGGTATCGACCCCGAAATAGTGGAGCATCGAATCCCCTTGTACCCCGATGCTAAACCTGTCAAGCAGAAACTAAGGAAAATGAGGCCGGATTGGGTGTTGGAAATCAAGAAGGAAGTTCAGAGACAGATAGACGCAGGATTTCTGATAGTCACCGAGTACCCTCAATGGGTCGCGAATATTGTGCCTGTTCCTAAGAAGAATGGAAAGATCAGGATTTGTGTAGATTTCAGGGACCTGAACAAAGCAAGCCCAAAAGATGATTTTCCTCTGCCACACATAGATGTCCTGGTAGATAACACCGCGGGACATGCACTACTGTCATTCATGGATGGATTTTCAGGTTACAATCAAATCCTCATGGCTCCCGAAGATCGTGAGAAAACCACTTTCACCACAGAGTGGGGCACCTATTGTTACAGGGTTATGCCGTTCGGACTAAAGAACGCGGGGTCTACTTACCAGAGAGCTGCCACAACATTGCTGCATGACATGATCCACAAGGAAGTAGAAGTGTATGTGGATGACATGATTGTCAAAGCCAAGGAAAGAGAAGGGCATCTGCCCGCCCTCAGAAAATTCTTCGAGAGAATCCGCAAATACAGGTTACGCCTCAATCCTGAGAAATGTACATTTGGAGTCACGGCCGGAAAAATGCTCGGATTCATGATCACCACGCGAGGGATCGAGGTGGATCCATCAAAGATTAAAGCCATCCTAGAAATGGAGCCACCTCGGACGGAGAAGGAAATACGGAGTTTCCTCGGAAAAATCCAGTTTATCAGCAGATTCATCGCCAAGTTAACCTCTACTTGCGAGCCGATGTTTCGCCTACTCAGGAAAGGTGTGTCATTCAAGTGGGACGGTAAGTGTCAACAAGCTTTCGAGGCCATCAAGAAGTATCTTCAGAACCCTCCAGTATTGATGCCACCCATACCTGGACAACCCCTCATTCTGTACTTATCTGTCACATCCTCAGCCATGGGATGCATGTTAGCACAAGAAGGGGAAGGAGGAAGCGAGAAAGCAGTTTACTACATCAGCAAGAAAATGATGGGGTGCAAGGAATGATACACGTCGCTGGAAAAAGTTTGTTGGGCATTAATCTGGGCTTCCAAGAAGTTAAGACATTACATGTTGGCTTATTCAGTGAAGTTGATCTCTCGAATGGACCCACTCAAATATCTGTTCGAAAAGCCAGCACTGACAGGAAAACTGGCACGATGGTTGCTCATGCTAGCGGAGTTTGATATCAAGTACGTCACTCGGAAGTCAGTAAAAGGGAAAGCAGTTGCAGAATTTCTGGCAGACCATCCTGTGGAAGGGCCAGAGGATATAGAGTTCGAATTCCCTGACGAAAATGTAATGACAGCAACCGACGGCGTCTGGATGTTGTATTTTGATGGAGCCGCCAATCAGAAAGGGTTCGGAATCGGGGTGTTACTGGTCTCACTAGAAGGGTCACACATCCCTCTTGCTTTCAAGTTAAATTCCGAAGTCACTAACAACCAATCAGAATATGAAGCATGCATAGTAGGGATGGAAGCTGCCTTAGAAATCGGAGTTGAAAGACTGGAGGTAGTCGGGGATTCCAACTTGGTGGTGTCACAGGCCAACGGAGAATGGAAGGTGAAGGAAGACAAGCTCAAACCCTACCACCAAGACCTCGAAAATCTAATTCCACGATTCCAGTCGGTCACATTCACTCATATTCCTAGATTGAAGAACAGATTTGCCGACGCCTTGGCAACTTTAGCCTCGATGGTGGAGATACCAGCTGGAATTAAACTCAGACCAATCACAATTGAGCAGAGGGACAAACCTGCTTTCGAATATGTCATGATTGTCAATGAACCTGACGACGGGCTGCCCTGGTATCACGACATTTGGAACTTCATCAAGAGAGGGGAGTACTCGGCAGGAACTGAAAAGAAGGATCAGATTGCTCTTCGAAGATTGGCCTCTCAGTACATCATTTGTGGAGGAAAGCTGTACCGGCGTTCGCATTGCGGGATGCATAAGTTGTGTGTGCATGATACAGAAGCCACCATGATCATGGAAGAGATTCACGAAGGAGTCTGCGGTCCTCACATGAATGGGATAATGCTCGCAAAGAAGATTCTCCGCCAAGGATATTACTGGTCAACCATGGAAACTGAGTGCGTCCAGTACGTAAGGCAGTGTCACAAATGCCAGATTCACGCCAATCTCATGCACATACCACCGTCAGAATTACACTCCATGACTTCGCCTTGGCCTTTCTCCACCTGGGGCATCGACGTCATCGGCAGAATTACGCCGGCTGCGTCTAACGGGCACAAGTTCATCTTGGTAGCAATCGATTACTTTACCAAATGGGTCGAAGCCGCTTCATACACAACTTTGACAGCAGTTCAGGTCTCCCACTTCATTAAGCAGAACATCATCTATCGATATGGTGTCCCTCAGGCTTTTGTGTCAGATAACGGGGTTCATTTCAAGGGTAGAGCCGCCGAAACTCTCGAAGAATTCGGAATCTAGGTTCATAAGTCAACTGTTTATCGGCCACAAACCAATGGGGCCGTGGAAGCAGCAAACAAAACCCTCAAGACAATACTAGAGAAGACCACTCAGTCTGCGAGAGATTGGCACGAACAACTGCCGTTGGCATTGTGGGGATACCGGACGTCTATTTGTACTCCCACAGGGGCAACACCTTATTCTTTGGTATATGGCATGGAGGCTGTCCTCCCAATTGAACTTGAGGTACCATCCCTAAGGATCATGATTGAATCAGAAATCGGCGAAGCGGAATGGAAAAGCTCGAGATTCGAGGAACTTATGTTGTTTGACGAGAGGCGGCTCAAGGCTCTGTATCATGTTCAGGGTTATCAACGCAGAATCGCACGGGCATTCAACAAGAAAGTGAAATCCAGAGATTTGCAAGAAGGTGACATGGTTCTAAAGGAAATTCGAGCGCCAGTCTTCGATCCTCGTGGAAAGTTTCGACCAAAATGGGCAGGTCCGTACATCATCAGGAAGATCTTGTCTGGAGGCACAACACAACTCATTGATCTCGACGGCAACGAATTCTCAACTTTGGTCAACATGGATCAGCTCAAGAGATATTACCCCTGAGAGAAGCTCGCTGGACTGAAAACCGCAAGGGCGGACGGTGCCAGGCAAAATTTAGAGCAAGCCTGCTAGATCGAAAACCCACATCGGGCGATTTAGGCAAAAGATAAGGCAAATCAATCAAAAGAGCTCGCTAGACCGAAAACCCGAAAGGGCGGTACTAGGAAAAATTTAGAGCGCAAAAGGAGAGTGTCAATACTCGAGTGAACCCTAGCCAAATCTGTACTTTCGAACTACGTCATGACCTGATTCCTGTAAAAAGGATACGTAGGCATCCTCACCTTGAGGACCGGTCGCCACTTTTCAAAAAAAAAAAAATATATCTCTTTGAGTTGGTTTATGACTATTGTGCACAGATTAAAATGCAACTCTCATAATTCATCTTTATTGAAATAAACTTCTTGGATTACATGGCTGAGCATGAAACTTTCAAAACACAAAACAAACAGCAAAGCTTGACCTCACACGAAGCATCTTGTGGATCGAAGCAATTTATTTCAGGCACATTAAGATCAAGTTCAAAAGTCATCTTTGACTTCCATGTTCTCTTGTTTCCATGTCTCTTATCAACCATCTCACATAGCGCTCTGAAAGATTGACACTCGGATACTGATCCCTTGGAATGGTTACACGCTCCCTCCAAGTATTTTGATAAGCTCTGAAGGTGGCAAAGTTGTGGTTAGGCATGACAAAGTTCTCTGGTAGTGGTATAGTCTGACGAACGCCAAGCTGACGGAGAATGCGGTTTGGGATGTAGAAAGTCCAGCCAGATAACCCGGCCAAAATCACCCGCTGACGCCCCATGTTGCTCACGGTCATGGCAAGATTGTCAAGCCAAACCAAACGCCAAGCAATTACCTCTTCTGTAAGCCGGGAAAGCACCCCGAACCAACCCTGCACATCGTCAAAGACTTCCAGAAAATCCCTTTGAATGAATCCCTGTGTTTCATGAATCCGCCCCCGAGGCGCGGTTTCCAGCAAATTAGCCTTGTCACACAGCCATATCTGTATCAGAGAGAAAACAAGTAAGAAACCATAGACAACCTAAACCCGAGCGTTGAGGTAAAACAAGAAAGTGGGAAGAACCGGAAAAAGGAGAGCTGAGTGAGAAACCTACCTGTAGGAGCAAAGCACTACCTTCAAAAACATTGGTGTCCCCGGCATGAACTCTGTCTAAACCCATCAAAGTCTCAGCCAAAACCATCGGAGCCACATCTTTGCGTTCCTCAATTTGCATGGCAACGCCGACCAGTGATGAACTCGCTTGTCCGTCAGACCGGACGAACAAGAAAGCAGCAAGCAGGCAAAGACACAGTGCAAAACCGTCCGGACGGAACTGTGCTATGATTCGCGGAATGTTGATAGTACCTCCTTGGAGCATAGATTTCGCTGCTTTATTACTTATCCCAAGATTGGTGGATAGTGCATTGGCAAAGTTTACCCCGTGCAGAGGGATAACCGGTGTCTCCAAGTCAAACCCGCCAAGATACGCGTGAAACTCCTCCACAGTGGGACATAACTCGTGAAAGCCGAAACGGAACGCATGTACCTCCGAGTCCCAAAATCGAACTGCAGCATGCAAGAGCTCAGGACGAATGGTTACGTCCCGGATACGGCGTAATGAAGTCATCCGATGACCCTGAAAGTTGAGCCATCCAATGCCATCAAGTTCATCAAGCCAAGGCCGAACCAAAGCCGAGAAACTCATGACTGAGTGACGGATATAGAGAGAACAAGGGATTTTGGGTTTTCAGAACACAAAGGGGGCTGTCAAGCAAAGCCATTTATGGTGTACATGGATAAGAAAATCTCTGGATCATTTGCCTCGTAAAGCGTGCCAACGTTGAAGAGCGCGGAAACTCATCTCAAAAATTGGAAAGGACCTCAGAAGGAGCAAAGCTGGACGATCTTTCAGACCACAGAACCATCAGACAATAGCCAGACAAAGCAAAAGTCCAGGGGTCTGTAACAAAACTCAAGTTTTTGGCATTTTCAGGAGTAAGCCGTACGGCTCACTCTACCTGGCCGTACGGCCCATCCATGTTAGCCGTATGGCTAACTCTGTGGTATTCATGACCAAATTTTAGTTTAAGCCTCCAGAAGTTGTTTCGGATGTATTTTGGGCATTTTTCCTGATCATACAAGACATAATGGGTGTTTTAAAGCTGTGGGAAAAATTGGTTTGAATTTTGGACCACATTTGCGTAGGCAAGTACTCCAAGAGCTCAGACGTGCCAAAACCAATGGGCTAAGAATATGTCGCATCGCCTTTCTGGCGTCAACGGCTTTAGCAAAACCATGCCAAAACGTCCACGAGGATATCATGGGGGCTATTTGATGAATTTTAAGGAAAAGTTTGTGGTCCTGGTCCTGGATGTCCACGCTCAAGATCACCCGATATCACCCAAACAAGGAGCGCCGATGGGCCGAAATGAGTCCGAGTGTCAAAATTCTTTATTCCACTCATTCGAGCAGAAGTGGCATACATTTGTGATATGTCATTTAGGTGAATATCAAATAAATTCAATGCTTCGGGCGCAATGGATCACGTTATGCCTACAAATGCTCAAATTTCCTGTAAAGTTTTCAGTTTGTCGAGTCAGTTTGTACATACACTTTTCATCACTTCATTCTAGTACAGAGTTACATATTTTTCATTTTCCAGGGGCATGTATTACTTATCGTCAGTCACTCACCAAACAATCATGTGCAAAAACTTGGCTTTTCTTTCAAAATGTGCCAGTGTGAGTCATTTAAAGCATAGCAAATATGTGCAATCTATATAAAATCTAACAAGCATCCATGTCATGAGCATAAACATACATCTATCCAGGGCAAACTGGCCCAACATCAAAAGCTACTACGGCTCGCAGGCCGTATCTATGAAAAAAAAAGTAAAAATGGGGCAAACAGGCGCCCGAATCAAAACTGAGCACGCATGCTCGTCCTAAAAACCACTACGTCGCCTCTTCGTAGGCTGGCGACGGCCGAGTGTCAGAAGTGGATCCTCCTCAGGCGTGCCCTCGCTGCCATCACCACCACTACTCTCTGCATCTCCCTCCCGGGGAAGCCACTGCTCTCCGCAAGCTGAACTCTCGGGGGCACCCTCTCTCTCAACAGAGGAACGCAGCACTCTGCTGGACGCAGGAATCACCAATGGGACTGAGGACGGACCACCACCGACGTTCTTCATCAAAGGCCTCCTACGAGGCGGTAAAGAAGGAAGTATGTCCTGGACAGAAGAAAGAAGCCCGTTAATCAAGCAGTCAAGACATTCAGAATCTTAAAGAGCAAGGCTTGATGGATACCTGATCCGTCTCACTCACAGGTGAAGCTCTACGGGTGCGTCTACGACGTCCACCCGACCCACTGCCTCCAGTACCGCGACCACTACCAGCCCTGCTGCTGCCTCCAGCACTTCGCCCTCCGCGGCGACCTCCTGCTCTGCCTCTCGTCTCACTACCGCCACGGCCGCCTCCCGCGCCGCGGCTACCCCCAGTACCTAGGCCACCTCGCCGGCCAGCTCTGCCTCCGCGGCTACCACCAGCTCCGTCATCCCCATCATCGTCATCTCCACTAGCATGGGGCACAATGCCCGGCTCTACTCTCGGGTGCACCTCCGGAGGCCCACCAATCGTGAGACTGCGAACCAAAGCCTCCAAGTCTCGCACCAACTGAACGGCGGATGCAGCCCAGTCCGCCGGGATCTGCAGACAAAGATCAAAAGCATTGGCAGGAAACATAAATAAATGCTTGAATAAAACATGAAGTTTAACTATTTCTTGTTTTCAAATTTCAGGATTACCTCTGTCGCTGTAAGAGTAACTGGTGGAGTGACCTCAGGAACCACTACATACCCCATACTCCCGTTCGGCAACATCACATCAATCTCTCTCCTCAAAACAGGCAACACTGGACCCTCCACAGGTGCAGGGGCAGCCAGACGGGTCTCCATATCCAGACTATAAGCCAGAACGCTCACCACATAACCGTCATAGTCCTCCGAGGAGCTGAAGACCAACTCTGTATCCAGCACCGTGAGCGCCTCCACCTCAGCTAAAGTGTACTCCTGCGTCCTCTGAACAAACGACGGGAGAGGACCTGGCACTCTAAAGTGGTCTAAACCCAGGGATTGGCGTGTCACCCTCTCGCCCAAGTACCACTGCCACCCGTACGGAGACTCCAACAGCACGCGCCCTCGCGTCACTGCCCTGCTCTGAGTCAAGTAAGGGGCACTCAAACCATCCCACACATCCCAGTTCACTTGCAGGGAAATCATGGGTTACGTTCAAGAAACCGACATTGGAATTAAAGAAACTAGAAAGGCATTCAGAGAGTTTGGTATCATACCGTCTCACCCCTGGATTGGTCTAGAAAGACACGAAAGAATCTCAGCTGCCCCTTTCTCCCACCTTTCCCAACATGCTCCTTGGCCCACTTCACCGCCCGTGGGAGCACACGTTTGTCTGCATGAGAGTTCTCTGGGGCTGGCACTCCAAACACCTCATAAGCCCATACCTGCGTTTTTCAAAGGAATTCATCAGTAACAGGAATGAAAGCAACAGTACATGGAATATCTGAATCAAAAGCAACAACATGACATACCTCCAAGACCCTCCAGTAGCCTCCGAGAGTGTTCGCCGCTCCGCGAACCACTGAGCCAAGAAAGCAATAAAGAGTACCCAAGGCAGCTCCACCCCAGTCAAACCGGCCAGCTGTCCTCAAGTCTGCCAAAGCAGGTAACCAGCTCAAGTGCACTGAGTTCTGCCTATTCGGAAATAGCGCAGTGCCAAACAAGAACAGCAAATAGGCTCTCGCCATCTGTGCAGCCTCAACAGGAGACCCCGGCTCGTGATCCCATATCGCCGGTAAGTGGTCACATCTCACCATCACCTCATCTCCGACCTCTCTCCCCAGAAAGTGACGCACCGCCGCCCTGTCCAAATATAAGCCAGAGTCAAAGGGTATCGGCTCGCCACCAACCCTCAACCCTGTAGTCGCTGCGAAGTCCAAAGGGGTGATCGTCATCTCCCCGAACCGAAAGTGAAAGCTATTGGTGGTGTCCCACCAATGCTCTATCAAAGCCCTCAGCAACTTCCGGTCCGTCCGGGTAGGCAGTAGCGTACTGATAAAAGTGGCAAAACCAGCAGCATCCACCAACTCCCTTACACTCGGGGGCAACCTCCTGTACTGAGCCAGGCAATCAGACGGCCCGCCATATCCAAGAAGAGAACGGTCCACCTGTTTCAAAAATATGGTACAAGTTCAGTCAGTAAAGCAGCAGAGGAAATGCAACAATGAAAGCAACTCAGAAGGAATAAACAGTGCGTACCAGAAGTCTGCTCGAGATATGTGTCGTCGGATCGCGCAAAACCAGTGACTCAGGGTAAAACGGCAACTGCGGCTCGTATACCTCACACCCCACTGGTACAAAGAAGTGAACTGGAGGATCGTAAGTCTCAGGGACAAAGGGCTGCCTGCTCCTCAAAGCCACTGGACCTCCTCAACTATGGTCACACGGACCACCTCCTCTGTCTCTACCTCTGCCCGCTCAGGCTCACCCACAGGTGGCATCTCTCCTACCAAGACATCGCCCAACTGAGGGAACTGCTGCAAGTTCCTAGCCAGGGTCTCATCTGTAACTCCCTCTAAGGTGTCTCCTAAAGTAGCTCCCGGAGCTCGTGAAGAACCAACCCGAGAGGTAAACAGAACAGGGTCAGAAGGCTCGCCAGTGTCAGCACTCTCCTCTGGCACCTCGCCCGTGCCAAGCACCCGAGTCAAACTCCTGAAGACACGAGCAACAGGTATAAAAGGGGCCGCCCCCTCAGCCTGTGCTCTCTCAGCCTCTACTCTCTCCACCCCCTCAGCCTGTGCTCTCTCTACTCTCTCCACCCTCTCAAACTGTGCTCCCGCGACATGTGCACCCTCAATCTGACCTTCCTCACCACCACCACCTCCACTATAAAACGTCTCATCACCCATCTCATCATCACTACTACCTCCTGCCTCCCCGAGATCCTCCATAACCACCTCCCTCGGCTGTCTAATCGTGACCGGAATCCTAACAGAGGCATCATCACCACTAACCCGGAACTCCCTCACTAAAACAGCACTCGCAACATCAGGAAAAACCACGCCACTACCACCTACACTCTCCTCCGCAGTCCGCGGGTCAAACAGAACATCAACACCACCAACATTCATCTCAATCTCAGGCAAAGGAACATTTATGTCTAAATCAACATGCATGGAACTACTAGAAGCGGTAACAGTACTCACCGGGATATCAGTACTCTCCATAGTCGCCCAAACATCGTCCATTGCACTGTACTGTTCGGCTATTGCTCTAAGAACATCATCACCCGCCACGGGCACAACCAACTCTGGCCCACCATGCTCTAGTATGGGAGCAGCCCCAACATCACCCGTACGGTCACCCACATGAGCCGCACGGGACATCTCAGTTCCAGATATAGCCGCATGAGTCTCGGACTGAACCGCACGGGGGAGTTCTCCCCCAAAACCTGCCGCACGATGCCCCTCGGCCCAAGACGAAGCATCCTCTCTTGGATCCAATATGGGTGAACCAACCCCGGTGGCTTGGACATCTGCCTCTACTTCTATGGGAGCCGACGACGGCTGATCAACGCCGGAAACAACAAGTGGGTTTAGGTTTTCACTGGAATCGGCCATGACCGACTAAGAGGTCACCGCTTTCCACTAGATCCCGAACGTGATTTGTAAGAAAAAAGGGGAGCGAGTAATCGGATGAAGAAAGGGAAGGATGCTACTCTCTCAAACCGCCTCTCGAAATTTTTTGAACGAGTGAGGGAAAACCGAGAGGCCCGACGTTTTTTGATCTGGTAAAACCGCTCAGAGTAGTCGTACGGTTTGGTGGAGCTCACCGCGCGGCTTACTAACCCTGACCGCACGGCTAATATTCGTCGGTCTCAACCGCACGGTTCGCTGATCCACGCCGCACGGCTTTCTCTATCTCTCCGTCGCACGAGTTCCCGCAGGTACTTCCTTCTAAATCACACGGTTTCCCCTATGTTTTCTAATAAAATCAAATTCTCAACACTCTTTCGGTTTCTATATTTTTAAGCCCTCAATGGCACTGATCAACTTTTCAAAATCACGTTTTAAGCCCTCAATGGCGTCACTCATCATCAAGTTTCAAAAATCACGTTTTAAGCCCTCCATGGCGTCACTCATTATCAAGTTTCAAAAATCACGTTTTAAGCCCTCGATGGCATCACTCATTATCAAGTTTCAAAAAATCACGTTTTAAGCCCTCAATGGCGTCACTCATCATCAAGTTTCAAAAATCACGTTTTAAGCCCTCAATGGCGTCACTCATTATCAAGTTTCAAAAATCACGTTTTAAGCCCTCGATGGCATCACTCATTATCAAGTTTCAAAAATCACGTTTTAAGCCCTCGATGGCATCACTCATTTTCCAAGTTTCAAAAATTACAAACAAAGTCCTTTATGGCACATTTTCAAAATTACATTTCTAGCCCTCAGTGGCAATTTCCAAAATTTTTCAAATCACTTTGCAAGTCCTCTATGACACCGATCAAAAGGGCATTTATTAAGTTTTCCTCCTCAACATCAATCAATTTTCAGGGCCCCTGTGGCATTAAAATACCTTAAGACATTTGTTATGTAAGTCCCTCAGAGGCATTAAAACATTTTGGTAGCCCCGAACTACGATTGGTCTGATCCCTGCAAACGGGGTCCGTAGGAAGCTCTGTGCTCGACCATACTTTGTTTATTTGTTTTCTCGCACTAGGGAAGACAAAATTGGGACGTCTGTATCTTTGACGTGGCTTACATCACAAAATGATGATTAAGTCTCGTCAAAGAGGGGCAACTGTAGACACCCGAATTTTGAACCCCTGTGCATCCCCAATGATGAAAGAAATGTTCAGCAATACCTTGAACAGCTGTTGTGGACTTCAGAATTTCTGGACAAAAATAGCCTTAACCGTACGGTTCACTATGCAAACCGTACGGTTCACCCTTTAAACATCAAGCCGTGCGGTGCACTCATATAAACCATGCGGTTAACCTCATGAGCCGTACGGCTATGTACCAAGAAATATTCGTTTTGCCAGCAGGAGCATCTCATCATGAAATGGCAGGGAATCGTACTCGTTTTTATTCTTTCCTTCGGCTATAAGAACACCTCACCTCTCTCCATCAAAACACAACAGAAACACCTCCCCACTCCGGCGACACGCTGATAAAATTTCCAGTCATTTTCCGTTCAAAATTCCGTCCAAACTTCTCTAGAAATTTCGAACCCATTTCATTTCTTCTATTCAAACCTCCCTTGTGATCCATCAGTGCGTATCCAATTCATTTCTAAGGAGTTCAAAACCCAGAATTTCCAAAGTTTTCAGACCGTTCAAAATTCTTGCAGAGGTACGATTGAACTTCGAAAACCGGGTTCATAACCTAGGTTCTTTGAGGGGATCCTCCCGGGCCGAGAGTAACTCTAATAGTTATCTCTAGGCTCGGGTGGTCGAATATTTCATAAAAATCAAGTTTTTCTAGCAAGAGCAAGCTACTGTTCCAAAACCAAAATTTCGAAATTTTTGTCAAAAAAGTGGACCGCACGGTTAACCTAAGTGCACCGTACGGCCCACTAAGGCAAGCCGTGCGGCTAACCCATGTAGAACAAAAAATTTCTCCTGTTTTTCCTATATTCATGCTCTGTTTTTTGATTATTCTGCGGTTTGTTCAATTACGTTTTTGCCCTTCTATTCTCTTATTATTATTATTAAGCCTTTTTACTAATTTTATTTCTGTTATGGTTTTATTATTATCTCTCGTCATTTATCTATTTACTTGTCAAAGTTTCCGATAGAAATGTTTTCCCAAAAATCCCACAAAAATTTAGTAGAGACCGGAAATTATCCGGGCGAACGGGGTGCTTTTCAACAAAACCTTCCCCGTTCGTAACCTGGCTTCCGAATCCAAGAATCGTTTCGCAGATCAAACCTTTTTTTTTAAATGGCACGAGAGTCATTAATTATTTTCGACGGTTTCTCGGGTACCAAAATCATTTTCCAAATAAATCCCGGGTGGCGACTCACATTTTTCTATTTTCCTCGAGCCGCGCGTGGATCCGACTGTCCACACTATTCTAACCACAAAAAAATTGAGACGACTTTACAAAAAAGGTAAGAAAAAAAAAGAATAAAAGTTCAATCAAGCAATTACCCAACATAAGAATATGGGAGGCATAGCAATGAATTGCGCTAGAATTATATTATTGCATGAACGAACCAATAACTTGGCAAAAAAAAAAAAAAAAATACGTTTATAACCTATTCCATTATCCACACCTGACCAACATCATAGAACTATTAAATAAATCTTTTGATATTATTCGTTCACAATTTCATTTTTTTCCTCCCAATTTTTTGCAAAAGAACCAAATGATAGGAAACCGGATTGGGAAGGATTGAAAATAGGACATCCGTAAGCCAAGTCGTGTAATAACTCTTGTTGATCACATTCATATGTTAGAAAAAAATTGTAAAATTTGATTCATGTAGTTTCACCACCCAAGAAAAAGAAGAGATCGTATGACTAATTATTCTTACTTTGTAAATGAAGATTGATACCAAAGATTCGCATGGGTAGTCATTCTTGAATCTTGATCAACTTTAAAACCTGAGAAAAAATAAATAAATGTAAGAGATCATAACAACGCAACCAAGAAAATGAAAATATAGTATAGTAAATTTATTCTAGGCTTTGAGAGTTGGATGATGTAGAATAAATACATATATAGTGATACAATCGAATGTTTTTGGATCACTTACAAACTCTACTCTTATGTGTATAAAGTAATTTGGAAATGAAGTAGAGAAAACATATATGGAAAGAAGGAAAATCAAAAGTTTTATTCATGGCCTAATTATTGTTTTTCATTTCCTTTTACAACCTATCTCTATTATTACGTGAATAATATACGGTCTACATAAGGTAATTTCTACGTGATTTATAAAAGTAATAATAAACAGACATCTTTGGAAAAATATACGTGATTTCTAAAAGATGTCCATATTTGTATTTCACGTACTAATTATTCTTACTTTGTAAACGGAATGTTTTCTTTCTAAGGTAATTTTTATTTGAATAATATAGAGTCTATATTTGGATATTTTTTTGAGAGTGGTAATAATAAGAGAGTGTCACATGTATTGCTTGAATTTTCCAGTGGCGGAGCCACTTGGGAAAGAGTTAGGGCCCCTCACTGGATTTCTGGGTTTTACTTTTTTTATTTTTTTGCATTTGAAGATATATTATAAGTTTTATCAGTATATCACCTTTTTCGTAGAAAAATTTATCGAGTGCTTTTGAGGCGCGACCATATGGTGTTAGAACGTCATTCTCCTACACATATTTATGTAGACTCAACACTAAATATATGAGTTTCTCCTAAATATGTGATGATGAAGTCCGACAAAAAAAAATTAGTGATGAAAAAGGGTGTTAGGGCACCACGTGGTGAAGCCTTAGGACCACTACATAAATAATTACTAACAAGCAAGCCTCAATTCACTTAATTTTTGCTTCGAAACTCATTACGTGTTTGTGGGATTATAATTATTAAATTACCATAAAATGTAAGTCAAGTGAGACTCCTTTTACATTCTCCCTTATTTCTCTCTCTTTTTAAATAATATTGTGATAGTATAGCACTATTCAAATTAATAGGAATATATTCTAAATAGATTCTTAACAATAACCTTGACATTCTGAAGAAACCCCACTTCATCTTCTTCTCCATGACCAAAATGCATTGAGAGTTTGGACCAAAATGTTAGCTTGGTGGCATCTTGTATGGGCAATTCCATCCAACCTAAGGGACTTGCTTGCTTGGTGGGACAGCCAGTACATGTTTAAAAACTTGGAAAAAATTTGCTGGCAAGCAACTTTTTACTCAATTATGTGGACCTTATGGATTTGTAGAAATGACAAGGGTTTTAACAATAAAGTATGGGAGGTGGAGGATATCTGTGATGTGGCCAAAACCAGATTGGCATTGTGGATAAAAGCAAAATACAACATCAAAGTCTACTCCATTGGAGACTTCAAAACAATATGGATGCAATTAGAAAAGTGTTGTTCTCCTTATTCACCGTGCATGAGTGAGGGTTTTGGGTTGGTGCTTTTAGGTTTAGGTTTAAAGGATTTTTTGGGTTTAGGCTGTGTTTTCTTATCTTTTTAGTTCTAAGTGGGTGTTTTGGGCTAGTGCTTTTGGCTGGGTCAATCTTTCCTTGGTGGTGAGTGCTTTTAGTGTGGTGAGTGCTTTTAGTAGGGCGAGGTCTTTTGATTTATCTTTTTTGGTCCTTTTTATACTACTTGAGTCTGAGTTGTGTTGTATATTGTCTTGTTCTTATGCTACCAAAATTTGAGCATGTATCTCTATGCATGTTTTGCATAGGGATGCAATGTTGCTGCCATTGATGTTGACTCATCCATATTCCTATGATGATATTGTCGTTGGTGGTTTTGTGATGTTGTTGTATCCATATTCGTGCACATGCTGCTTATGCTATCCCTGGATGTGGCACCATCATTTGCTCCATCTAAGGTTTTCTTGGTTTTTCTACCATGCTCCTGCTGCTAGTTGTATTGGACATTGGAGGTGGCATCTCTCTCCTAGTTTTCTTGGTTTCTCTACTACGGATTTGTATCTGGTACTATTGCCTTGCTGTTGTCGCATTATGCCTTCATTGTTGCTCCTCCTTGTGGCACCATTAAATGCTATTGCTCATTCATTCGATATGCCATCTGTACTGGTAGTTTTTCTTGGTTTCTCTGATGCGGATTTCTTGTCGGTTATGTTTATACTATTGTCATTCCTTGCTACTACTACATTATGCCTTGATTGTTGCTCCTCCTTGTGGCACCATTTTTGTTGTGCTATTTTGACGCAATTTTGCTGCTGCCTCATGCAGCCCGCTGCATGTTTTTGCTGCTGCTTCTTGCTGTGCTGTTGACATTGTCAACTACTGTTTGTACCATAAAATTTAAATTTTACACGTGGCAAATAAATTGGTTAGAGATTATATTTGTTTGATTCGGATTAAGTAATTGTGGCCGAATTACCTATAATTTAGGAGATAAGTTTGTTATCTAAATTATAGGGAGGTGGTTGTTATCCAAAGCAAGGTGATAAAGGCTGAAATTAACATGTGCCAATTACATTGAGAATGTGGGTGGTTAATTTCGGCCAAGCTATGGACACGTGTCAAGCCCATATGCATTTTTCAAGGGAAAACGGTCGTGGATGCAAGACATGAGCGTAATGGCTAGAATTCATGGGCGGTTACATCCGGGAAGTTATAATTGGATTCGAAGCCTATAAATATAAACCTTGGGGCAACATTGAGGAGGTTCCAACACCAACAACGCTCACAGCAGCAAAGTAAATTTAGCATTATCTCTTAACTCTCGTAGTTAGTCGATCGATCCCCTATTCTTCTTCTTCTATCTCCTATCTATGTCTATCTCCTACCTCTCCCCCTCTCTTTCTTCTTCTCCCTCCTCCTCTCTCTCTCTTTCTTCTATGTAATTTTCTTCAGTTGTGGAAGTCCTTGTTCAAGGCCCACGAACCGTTGTAACTTTAGTCTCTCTTGTATGCAAGTTTCGCATTCGCTTGAAAGAAGTTGATATTTTAGGCGCTTTTCTCTATTTCTCCTGGAGATCCGTATCTCCTGGCACGCTCTCGCATCTTCTACACCATCCGGTGTTGACCACCCCTGTTTCTCCTGTACCTGGAGGAATTGGTGGCAACAACTACCAAATCCTTCTATAATTGAGCTTTTTTGGATCTTTAAGCTTAGTTTATCTAATTCTTTTTGTTTCTGCTTATCTAATCTTTAAGCTTAGCTTATCTGTTTTATTTTTTGATGTTACCTTAGATGCTTTTGACTCTTTGCCTCCATTCAATTTCTCATTGGATGTTGTCTTGTTTTATTTTTTCCTCTACTTCTTGCCTTTTTCTATGCCTCAATCCTTGAGTATAGAATTTGGCTTTTCCTGATGTACCCATTGTCGAGTTTTATCAATAAAATTTTTGTTGTCCATCAAAAAAAAAAAAATTGTATGAGCGAGGCCCTATTTATAGAAGACTTGACCGCTCTGTCTGGGCCGAGTCAACTTATAAAATCTTCACATGCGTCACAAGGGTCATGCGCGTACATTCCTTCCATATTGTTCAGGTCGTAGCCCCGCAACACCCGTGGGTGCTACTCCGCGAGTGTCTCTCATCAGCAAACCCTTGTTCTTAGCCACCAATCTACAAAATCTCTAGTAATCCCGAAAAGCAATGCGGTCATGACCTCCTCGCGGGCCGTACCAGAACCATGACCTATCCTCTAAATGGCTTCCCCTCTGGCCCTGCCAAGTTGGCAAGGTTGGAATAAATCGTCCAAGACAGTTTGGGGAGTCAACGTCTTTCTTTGTTATGTTCCCGTTTTTCGATAGGTCACAATCGATCCCCTCGTCGTCCTCTCTTGTCTGAAACTCAAGTGATGTAGGCCGTGGCACAATCAGACCACGTCTCGGCCTATTTTCAGTCTTTGTTGAATCGTCCCCAAGTCACATCGGGCTAAAGTTTCGTCGCGTAAATCTATTGTTCTCGCATTTATGCTTGGTCCTTGCAAGGTCCCATGGCCTTGTGCCTTTAAATAAATTTCATGAATCGACCCTTTTTCAAAGGGGAAGTCTATTGGATAGGCTCAAGCCCTCACATGATTCACCACCTTCTCCTTTTATAGCAGTCCACGCGGTCAAATTGGGTCTCTGGGTATGCCAGTCAAAGGGCCATGCATCTCCAACCAAGGGGCTTCGCGGCTAGGGTATTGGGTCAAAGCCCATGCAGTAATACATGGGTCAGCGGTACAGGGGTCCACGGAAAATGGGTCCAGCGGTAACAAGGGAAATCTCGTGCTTGAGGCCTGTTTGCTGTAACAGGATCCTTTGGTGGTGGGCTTCACGAAACTAGGCCATGAAGGTAAAATCCCCTTGCGGGTCTAACACCCACGCGGGCTTGAAGAGTGACCAGTTTGGGCCACACGGTCTGGGCCCGTGGTGGCATGGTCCTGTTGTTCTGGGCTACACCGGGATTGGGTCTCGCGGTAATTTGGGGCGTCTCCGATTTGGGCTTGCAGCGGGATTGGGTAGCGTGCGGTACCCACAGCACGCAGTTTTAAGGGGTTGCGAGCCAACCTTCCTTGCGGTTATTGGGTCTCACGGGTGATGGGCCAACGGAACAGGCCCACATAGTTGGAGGCCTCCCGGTTTGGCTTGCCCACGGTTGTCAAAGTCCACGCAGGTCACTGATACAATGATCCAATGGGAATGGGTCCAACGTCAATGGGTTGCGGCATGGGCCCAGGGGTTAAGGCATCTCCAGTTTCAATCAAGGCCCATGCGGGTTTTCTCCTCTCGCAGGCTCAAGGCTAAGCGGCATAAAGGGGCACGCCGCTTAGACGGGTATCTTGGTCTTCAGCCTATTTGCTACCGGACTTGTGGTTGGCCTACACGACAACAACTCTTGGGGCTAGGCTTCCAAAGGTGAGTCTAGTGATTGGGCTCCAACGGTCCATTTTCTCCCAGCAATCAGTGGGCTGTCGATTTGAGGTCTCTCGGGGTTGGGCTCTCAGTAAGAGGTCCCTCGGTTGACTGGGTCCAGCGGTGAAGTCCCTTATGCAGTCAAACACTCAAGCCCCTTGGTCTAAAGGCTTGTGTAATTTATTTCTAGTGAGTTCAAGTTTCTTCTGTTCATGGCCCATTTTATATTTTGCATACTAATCAAGAATTTTGATAATTTCTTTCCACGCGTCATCCTAAAATTCGCGCCACGTGTCCGACAAAATTTTACCATATCACACGCCTAAATATTCTCATTTCAACTGCACTCATCATACTCGCATGATGTTTCTTAGTAGGCTAACACTTTGCATCTTATAGCACATTTGGCCTAGTCCACTGTAAAACATGGTCGAATAGTTCGATACCTAAAATATCAAGATGTTATACCATAAAACTACTCATTGTTCCCCATTACCAAAACCTGAAAGGAAGGGGGGGAAACACTATAAAAAATTGGGAGGAACCACCGGGGGCTCGAAGATCTCCACCTCGGGTGATTCAACAACTTTCGGGGAGTTTGGATGTTCGGCGGCTTGGGATGTGGAAGTCTCATTGTCTGGGTTTGCTCTCTCTCCCTCCATCCTGTTATGCCCCTCGGGGTAAATTGTCTTGAGAGGAGGGATGTTGAGTGCACTTGGGGCCCTGTATCGACTACCGAGCTCTCGGATGTATGCTAAGTCCTCCTCGTTGAGTTCTGAGTCGCTATCTGAAATGACATAGGGCTCGTTGCTCATACAGCCGAGAACCTAAAAAAGTGCACGGGAAAAACCCATCAGCTATATGCATGGGGGTACAAGTGCAGATGCAATTCCTGCAAGGAAAGCTTTCAACTAACCGAGGGGACCTACCCACTCAGTTGTTTCTTGGCTGGACCTAAGGCATGGTGTGTGCGCTCGGGAAAGAAGCCGTGGGCCTCGGTCAAGGTACCATGAGACCTCGGAAGAATAGGTTGAGTATTCAACCGGTTCTCGGAGGAACACGTTGAGTACTCAACCCAGCCCAGAAAACGGCGGTCGTGCACCACCGTAAATCGTGCTGGAAAACTCAACCAAAAACAGGGGCAGATTCAAAAACCCAAAAAAATGGTCCAAAAGTGAAGAAAAAGCACAAAAGATGCACGAAAAAAAGCAGAAAAAACTGAAGTAAATGCGGTTTACCTCAAGTTGTTGCAAGAAGAAGTGGCTCAGAACAAGAACTAAGAGAGAAATCAGGGCTCGAATCAACAGCGGTGTAAGGTTTTTCCGACGAGGAGCAAATTCTCCAGCGTAACAATGACCTTCTTCTCTCCCCTCGTATTTATAGGGGGAGAGGGTAAGGGTCAACCGTCGGTGTAATGATGGCGGCGGTTCGGGAAACGAGACGACAGTTCAGGCGAGCCAATTGGGGCGTGACATGTGTCCCCCCGTTTGAAATGTTTTGGCGCGAATCCCAGGTGACAGTCCTCTGACGAATGCCGAAGTGACACGTGGCGGATAACGTCATGCCACGTCACAGAATCTCTGGCACCGGATAAGACCAACCGTCACCTCTGAAATGACGTCACATCATGCGTCCTTTCAAATTTAGATAATGATGTGACGTTTCAAGCCTAGTGCTCGGTCAGACTCCTTAGATGCCTCGAGGATCGTGAGGAATGCCTTCGGTAGGAGCTAGGGGCTTCTCCCGGCCACTCAGATTGGTCAACTCCCCCAATTGCAGAGCATTGATTGGGGGAGTTGAGGGGCTCAGAGACCTCGGCTGCACCCCCGAAGAGGTGAAGGGTCCAAGGGACTACCTTCACGGAAGCAGCTCAATAAGGCCGAACCCCCTGGCCTCGCCGAACTGTCTCCCGGGGAGGGTCTGTATGAATAAAAAAACCAAGGGTGTCCTGTTATCAGACGTGCCGCTTTGACCTCAGCAACCTTTGTGACCTCGAGCGGACTCCATCCCCTCGGGAAGCTGTGCTCGGATGGAGATTTCCATACAGACCTCGGCAGCCTATGGGGCCTTATCCCCGAGCTCTATCCGAACTGAGTCAATCGACCTTGGTATCGGAGGGTCGCGCCAGATGTCAGGGGCTCGATCGAGGCACGCCTAACAGTTTGAGGGGCTCATTAATGGGCTCAACCACCCCACATGCAATGCATTTATGGTGAGCCACCTACCCTGCAGACCATGCCTGCAAGGGTACTTGATGGACAGGGGAGTATCAGCGTGACAGGTGACTCCTCCGGGAGGACAGCAGCTGAGGCGCCGCTTGAAAGATAGACATCTATCAATGCATTTAATGCCGTGGTAAGGACGGGGCGTGTGAGGTCCCCAAGGAGCGTGTGGAACACACTCCTCTTTGCCTATAAGTATGGACCTCGCCCACCTCACTTGGGATCTCTCTCTCTCTCTCTCTCTCTCTCTCTCTCTCTCTCTCTGTGCATTGAATACCCTCTTAACTCCACTCTCTCTCTAGAATTCTCCACTAAACTTCTTCCTCCGTCGCTAACTTAGCCATCGGAGTGCCTTCCCGGACCACCACCGTCCAAGCTAGGCACTAACATGGTTACTCCCTTGTGCAGGCCCTCCTCCGGCGTGCTCCTAGGGATTCAGCCTTCTTCTCCAACGTGCATCTGGACCTCCAGCGAGGTTTGGCCAGCTCCCCCTACTTTCTCCGTACAGAACCAAGGCTAAAAGAGGTTATTCCAGGGAAGCGCCTCCCACAAGTACTTTTGAATAGTGTAACAGAATTTGAAAAAATATCTAGAAATATGTCAAAATGACACGACTTTGCGTAAGGGACATTTAAAATGGGACAGAGGGAGTAGTAAATTAAGGCATCGATGTCTTACAAACCGACTTCCGAAGTGTCAAAACCTGGGTGATCATTCTAGAGTTTAGATTTCCAACAATGGATCATCCGAAGGACTTTGCCATGGTTTGCCAACGACACACAAATAAGAATGCTGAAAATATGAGATTAGGATTTCATGTTTATGGTCCTGAAGTCTTTTTCTATTGGATCGGATCACGAAGTCTTGCAAATTTCAATTCATTGCTTTGAAGTAAGAGTGCATCTTTAAACATAACGCAGTTTGGGAGATGGGGCATCCATTTTCATGCACATGGCCCATCAACCTAACATATACCGGTCCGGAACTATCACCAACTTCTATACAATAATTTTACTGGTTGCCCATGCTTCCTTATTTGAATAACCAATGCAAGTATGCTTCAATTGAAATCAAGCTTGTACACAATGGCAATTAACTCAACCTCTCAGGTTGTGGTCGTTTTGTTTGTATCGCACTAGGCTCTCGAACGTAATCTTCCGTTCTTCTGTCAGCTTAATTAAGTCTCTACTTATCCCTCCTAGACATGGCTTGTTTTGGCCATCTTTGAGACAAATGCATAACTCCTCTTTCGGCAATAGGAGACATAATGAATACTCCTCTGTCCCATTTTGACTTTAAAAGAAAACATAATAGATATTTGAAAATAAAATAAAATTACACCATTCAAAAGTACTCATGACTAAGATCTTTTGAACGGTACAAAAAAAATTAAAAAATTAATTCTAAAAGTATTTGATTTTTTCAGGTCAAACTTGTCTGGTCTCCCGTAAAGGATATTTAAATTGGGAAAGAGGGAGTACCAACTAAGCTTGTGTCAAAGAATACCAAAAGAGAACAAAATGACGCGATAAATAAGGAATAGATTAAAGGGTAAATTTCACTTACCTCTCCTAGGTTTTTGACAAATACAGAGACCTCCCTTATACTTTCTGAAATTCTACTCTCCTCCTTTACTTTTCAAACTAATTGTCACTTACCTCCCCTGAGGCTAACAATGTTAACTTTTTGCGTGAAATGATCATAGTATACCAAAAAAAAAAAACTTAAACCGTTTTTCATTGAAAAAAAAATAGTTTTGAAAGAAAAGTATTGAAGAGAATTTTTTTTTTAAAAAGCTTCTTTTTGAATTTTTTTTTCAAAATAATATTTTTTAGGAAAAATAAAAAACTAGTTTTAAAAATAGTTTTCTAAAACATTTTTTACGAAATTTATTTTCAGATTTTTTAAAACATTATTTTCAAAACTGTTTTCCAAAAACTAGTTTTTTTATCCAAGAAAATGATGTCAAAACTTTTGTATTTCAAAAAACTATTTTAAAAAAGAATACACTATTTTCAACAAAAAGAACTCAAAAACTAGTTTTTTTTTTTTTGGAAACAATACTCTTCGATTCTTTTTTGTTTATAAGCTACTATTTTTTAAAAATGAAGACTAAGGTTCAATTTTTTAGAAAAACCTTTTTAGCTATAATTTAAATTTTTTTTTTTTTTAGGGTGGAGACTATACTAAGGGTACTACGGTTATTTTGCGCAAAAAGGTTAACACCGCTAGCTGTAAAGTAACGGCAGGGGAGATAAGTAACAATTAATTTGAAAAGTAAATGTGGGCAGTGGAATTTCAAAAAATATAAAGAAGGTCTCTGTATTCGTCAGAAACCTAAGGGGAGGTAAGTGAAATAGAGATAAGAGACTTCTCAGAAGGGATACAAAGAGCCCGTCTCTGATTGAATTCTAACATTAAAATGAAGAAACTTTGAAAAGAAAGGGCCAATGGCTAGAATAACGCTAGTGAAGTAAAGCCATCACTAGGCTAGGTACAACATATATAGTGAAGGAAACCAAAGCAAAAAACAATAAACTAAAAATAAGACGAATGGACTACATCATAAAAATTCTCACCAAAATTGGGGTAATTTTGAATGAAACTCTGTCATTTCTTTTGTCATGGAAGGAAAGTACGAAAATAGAAGAAAAAAGCATTCTACTCATTTTCGTTAATGGAACTTGTTACGACACGTTATTCCACAAAAGGAAATCAGTTTGATGGAAAAGAAAACTTTGCAAACCTTGATGGAATTAACGAACATATACCACTTCATCGTATCATACAATGAGCTTCTACTAGCAAAAGACATTTCAAACTGTTTGTTTTGCTACTGAAAACAAGCTTTGTGCACAATGAACTACAGTATCACATAAGGAGAATGAGAAAAGGGAAAATTAGTCATAAATGCCCTATATTTTGCCTTTTTTAAAGGGAAGGACAAGGTACTTTTGCAATCAAACATAAAGACAAGGTACTTTTGCAATCAAACATAAAGACATGATTTTTATTATTCATTTAACAAAAGGACTAAACACACACTCTCTCTTTATTTTTGACACAAACACCCTTTATGGATTCAAATACATCTAAAACTCTTCGTATCTGGTATCTCTTGAGGCTAACGATTATATGGGGCTGTAAAAGTCCTGTTTTCGTGTATTTCATTGTCAGAAAATTTAAAAGGCTTATTCGTTATTGTTACTTTTTATAAAAAAATGGCAACATTACTAATTTCTGTTGGCACAAATTTCACAAATTTTGCTTCATCATGCATACCGTCGAATCTGCATTGAAAAATGAGGTGAGTTAAAAATGAATGATCATCATACCTTAAAAGCATGCCAAAATGACACTAAAATATACCAATGCAATAATATTACAGTTTTTTCTTAAGAAAAAAATAGACAGCATAAAAAAAAAATGTAAATTGCTTAGATCTATGGGTGTCAGTGACCAATGAACGAAATCATGCAATAATATTACAGTTTTTAGAAGGAACGAAATCATGCTCTTGAAATGATTATTCCAACTTTTGGTTTGCAATAATTTTTTTTTTTTATAACGCGGGATATCAGGGTCAGTTTACGTGCACATTAACTAATCTTGTGAAACATGATAATCAGGTTGATCCGTTAATGATTAACCAACAACTGTTATAACAAATGAAATTTATTTGACAAGTGAATGAGAAGTTAGCTGACACTGTTTTACTGTTTTTTTTTTTTTTGAATTTTTGGTACGAAATTATAACTTTTAAAAATTAGTCACATTTCACTAATTATTTTTTCGCCGAAAGTGGTCGGCTGGAGATGGGGTGGTGTTTGGTCAGGAGGCAGGAGTTGATTTTTTTCGAATTTTCTATACGAAATTAGAACTTTTAAAAATTAGTGACACTTTACTAATTTTTTTGGTCTCCGAAAGTGCTCGGTCAAAGGTGGGGTGGTGGTCAGCCGAAGGTCGGGCGTTGATTTTTTTGAATTTTATGTTCGAAATTTGAATTTTTAAAAATTAGTGACACTTCACTAATCTTTTTGGTCGCCGAAAGTGGTCGGCCAAATGTGAGGTGGTGGTCGGCCAGAGGTGGGGTGTTGATTTTTTTGAATTTTATGTTCGAAACTTGAATTTTTAAAAATTAGTGACACTTCACTAATTTTTTTGGTCGCCGAAAGTGCTCGGCTAGAGGTGGGGTGGTGGTCGGCCAGAGGTGGATTGGTGATTTTTTTGAATTTTATGTTCGAAATTTGAATTTTTAAAAATTAGTGACACTTCACTAATTTTTTTGTCGCCGAAAGTGCTCGGGCAGAGGTGGGGTGATGGTCAGCCAGAGGTGGAGTGGTGATTTTTTTGAATTTTATGTTCAAAAATTGAATTTTTAAAAATTAGTGACACTTCACTAATTTTTTTGGTCGCCGAAAGTGGTTGGCCAAAGGTGGGGTGGTGGTCGGCCGGAGGTGGGGTGTTGATTTTTTTGAATTTTATGTTCGAAACTTGAATTTTTAAAAATTAGTGACACTTCACTAATTTTTTTGGTCGCCGAAAGTGGTCGGCCAAAGGTGGGGTCGTGGTCGGCCGGAGTTGGAGTGGTGGTCGAAATTTGAATTTTTTAAAATTAGTGACACTTCACTAATTTTTTTGGTCGCCGGAAGTGTTCGGGCAGAGGTGGGGTGGTGGTCGGCCGGACGTGGAGTGGTGATGTTTTTGAATTTTATGTTCAAAATTTGAATTTTTAAAAATTAGTAACACATTACTATTTTTTTTTTGTCGCTGGAAGTGGTCGGCCTGAGGTGGGGTGGTGATTTTTTTTAATTTTATGTTCAAAATTTAAATTTAAAAAATTAGTAACACTTCACTAATTTTTTTTTGTCTTTATGTTCGATTGCAAAAGTTCCTTGTCCTTCCTTTTAAAAATGGCAAATGTTTTTTGTTTTTATGTTCAATTGCAAAAGTTCCTTGTCCTTCCCTTTAAAATTGCCAAATATTTTGGATTTTTGGCTAAGTGGCCCATGAGAAAATAGCAGCTATACGTACCTTATTTCGCTCACAGAACTCCTGATCAGAAAATCAACTCTCATCAACTACCACTTCAGGAGTTAGAGACCTACTAGTATATACAACTGCAGCTGCAGAGGATGTCAACCCCGCTCTTTTAACAGATGAGTATTTTGCACATGAACCGAGAACATTCAGCGTTCCCTTCAAGGTGGGATCAATTAATTCTGCCTGAAACCCGATAAAAGAGACCAATAGAGTTACAAACAAAGAATACCAAGACATGCTTGTTTACGAACAAAGAGAACCAGATAATAGGGGAGAGTGCTACCACCAATTTGGGTAACTACTTGGGTTGCCCAATTCATCACTCTAGACCTACCAAAAGCACTTTCCAGTTTCTAATTGACATAGTCCTGGCTAAGCTAGCTTGTTGGAAGAAAAATTGTCTGTCCTTGGTAGGGCGCATTACTCTTGTTCAGTCCGTTAATCTTGCCATCCCATCCTACATCATGCAATGTAATCTTCTTCCTATCTCTGTGGCGAAACAGCTCGACAAAATTAACCGTGACTTTATTTGGGGTTCCACGGTTGAGAAAAGGAAAAGTCATGCCGTCAAGTGGTCTAATGTAACCAAGGACAAAAGTCTTGGAGGCTTAGGTCTTAGGGACTCTGTGAATGCCAATTTAGTTTCCATGGCCAAGCTTAGTTGGCGTTTTCTTAGGGAAGAGGATTCCCTTTGGGCTAAAGTTCTCCGTGACAAATACTCTAATCCTTCTAGTTTCCATTACAGACCGTCCTTTTTGTGGCGTTCCTTGTGCAAAGGATATCCTTTGATGCAAGCTGGATCTAAAAAGGTTGTTACTAATGGTAGGTCCACTTTATTTTGGACCGATAATTGGTTGGAGAGTGGTGCGTTGAGAGAGTTGGTTGTGGGCCCTTTAACCCTTAACGATCTTTCTCTTAAGGTCAGTGATGTTTGGAGAGGTGACCATTGGGATTTGAATGTAATTTCTTTCGATCTGCCCAGCCCTATTGTTAATTTACAAAATTAGGGGCACTCTCATTCCTTGGTTCAGCGAGGAGAATGACTATTATGTGTGGAACTCGAACTCGGGTAATTTTTGCCCAAAGGTTGCCTACGGTTTAGCCACGAATCCTGTTTCTACGGATCCCATTTCAAATTGGTCTTGGGTCTGGAAGATTGAAGCTCATCCCCATATCACCCATTTCTTCTGGCTTGCCCTCCAAAATCGCATTGCCACTAAGGATTTCCTTCTTCTCTGGCATATCACTCCTGATCATTTTTGTTCCCATTGTCCTTCTTTGATTGAAAACCCAATGCATGTCCTCCGTTTCTGCTCGCTAGCTCAGTCCTTCTGGCAAGAGCTTGGAGTTGACCAATGATCATTCCATCAGTTTGGTCAAGTGAGTGCATCACTATTGTAACAAGAAACAACCGCATTCTTCAGGACATCCTTGGAGGGTTGTCTTCCATATAGTCTGTTGGTGTTTGTGGTTGAACAGGAACAAGAGATTCTTCAATTCTATTGGCAATGAAAATTCCCCGCTCATATCCGTTACGGATTGCCTTGCTAGAATTCTAGAATGGATGATGGTTAGGTAGAAATCAGAGTTCTCTTGAGGTTTGTCGACCCAAACTTCTTACTTTGGTTGGTCGCCTCCGTTATCGGGCTTTGAACTTAATGTGGACGGAGCTAGACGTAGTGAGGGTATTGCAACTGTAGTGGGTCTTATTCGGGACTTTCACGGTAACCGGGTTAAGGGGTTTCAACGTAAAATTGGTTACACCTTAGCAATGGAAGCTGAGGTTTGGGCTCTTAGAGATGGCTTACGTTTGGCAAAGGATCTGAATATAGTGGGTCATGAAGTGGAAATGGATGCATACCAAGTGGTGTCTTTATTTGGTTATCAACAGTTAAACCATCACCCTCTCAATGCTATTATTTGTCATTGCAGGTTCCTGATAGAGAGGTGCCAAGCTAGTTTACATCATGTTCGGAGAGAAGAAAACCGGAGTGCGGACATTCTTGCCAAGAACTCCTTTAGTTTATGTAATTTTAATTATGTTTCTTTAGCGGAACCTCTGTTGTTTCTGGCTCGCCAATTAGCCGATGATTCTGTAGGGGTTAAATACCCCAAGACTGCTTATGCTTGATTTTCTATAATATCATCCTTTACCCAAAAAAAAAAAAAGAAATAGAAAAGGAGCGCACGATACGCCCCATTACGTATTATTTTAGTACTTGTTACATATGATTTTAGTACTTGTCACATATGCTTTTGGTCAAGTTACGAACAATAATGGATTTAAAAAAAATCATTGTTCGTGTAACTATTCATGGTTGCCTTGTTTTTTTTTTTTTTTTTGGGTAAATAAGCTTGAAATAGAAAAAATGCTAACCAAATATACAGCCTACAAGGGGCATACCCCAGGAGGAAAACAAAAAGAAAAGAAAGAAAAAGAAAAAGAAATGAAAATTGGGAAATCTTATGCCAAATGGCAACAAGGATCTATGCGTAGATTAACAAATGTTTCCTAATCATCTATGAAGATGGACAAGAAACACTTGACAAAATGTATAAATACTAATTTAACACAACAAACTTGATCACTTTGGATCTAGTATCACAAAATGCGCAGCTTCTTTCAAGACTTTAATTTCATCCATTAAGCCATCATGGAGCTATCAAGCAACTCCGTATGAAGCTGGACCGAAAACAATGAGATGCAGCCTACAACAGGGATCATAATGGGAGCAAAGCATGAGTCAAGAGGTTTCATGAGCAGTACAATACGACATGCCAAGGGACAACCCCCCAAGGCTAGGTACGGGAGGAAGCCCCCTCCCAAAGGGGATCAAACTTGCCAAGGGACAGCCCCCCTAGGCTAGGCTAGGCCATATCATCATCGCGGATGCCAATCAGACACACAGCAGTCCAGATGAATCCAATGACTCTAATCCAATGTCTTAGCATATGATCAACCAGATTCTGGAAAATTTTTGCAAGGTTCCGTTTGAAGTTTTGAAAATCCAAGTAACGTAACAGGTTCACAAACACAGAAATAGCAAGAGTAATAACATATTGCAATAGTAGCAGATGATTGCAACAGCCCTTGCAACCATGATATATGTTCCCTAATGAGAGCTCTAATGCAGCAGTGATTAACAAGAGTAATAATGGATTGCAACAGCCCTTGCAACCCACTTAACACTCAACAACAACAGATTGCAATAGTAGCATGCAGTTTAAAATGATAGGTTCAAGTGCAAGCAAGTAAGTAGGAATCCATGGGTTGCAACAGCCCTTGCAACCCACAACACACAATACCAATTAATCATAGCCATAATCGCATCAATTAAATTTATATGCAATGAATGCAGCAATACAAGGGCAGAAGCAATAGCTATGCCAATCATTCCCACAGTAACAGTAGCTCTGGGCATAACCATAGCATAATTGAAGAAATTGCAACATCAGAACTGCAGCAGCAGAATATATGAGCAGCAGCTGCTCCAGTAACTTTGTACCACAGAAGCAACTATGGTATCCCAAGTACAAGAATACAATAGGGAGCAGCATCAGCAATGTAAGAATGAGGCAGTAGCCGATGTAATAAAGGGACAGCAGCAGCAATGTAAATGTAAATGCACTCAAAGTGACGTGCATAGAATGGGGCAGCAGTTGCCATTGATCCTTGGCAGTGATGTACCTGCATAATGAACTACTTGTATCTGAATCAGTAGCAGTAAATATGAGAATTATGATTCAAGATCCCATTTCCTAAGGAGCCAAGAAGATTGAGGCCCTTTAGGGAGATCCTTAAGGGGCATCAATCTTTGTCTCATCATGGAATGGATCTTATGTGCTACAACTTGCTCAGTACATGACACATTTTGAAATTTTCTATGATTTCTTTCAATCCAAATGTGATACACTGAAGTGGTAAAAGCCAGTTTAATCATTAGACTCTTAAGTGACTTGCCTTTGATGGATGAGATAAAAGAAACCCAGCTGGTCCAGGTCTTAGGAGGCCAAACCACATTAAGTAGACCAGTGATCTGATTCCAGAGTTGAGAGGTCTAGGGACAGTTGAAAAATAAGTGATCATGGCTTTCGTGACCTTGACAAAAGCTGCAACAAGACTGTGTTTTGGTCCCAAAAGTGACCAACCTGTCCTCAGTGTACAACCTATTTTGCACAGCAACCCAAACAATGAGGCTGCACTTAGGTATGTGACCAGGAAACCATAAGCTATGATGCCAGTGGACCTTAGGGTGACGTGTCCTCAAATGGTTCCACATAGACGCTATACTATGAAGACCATTAGAGGTGAGCATCCATCTATGGTGATCAACATCCAAATTGGGTTCAGGGAGTGTGGACAGAGTGGATCTGACCTCATTGAGCTCAGTTGAATGGGTAATGGGAAAAGACCACTTGGAGTTTTTTATGATGGCAGATACTTTAGAATCTCTAGGAAGGCCAGAGTCATAAAGTATCCTGGGACGATACTTCTCAGCAAGTGGACCAATGGGGTGCCAATTATCAAACCATAAAGATGTGTTCATTCCATTGCCAATTATAGCTTTGATGTGTGGTTGGACAATTGTTCTGAGATTTAGCAATTTCCTCCACACCCATGAAGGATTACTTGGCATTTTAACTTCCCAGAAGCTTTTCCCTTTCAATAAATATGATTTGACCCACTGGCACCACATGGACTGCTCACCTCTTGAAATGAGGAACCAAATATGCTTGGATATAACAGCTTTATTCCATATGTGCATAGATTTAAACCCCAAACCACCCTCATCCCTGGGGGAGCAAAGGTGATCCTAGGAAACTTTGGCACCTAATTTTTTAAGATTAGGGCCAGACCAAAAGAAGGCTCTTAAAATGGCTTCCACCTCTTTTGTGACTTTTTTGGGGAGAATAAAGATAGAAGACCAATATGTTTGCATCGAGAAGAGGATACTCTTAATGAGTTGCACTCTACTAGCATAAGTGAGGTCCCTATTGGTCCAGGACTTGGTCTTAGCAGTGATTCTATCAATTAGTGGTTTGCAATCAATATGCTTTAGTTTGGTGGACAAGATGGGTACACCAAGATACTTGATGGGAAGAGTGCCCTCTTTAAAGCCAAGTAGTGTGAGGATATCATGCCTCGATGAGGAGTTAACTCCAGAGAAGAAAATGTTACTCTTGCCAGGGCTAGGGGCAAGATCAGACAACGCTTCAAATTCAGACAAAGATGCTTGAATATGCTTGATGGAGCTCAGATCCCCTTTACAGAAGATCATGAGGTCATCAGCAAAACAAAGGTTGATTAATTTATTGCGCTCACATCTCCAATGAAAATGGAAGTCGGGAAGCTTAGCCTTTTCTTTCAATAAGCATGTCAGGGTTTCCATTACAATGACAAAGAGATAAGAAGACAAAGGACCCGCTTGGCGAAGACAGAGGATCCGCTTGGCGAAGACCTTTTTTCCCCAAAATATGGCCTGTGGGTTCACCATTAATGTTAAGACCGTAATTGGCAGTGGTGACACAAGCTTGGATCCATTGAATCATTTTAGGATGAAAATTCATGCTAGTGAGAATATCCCATAGGAACTCCCATCTGACATTGTCATAGGCTTTCATGATATCAACTTTCAAAGCACATCTAGGAGTGGGAGAGGAGGTGTGGTATCCTCTCATGAGTTCCTGAGTGAGGAAAATATTGTCTGAAATTTTCCTACCCTTAACAAAACCAGATTGAACTGGATCAATAAGGTGGGGGAGAGCAATTTGGATTCTTTTAGACAATATCTTAGCAATGCATTTGTAAATAGTGTTACAACAAGATATTGGTCTAAAATCCCCCACCTTGGATGGATTAGGCACTTTAGGGACCAATGCAACAATTGTGGAATTGACCTTTTTAAGAAGTTTACCAGATCTGAAAAAGTTCCTAATGGTAGCTATAACATCATGTGCAACAACCCCCCAGGCTTTCTGGAAGAAACCAGCATTGTATCCATCAGGACCAGGTGCTTTATGAGGATTCAAAGATAAGAAAGTGTCTTTTATCTCGATATCTGTAATCTCATGTACCATAGCAATGCTCTGTTCAGAAGACAGTTTCTTGGTGATGAGTTGTTCAACTCTGGACACCCCAGAATATGGGGAGGTATGAGGGGTACCCAGTACGTCAGTATAACTGTCAACAAATACTGCTTTGATCTCCTTGGGATCATGGGTAACAAAGGAGTTACCAAGGGTCAAGGTAGTGATTTTACTCCTATTTCTGGTGTCGTTAACAGATTTGAAGAAAAAAGAAGTGCACTGATCTCCAAGCTTGAGCCACTGAATTCTAGACTTTTGTCTAGCAAGACTTTCCTCAGCTCTAGACAAGAGCATGAACTGTTTGTAAACAATTCTCTCCTAAGTTTGAGTGATTGGATTGGAGGGATCAGTGCCCAACTTCTTTTGTAGAGTTTCAAGCTGGATTTTGGATTCATTAACTCTTTTAGAAATAGAGCTAAACTCCTTGGTATTGAGAGCTTTGAGTTCAACTTGTAAGATTTTGAGCTTCTCAACAATACAAAACATGGGGTTACCTAGGATAACTTCCCTCCACACCTTCTGAACAATGGTAAGGAACTGGGGATGTTCAGCCAGGAAATCAAAGAACCTAAAAGGCCTAATGCCTCTCTTAGGAGGAGGGGTAATGTGCACAATAGCTGGAGAATGATCAGAAATCCCAGGAGTGGGGAAGAAAGCTGAGGAATGAGGATGTAACCTAATCCAACTATCATTAACTAGGACTCTGTCAATTTTGGTGGATATATGATTTGGGGGGGCCTGCCTATTAGACCAAGTGAAAAAACACCCAGAATATCTCAAGTCATCAAGCTCAGAGGAGTATAGACACAAATTCAAGTCAACCATGTGTGAATGCCACTGGGACACAGCACCAGATTTTTCTTGGGTACTCCTAACAGAGTTGAAGTCCCCAAGAATAATCCATGGACAGGAGCTTTTGAGATTAACAAGAGAATTCCAGAGGTCCTGCCTCTCCAAATAATAGTTTGCACCATACACAAAGGTAGAAAGGAAATTAAGGTCACTATTTAAGACACTAACTTCACAATGAATAAATTGAGCATTTTGTGCAAGAGTCTTGACTGTCATGATCAGAGGGTCCCAACAGACTATAATTCTCCCAATAGGAGCATGATCATAATTATGAACATAGCTCCAGTTAGGACAAATATAGTTCAAAAATCTACCAGCATTAGGTTGTTTGATTTTATGTTCTATCAAACCAAACAAGGACAAGTTATTGCTTCTCAAAAAAGACTTTGCTTCCTTTTGTTTGAGAGGATCATTAAGACCTCTCAAATTCCAAAATCCAAAATGCACATTTGAGCAAGTCATATTTATTGAAGAAAACAGTAAAAGGCAGAATATAGGAAGTATTAGGAAATGTCCAAAAGGATACAGTAATGTTGCATCAATGCTTATCTGAAGGAGAGGAAGCTGCTGGGTTGCTCCTCTGGTGTTTCTTTCCTTTTTTTCTGTTTGTGACCGCTTTGAGTCCTTCTACCTCATTGGTTGATCCTTTGTTCCTTGCATCCGCTCCAGTAACTATGTTTGGAGGCTTAGGGTCTGGCTCATCTAGTGGATTGCCCCTATGACTGCCTTCCTCCAGCTCATTGGTGGATTGCCCCTTTGACTGCCCCTTAGATGCTTCCTTACTCTGCACTTCTTTGAATTTTCCTAGAGGGGTTGAGGACTTAGGATCTGTAGTAGGGGTCAATTGAGGAGTTTTATTTGGGCACTCAGAATTAGGAAGATTGGACTCTTCACCTTCAGAGTCAGTTTCATCACTTTGAACTTCCACATGCTCTAAGTCAAGTTGGGTATTAGGAACCTCTTTAGTCACTGCCTCCAGAGCATCCCCTCCCCCTCCAAGGGCTTTACCTATCATTTGCCAAGCTTCATTGTTACTCTTGGCTCACGGTTCTGCCTTGGGTTTGCAGGTGTGCCCAAATACTTTACACAGGGTGCACTTGGGAGGCAGCCACTGATATTCAACAGCAACTGTGACTGACTCCTGGCCCATATTGATTTGTATATATCCTTAGGAAGATCTGATTTAGCTGAGACTTCAATACAAATCCTTGCAAAGTCAATCCTTTGTTGCTTCGCAGTGGCCACATCTACATGAAGGGGCTTACCTATTGTGCTAGCAATACGGCTAAGCCCTTCCTCTGTCCAGCACTCCAGTGGTAACCTATGAACCTTGACCCAGGCTGGAATGGTAGCAGGGTGTTCTGTAGTTGGAACCAGCATTCTATGCTAGTCCTTAAGGACTAGGTATCTTCTAGAAAAGAAATAGGGGCCTCCCTCTAGAACCTTGAGTTTAGTATCCTCGTCTTGAAACTCAAAGAAAAAGCAAGCACCAATCTGTTTAATACTGATTTTGCCATAGTCCTTCCAAATCTTCCTCGCAGTAGAGCTGAGTAGTGGGAATGGCATTTTTCCATCCAAGAAATACCCAACTAGACAGCAGTTCCAAGTCTTATCATTAAGATCTGATTCCTCCAGTTCAACAACAATGCTCGTTTCTTACTGTAGATCTGGATAATGACATAATTTCATCATTTTGGAGGGACCCTGGGTATGAAATAGAGAAGCCCAATCTCTGGTGTTGGGTTGTTGAGTGGTTTTGGGAAGGGCGGATTGGGTTTGGGGGGCAGGTTTAATGGGGGGATCCTTGGCTGTGGTTGTGTATGAGGAGTTGTGAGGTGAAGATTGAGAAGGAAAGTGAAGATCTACCTTCAAATAATCTCCAATTGCAGTGCTTGAGGATGAACCGTCTGGAGCAACTTCCTTCTCTCTGAGACGATTGAGCTGTGTATTGAGTTCCGTACAATCAACCTTAACCCCAGCCTTTTGCATCTCAACTTCGATGGAGCGAACTAGGGTTTCCAGCCTGTCCTTGCCATCCAGCCTATCACGCTCCTGTTGGAAGACTTCCAATAGCCTGCGGGCTGAGTTAGGGCTCGACGTGGTGGGACTGGATGGGCCAAAAGTGGGTTTTTGTTCTGTAGTTAGGGCTTTGGGATTGATTGGTGGGTATATCAGACTTAGGGTTTCACCAATATTGGTTTTTGAGCCATCAACCTGACAATTGAGAGCTTTGAGGTTCTGGGGAAAGAGATCCATGGGTTTGAAGGGAGTAAACTTTGTAGGGGTCGTGTACACCGCACCAGGTACTAGTAGTTTGCTCTGAAACTTGCTTCCCGTCGACGTTGTACTCTTGCTGTTGAGATTGCTGGTGTGAGTATCCCCCATTGGCTTTGCATCGCTAATAGGGGTATCTCGAACCTCAGGTCCAAGATCTGAGAATCGTTGAGGAGTGGTTATGGAAGCTAACGAGCTTCCAAACTGAGAACTTTGCTTCTTTCTGACTTCATTAGAATCAACCACCTTGAGACCAAGGGTAGTAGGATCTGATGTTGGATCATCTTCCATGGTTAACCCACTTCAATCGCCTGAATCTCTAGAGCTAGAAGGAGTCATCTTTTTGGTAGCCTTGTTACATACGGTTATGATACTTGTTACGAACCGTTTTAGATTTTGAAAAAATTCACTATTCACATAATTAATATTCACGGTAACACACCAAAAAATAGGTAACAAGTACCAAAATCATACGTAACAAGTACTTATAAAAACATACATAATAGGCATACCGTACGACCCTTTTCAAATAAGCGTACCATAGATTTCCCAATGATAGGATACATCTATTGTCATGGCTATGAAGATTGTGGTTATAAAAAATGTAGTCTGAATTGTTTCCCACCAGGTGAAGAAGACCACTGGCAAATATCTAGTTGCACCCAATATTACTCATTATACGTTTGAAACCCTCTTTATTGTTAGATATTTTGGCACTTTCCGGGGTTGTACAAAAACCATCATTCGTATATTTATTTTGAATTGTAATGGGTAGTTTTTTTAAGGGGTAGTTGCTCGCTCGATGCTCCTCCCATTATCTGCGCCAAATTGACCGCTGCAAGGTAAAATGCATTGCACAGCATATCATGCACATTTTTTTAATAAAAGATTGTATTTCTGCATGTTTGCATTTCCAGTAAAACTCTCCGAAATTTTGCTTTCCATATCAATCAAAAGATTTTATTTTAACTTACTGAAAATTCGCTTTCCATACTCATATAACTATATTGATATGAGGAAAAAGATTTTCTTTTAAAAATCACCGAAAATTTTGTTTTCCATATGATGGATATATTTATATCAACAGTCGGTTTCTTCTTTTATATCATACCATATTTGTATCTTTGACATATTATTATTCATTTGTTTTTTTGGAAAGCATCACATAGATATTATTTTGGATGTGGCTGCATTTGTCCTATATTACTTTATTCTACCGGACTTCCTTGTTTAAGAAGGTTTTTTAACTAGTTTTTGGAAAAGAAATCTCAACTTGTTCTCAGAAAAGAAATCAAAGAGATGCTTTGTTTTATTGGTGGAAAGGATCACCGAGAGTTTTTTTTTGGGGGCACAAGTATAGGCAGTTTCTTTGCCTATATATATGGGAGCATGCATCTTAATAAGGGATGCACATTATTTTTTACGGAAAAAAGCGAAAGAAGGAAAATTGTTTTATCTTGTGTGCTAGGCTGCTAGCATGGAATCCAGGTTGATTGATTCATTAAAAAGATGAATTGCTAGCTGTGCTTATCCTATTAATATTTTCATTGTGCATTACTTCTTTCAAGCAACACTTTTCATATCATATCATTTGTTGTTCATGGTTCGTGGTGCCGTATACTACTGTGGCCGAATCTTTTGGAGATTGATTCGGAGCCGGTTGAATCCGGAGATTGGGCGTGAAGTCTGTGGTTCATCTATTGAATCTTGAAGAAGCTCTGGGAGCATCGGAGATTGGCGAGAATAGGTAAAGGCTTGGGGTAAGGTTTTTACTATTTCGCAATTTGTACTTCTTTTTTATTAATAGAATAAAGCAGTAGTGTCAGGTCGTGGTTTTGACTTAGGGTTATTTAGGACCCTAAGTTTTTCCACGTAAATTGTGCGTTTCTTGTCTCCATTTTATTTTCACTGCACTACTTGTGGTTTGGTTAAATTGAATTAATCAAGACAATTAACCAGCTTTTTATTTGATAATTTTTAATCGGTTATTCTTCTTAAAACTGGTAATTTTTATCAAAACTCCTATTCACCCCCCCTCTAGGAGTAAATTGAACGCTTCCGCATAATTTCATTTATAGTAACAAGAAACTATATTTACTTTGGGAACGTTTTGCATGTGAAACCATTTGATGAGCACATAATGGTTAGCCATAAATGAAAAATGAACATTTTCGGCAACCCGATTGTAGGGGAGGTCAGCACGCAGACCCCGTGTTAACTAAATTCAGAGTTGACCATCCAATAGGGTGTTGACAGGTGTCATCCAGATGACACCAGTCCCCGCGTGACACGTGGCTATACCTCGCGCAGGTCTCCGCGCAGAAGCCACTAGCGCGGTACCACCCATTACCAAGCACCTCAGTGGCGGGCATATCAGGCCCTATAAGAGAAATGTTTGGTCGATCATGGGCCATCCGGATAAGGAGAAAAGCCCATGACCCAAACGGCTAGCGTGGCTCAAAGATACGGGCGAGAATGCTAGAAGCTAGTCCAATTAAGCCCAGACAACTATACCTGCTACGGTCTGAAGGCAGGACCCTAAGGGTCCCCTGAGACTTGGCTACGGTATAGGCACGACCAAACAGGTCACAACCTTGCTCTAATGGGAATAAAGGGAGATCCAGTGGTTTGGTGGCTATAAAAGAATAAGAGGTTCACTGCGCAAGGGGTGGAGTGGCGTGCAGCAAGGTTGTAGGGAGATCCAGTGGTTCGATGACGTCACCCGCGCAGCCAGGTTGTACGGAAAGGACACTTGTCCTAGTATTATAGGGCGACAGCCTGACACCTAATCATTGGTCCAAAGTGCCTATAAATATGAGACATTCTCTTTCACAATACCCAAAGATTAGGGTGATTCTTGGCAAAAGTATATGTCATCCTAGAGAGAGAAAAGGGAAATCACAGAGTGGAAGGAGAACATTCTTCCTTGTGAGATCATCCCCATCCTCTAGGGCACCAAGGTACTATATGGATTAGTCTGAGAGCAATCCACTGCATTAGTCTTTTTTGTACACACCTGCTCTGTTCTTCACCCTTCTTCTAGATCACTTCATTCCCATTTTTATTGTTTATTGTTAATTATTCTTACCTCTCCAGCTCATTATTCTCTTTGAATATTGACCAAGCAAGAACCATCACCTACACCGACGTAGCAGTTTCTCTCTACTGGCCATAATTAGCTTGCCCTTATTGATCTATGTTATTAGAAAAACAGAAAAGCATGTATATGTAGCTATATAGGGTGAACCTAAGGGTCCTTGACAGCATGAGTACAAGGTGATGCTGTGTGAAAAACTCCTACACACCCATCAATAGCAGTATCAAAGGAACCTTCTTCAAGTAGGTTTGCTTTGAACAAATGAAATCTTTCTTTAGCTCCGTCAAATGAAAGTAAGTGCTCTATCTTCTTAGGATCACCTGCTGAATAGACACGAATCATACGAACAGTGTCATTGGCTCAATAGCTCCTTCATAAGCATTAAGCACAGCTTTGGACATGCTTAAAAATAGTACCAGCCTTAAACAATGGTGAGCAAAGCATTTCACTTGGGCATCAAAACGTCGCAAAAATGAGAGAGAGAGAGAGAGGAGGACTGACTGGGATCGCGAACGAAGGCTTTGACGGTGTAACCATGTTCAAGCAAGAGCTTGACAATCCACGAAGCTATGAACCCTGATCCCCCAGTCACGCACACTGTCTACCCTTTTCCGCTCATTCTCTCTCTCTCTCTCTCTCTCTGCGTGAGCTTATGTCCAACTACTGCTCATTACAATGCAGTGCTATATAATACGGACATAAAACTGTGACCATTTAACCTAAAATACACTTTTACAGCCTACACTTCATTAAATGTCTCACGTTTGCCCCTCCTTTTTTAATTGCAACAATCGTTGAATAATTATTATTAGTCTTGGATGACATTATTTTATAGAGAAATCTGATACTGTGCGTAATTTTTGAAGTTTATGCAATCGAAATTAATCAAGTACAGTTCTCTAACTTTTTTGGAAAACAATAACTTATAATCAAAATTTCCCTTACTATAAGTCCTAATTATACTCTTGCAAGAGTCAAAACACTTCAATACTTCAACACTTGAATACTTATAATCAAAACAACCCATATGGCAATCTGATGTGCGATATTTTCGACAATCGCAGAGATAAATTTTAATATTTATAATTTTACATTATATAAATTTTGTTGTTTATTATCCGAATTTCAAACTTTATCAGGTTACTCCCTTCGGGGACATTCGATAAAATTGGAACGATACTCGCATTTGATTTATCACGTTTTTCTCCAAAATAATAGACTGGACATAATTAATTAAGCAAGTACCCATGTAAATTAGCTTGATTTTTGTGGAAAATAATATTAATTAGTTGATTTAATAGATCAAGGCAGCAATCATCGGCCTAAAATATCTCTTATTAACTATGCAACCCAATGAATTTCTCAATAAATCATGTTCACATATTAGTTCAACTTATGTGGAGTATCTACGATTTTGGAGGAAAAGAAGAAGTCTCAATTTAGGAAAAAATTCAAAATAACCTCCGACCTTTTTGGGATGTCTCAAAATTATACCCTTCATCCCATATTCAATTCAAACACAAAATGGAGGGCGAGATGGTTTAGAGTATCAAGTAATCATTACATTTCAAAAAAGGATGTTATTTTTGGAAGTTCATTAAAGTGTGATGATTATCTCCTCCTAAAAAGTTGAAACATAATAAGGACCAAATTTTGGGGCAAACCGACGAAAGGAGTAGTTCATTTCCTATCATTTCCTACTTGGAATCATATGCTGAATACTTTTACATTGAGCCATTGTTCAATCAAGTAATGGAAAAAGCAGAGTTGGATCAAAATGTGGTGATATGGAGGGTTAAAGCACAAGATTGTGGGCAAAATGTCGAACCATTTATACCAAAAATTAGGGATGCACATGAAAACCGATATAACCCCTAAATCGATCAAATCCGGACAAAACCGTTCTATTCGGTTAGGTTATACAGTTCATTGGTCTGGTTATGGTTCTAAAAAAATAACAATCGGTAATTATGGTTTGACTACTGGTTCTCAATTTAAGAATCACAGTTGGAATCGAACCAAACCGTATAATATATAAATCAGTCCCCTTCTAATAAGGGATCCCGTACTTTGCTACAGTAAAGGACTCCCATTTTTTGACTACTTGTTCTCAATTTATGAACCACGGTTAGAATCGAATCGAACCATTCAATGTGTTCAGAACGTGTTTTTAATAGTTCATGCGAGAAATCATTAAAAAAAATTGACTGGGAAGGATTTTATCCGAGCAGAGCCGAGCATTTTTTTCATAAAACTATATATATACTGTTTTTAAGAAAAACTACTCGGTGAAGACCTTCCCAGTCATTTTTTTTTATCATTTCTCGTTTGAACCATTAAAAACATGTTTTAAACACATTGAACGGTTCGGATCATCAAAATTCAGTCCGAAAATGGGAGTCCTCGCCTTAGCAAAAGTAATTACAAATCCCTTTTGAGAAGTTATTAGAAGCAGGGACATGAGGCTCTCGGATGGCCCTTGCGGAACCTACCAACTCGGCATTTTGGGAATTTTTTAGCCGAGTGTCTTACGAACCGAGTTGGTTGACATCGGTTTCTTAGTACTCGAGAAATGTCAAGGTCCAGCGGTGGTGTGCTTGACAAGTTGGGCAGATCATCATGGATCATTAATAGCAGCAGCCACCTACCCTGCATGTTATGCCTGCGGATTGTGTCGTGCCGAGTCAAAACAAATTAATTAATAACCAGGAATTAACTTTTATTCTGGAGAATAGCGGTTATGTCTGAGTGTCGATCCACGGAGACAAACTGGCTGAGTTGCGTTACTTCCAATTGACTTCTAGTTTAATTCGGTGAAAAGATGTTCGATTGGTTGTGAAATTGTTAAACTAAAGAGCACAATAATTAAAAATAATTTACATTTATGGAGAGGGAATCTAGGGTTTAGAATCCACTCCACCCTCATAACCACGACTTCTGCATAGGTTAGGTTAATAATCGAATCACAAGGGATTATCACTAGGGCTGGCAATCCCCATCGATAATCATCAAGAAAATATTTGTGATTGTTAAAAGGCATAAACTATCCCACGGCACGGACCGTCTCACTAGTATGGTGTCACGCCGCCCAACGGCACGATCCATCTCACGAGCATAGCCTATCTTAGAACTCCAAACACAGCGTTGAAAACAATTATATGAACGGGTATTTGAAATCCGGTGTACAAATACACAACAAGTAGGAAGAATAAAACCATGATTCCATTGATCTTATGAAACCAAGTTCTGAACATATAATTCGATTCGATTAAAATCCTAACCTACACAAAATAGAATGGTTACTTGGCGTAGAGCTTCATCCTCCTCCTAGAAAAGGGGTTTAGCCAGGCATGCTGATGATTGACATGCTCTGATTTGAAGAATGCACGAAGAACATGAAGAACCCTAACTTTCTCTCTCAAAATAGTTCGGAACCCTAAAGCATTGTTAGGAAGTTCTATTTATACATAGGGCCCTAAAAATTGCATAAAAATACATAAATTCGCTGAATCCCATCATTCTAGTCCGGACAAGGCATAGGTGGTCTGGACAAAGAGGGCAGATTGCACACTGAAGCTCGTGGGGTTACTTGTCCGGACAAAGAATATGCTGGTCCGGGAAAAAGGGGCAAAAACTTGACCGTTGACTCCTCTTCGCATCCTTAACACTTTTAGACCACTTCAAAGCACGCTTTCCAAGTCCTTGAGCATCTGGGGCCTGTAACACAAATAACCAACAATAGCAAATTAAATAAGAACCTAATTGGCTTAACAAAGTACAAAGTAGAGAGGTTAAGTGGGTGCTTTTTAGCACCTATCACACCCCCCAACTTACACTTTGCTAGTCCCTTAGCAAAGAAAACTAAACTACTAACTGAAATGCAACTGAAGGATAGTTCTTTTAACCCCTCGGGCGGCCCAGGTAGGACGAGTGGAGTCTTGTGAGGATTTTCAGCAGTGATCACCCACCAAACACAAGGAATCCCTCAACTTGGAATCCAAAACCTGTCATACACTTGCCAACATCTCAAGCCAAGAACGTGGAGCTATCACAGAGGCAAAACAGGCCAACATAGTTCCAAATACTGTTAAGTCAAGAGAAAGAAATCATGGTATCTAAGCGAAGCGTGCATGTGTGAATACGGGCCTTGATCACAAGTGAACAAAGAATGATCATTCTCTCCGGACCGAGCCTCGACTTCAATTCTCACCATGTCATGCACTCAACAAATAAAATCGCTTGAAACAGGGTGCATTATGAACTCTCAAATGTGTGGTTTGGAGGTTTTGTAACATGAAGCAAGATACTCCGCACACTATGACATGAAAAGAACGCTCTACATGGTGGACACACAATCTCACAGACGAACATCAAGTATTGGAACTATCTCAATCCATCAATCCACACCCTAACACCCCTAGAATCAAACAGGTCCTAATCAAGGTTATAACAATAGGCAATGGATAAATTCGCAAGGCTAGGGGTGAAACATTCATGTGCCTGAGAATAAGCAAGTATAACAAGACACTCATTTTAGGGCAAATATGCAATGGGTGCCCCTTTCAACATCATTTCAACACCACCTCATCGTTAACATTCCACCACCATTTAACCAATCCTTTTTCTACATATTGGTGTCCCTTCTTTTCAATATATGCTATTTTTTGCTTCTTCTTTTTTGTGATTTTTTTTTTTGGAAACTTCCTTCACTTCAATTTGGGAACACCACAAATCAAGCACAAAAGCTACACTTCTCCCAAAATTTTAGCTCTACACTCTTGCCTTTCTCAAAACACAATATGGAAGGTGGAGTTTAATAAAGAAAAGGCTAAGTGTTTATGGCTCAAAATGGCGTGCAAGGGATAGTATAAGCAAGAGAGACGAACCGGTTCAAATATTCAAGAAAATGCCCGTGATCATCTCCTAGGGGTGTAACATCCAAGTGACAAACCAAACCCGAGAGATATGCAATTCCAATACTTCGCAAAAGATAATGAGATTGACAACAAGTTAGTTCTTCTCGAGACAAACAATGAGTTATTTCGACACTTCTCCAAAAGAAAGCTAAGGCACGAAAGCTCACTAGGGCATAAGTCTCCACTAATCATAACCTTTGAAAACAAGCAAAAACAAAGTTCACAAGTGATCAAACCCAATAAACGTGATGTGCAATTGTGCCATGCTTAAGTGCCTTGAGGCCTCCCTTGAAACAAACTAGCAAACAGAACTATGGTAGCACAAGACATGCCAATGCAATAGCAGCACGCCGCAGCTCAGTCAATCAACAAGTAAGCACAACAAAACTCAAATTCCACGCCAAAAGATCCAATTGTTTAGTTTTTTAAAAAAAATTCAATTTTTTTGGTTTTTTCATGGCTCTAAATGTGCACAACTACAAAGTGTTCCCTCCCCCTAACTTAAATCATGCAATGTCCTCATTGAATGCCACTCACTAAAGATAGGACAAAGAATGAAAAAGTAAGAAAAGAGATCGCCTCTTGACAGAGAACTAAGCAGGCAAAAGAAGGTGTGGGGGGAGAGACCCCCCAACTTGAATGAAAGCAACTTGCAATATTAGATTGACAACACAAAAAGAAAAACAAAAAGAACACAGAAAAAAATAAAAATATAATTAAAAAAAAACTAAACAAAAGACACTATGCTTTTGTGGATTTCGAACTCCAGTCACACCATGAAAAATTACTACCATGATCATATCACCCCCCCTTCAAGCTCTCTTTCAAAAACTGAACTCAACCATGCCACAAAATGAGATACTTAATTCGAGTATCGCAATGGTCGTAATTGCATTAGAAATTTAAGTTCCAACAAGTGCATAATCTGAACGAAATTGAATTTTAGACTGTTGACAATGTTAATTAGACATGGGTGGTATACCAAATCAAAATTACCGATACCTAGAAAATCAATCTTTTCTAACTTGTTAAAACTTTACAGTTGCAGAGAATCAAAAGGATCAAACAAGTCCAAAACACCCTCACATGAAAGAGTCTCACGTTCTAATAAAAACCTATTCTCCACGAGGATATCTAGCCCTCCAATAATGACATCAACCCTAGCACCTGTAGAGTTAGAAATTGACACATCCACCTTACTCATATCTTCCCTAGACTCAATTTCCACTGCATGTTTGTTCATTTGGACCATTATTTCATTTTCTCGCTCACAATATACCTCATTCTCTTGCAAGTTCTCAACTCCACATGAACCCATCAGATTAGAAACGGTCTGACAAGGCAATATTTTATCTTCTCTCTCCTCTATGGAGTGATTTTCATGCAAATGTGGGACCGTGAGAATTTTTATTGGTCCAATATCAAGGGACATAGATGCATGTTACGAAAGAGTCAACACAGGTTTTGTACTTTGGTCACTTGGCATGTTCTCAAAAGTAAAGCCCAATGGAGGGGAATCAACACTCCCTTTTGGTAACGCCACCTTTTCACCCCTAGAGTTTTCAAAGTTGGTGATTAATTGTCCCACATCCCTTGTGTCACGCCCTCATTTTTTCAAAACATAAATAAAGGAATTTCAAACAATAAATAAGTCAAATGATAAAGATTTCCATAAATCCTTCCCAAGAAGTTTCCATAAAATAAAGTACATCCTTAACCCATTGTCTATCAAATGTTTGGGCACCCTTGCCCCAAAGGTGAAATCACATAATATCCCATAAGTTCGTACAAATCCAATGTCAAAAATAATGAAAGATTAGAGTTATATTATCATCTTCCCAAAACGTAATGCTTAGTAGATGAATAAAATAACTCCAAGTCATGTATGCTCGTCATCCAAGTCATGCACTCCAAATCATGCATGATCAAAGCTGGGTACCTGAAAAATGGTAGGGTGAGCACACGTGCTCGTAGGAGAACTATTCTACTAACGCTAGGTGTATAAATGTGACACATGCACATCGGACCATGATATGTCAAATGGATGTACCTATGTGAGTAACGGTAACCAAATCATTAGAGAAAGGATTTGAAAGCGTCAAAGTACCCAAAAGATTTGCCAAGTATCCACCACCAACCTATATGTTCAAAGTATTTTCTAAGTATCCAAACACCACCCAAGTGTATCCATTTAATTTCACCCAACTTCCCAAGTGTTTCACAAGAGTCTAAAATCAAGTTCACATATCGAATTTCGACAAGGCACAATGAATATTTCAAAAATATCATTTCTCACTTCTTTCATTGAAGAAAATAATCATTTCATTAACACTAGGGATTTAATCCCTCTACTGGATTTCATCGGCTCCGCGTGCCTCTGCTGGATTCTATAGGCTCTACGTGCCTTTGCCGGATTCCATGGGCTCTGCATGCCCCTGCTGGATTTCATAGACTCTGCGTGCCTTTATAAAAATCTCACCAAGTGATGACATTATTTTAAAAATCTCATTTCCCCAAACATTTCATTCAATTTTTTATAACAAATCCATTTTCTCCAAGTTCATTTCACCATTGCACATCTTTCGATAAAATGGGTTATGCACACACCTACACATGCTTTCTAAAAACCAACAAAATCACAAAATCATTAAATCAAAAAAACTTATTTTAAATCAAAGAAACCCACAATCGGTTATGATTTTGATATAGGATTAAGTTTTTTTGATTTGATGATTTTGTGATTTTGCCCATTTTCCTTTGGGTTTAATTTGATGTGAGATTAAGTTATTTTGCCCCTCAATTTTACATTTTTGGTGGATTTTTTTTTTTTTTTTTTTGAGATTTGCGGAGGGTAAAAAAGGGGTAGGAGGAGTTAGGGTTTGATATTGGGCAAGAGGGAGGGCAAAATGTCTGTTTTACCCCTCAAAAAAACCCCCCAAATTGGGATTCCGGTAAAGTTTGCTAACGGAAGTTAACTTTTGGACTCAATTCGACCAAAATTGAAACTACAAGGGTCGTTAGAGTGAAATTGAAAGGTGGGGGACGAAATCAAGACTGGGGTTAAACTAGAGAGCCATTTCGATAAATTTCCCATTATTCAATTGTCCTGAAGTACAGCTACGTAGTACAACGTAGTCAAGCTGGCCCGGACATCTGATTATTAAAAAAAAAAAGCACGGAGAAGGTAGATTTGCCGCTTGCTTTTTTTGGTAAGAAAGTATTTATTCTCACCATATTGGGATTCTAAACATGATTCTCATCAAAAGACGCAAGTCATTGTTATTTTTTTTTTTCAAATTATAATCTGCCAATGTTCAACTTTACGTGGAATCCTAGGAAGTTTAACCAATTGGAACAAGTCTTAACCAATTGCACGGTCTATTACCATAAATGAAACCTTCCCAACTTGGGCAACCTTTCAAAGAAAACAAATGCACAGATACAAAAAGAGTAGTTGACTTTTGGCCATGGTAGAAGGTGAACGCAAATCTTCTGCCATTTCTTGCCTCTTCAGTGTTATTTTACTACTAGTACTGATAAGAGAAACATGAGTGAGCTGGCCGAGCTTAAAGGAATACTGCATTTTAGGTCACAAAATCAACAAAATTGTGTATATACAATACACATGTAGTATATACTCCGTATGTCCCTGTCTATTACGGAAATCTGTGCATTTTCAAACTCCAAAAAAACATGATTCTTTCAAGTTTTTTGTATTTTTTGCACCAAATTAAAGTGCTCATTGTATGAAAAAAAATTAATTTGGTGTGAAATTTTTTTAAAAATAATAATATGAAAATACATTTTTTTTACATCTAAGAAAATACACATTTCTCCAAGAGAACACTTAAATTGGGACGAAGGGAGTATATATTCTTATCACCACTGAATGAAAATTCTGTAGCTGTTATGGATCGACCAAACAACACACCCACACGCACAAATAAACCGAAACAAAGAACACAAACGATTTTACGTGGTTCCACAAAATCGGGTACGTCCACGGGAGAGAGAACACTTTTCACTAATATTGAATGAGTTACAATGAGATAAAAATACCCAACCCAAGCCCACGCTTAATTGTATTTTTATCTCTCACACACTCACCAATATGCTCACACAATCTCTCTCTACACTACAATTTTTGCTACCTTTCTCTCCCTCTTTCCCTCTTTTTTTCTACCCACCCACGGCACACACACATACACAACCGAAACAATATATATATATATATATATATATATATATATATATATATATATATATATATATATATATATATATATATATGCATGAGCTCCTAGAGAGTAATACAAAAAACATTTGGAAATTGTGAAGTCACCAGACTCACCACCCAAACTCATTAAAGCCACCGGCTATTTTCTTTCTCCAAAACTTCTTGTGCACAGCAAGTCATAGAAACCATTTCACTTCCCAAGGTTTTCCCACAGCCAACAACCAACATGGGTCCCACTTCCCATAAATCATTTTTCGTTTCATTTTTCAAACACAATATTACATGTGCAAAAAATCCCAACAATCACCCCCTTTTTGCACATGTGAAATCGCACCCCCTTGCTCGGGCACCTCGCACCTCCTCGCCCGGATGCCTATCCGAAAACATCGGTGACCAAAATTGGTGTGAAAGTGACCCTTTCTCTTGCGGTCAATTTTCTTTATCAACTTTTTCAATCACGACTTCATGCACTTCCTTTTTGACATTGCTCTCTACACATAGAGATTCATTTTCATGAGCCTTTGCACGCCACACTTGTGTTACCCGACGCCCAAAATTCTTGATTGCTCGGTGTCCAACATTTGTATGCCTCACGTCGACGCGACCTTGGAGCTTGTACAAATTTCCTACTAACTTTCCTTGTAACACCACTTTCTCATTCTTAAACACCTCAAGAACTCCATCGTTTGATGCAAACCTACAACCATTGGAATGTAACATTCCCAATGAAATCAAATTCTTTCTTAATCTCGGCACAAGTCGGACTCCTGTCAACTTCACTAATCTTCCATCCGCCATCCGGAACCGTACCATACCCATGCCAACAACCTTATTCACCGTGTTGTTCACCATCCTCACATTACTTCTATCACAAGCCTCATACGAGTAAAAATAATTTTTATTTGAACACATGAAAAGAACAACCAGAATCCATGACCCAACCAAAATGATCCATACCTTCGGAAGTCACTGAAAGCAAATCACCGTCATCTTTGACAAGACTCTCAACCACCGCCGCTTCGGAATTTTTCTTCCCTTTCTCCTTCTCTATCTTTACTTTGAGTTTTGGGCAAAACTTCATTATGTGTCCCTCTTCTTCACAAAAATAACATTTTCTATTGTCGACCCATCGCGACTCACCACCTCGCGAGTGTGAACGCCCCCTTGATTGTGAACGGGTCCTCCAATTCGATCCACATTGCCTCTCAATTTTTCTACCCCGGTCTTGGCCACCATTGGATGCAACCACAACACGCTCCTCCGAAAACCTTTCGCTCTCCTTCTCTTTCCTTCGCATTGACTCATGGGATAGGAGAGTGGCAATAACCTCATCAAGCTTGAGAGTATCCTTTCCATACATTGAAGTGGTTCGATGATGTTCATAAGACGCCGGTAGGGAGACTAACAAGAGAATAGCTTTATCCTCTTCCTCAATCTTTGCGGCCAATTACTTCCAACTCCGTAATTAGCCGATTGAATTCATCCAAGTGCTCATTAAAGTTTCCTCCTTCGGACATATTTAACACATACAATTGTTTCTTTAATGACAACCAATTTGTTAAAGACTTCGACTTGTATCTACTCTCCAACTTTGCCCAAAATTCCGCCAGAATCCGTTTCATTGATGACTTCCCGAAGCGTGTTATTTCCGAGATACAATTGGATCGTGCTATTTGTAAGCTCTCTCATCTCCTCCCATTTAGCATCTATCACATCTTCCAGGCTTTTCAGCTTTTTCTTGAGTGTCTTCGACAAACCTTCACTCGTCAACATGTTCTTCACCCTTTGTTGCCAAAGAGTGAAATCATTGTGGCCATTGAAAAGCTCGATAGCAAACCCGGTGCTTTTTACCGCCATACCGTAGCCCTGATACCACTGTTATGGATCGACCAAACAACACACCCACAGGCACAAATAAACCGAAACAAAGAACACAAACGATTTTACGTGGTTCCCCAAAATCAGGTACGTCCACGGGAGAGAGAACACTTTTTCACTAATATTGAATGAGTTACAATGAGATAAAAATACCCAACCCAAGCCCACGCTCACTTGTATTTTTATCTCCCACACACTCACCAATACGCTCACACAATCTCTCTCTACACACTACAATTTTGCTACGTTTCTCTCTCTCTCTCTCTTGCCCACCCACGACACACACACATACACAACCGAAATATATATATATATATATATATATATATATATATATATATATATATATATATATATATATATATATATATATATATATATATATATATATATACACACCAATTATCCAATCCGGGATCCCGGATTGGAGGTTTTTTTTTTATGTTTTGAAGGTTTTAAAACATGTTTTTGCATGATCCAAACCATCCAATGTGTTTAGAAAGTGTTTTTAAAGGTCCCTGCGAGAAATCGTCAAAAACAAATACCAGGAATGGCTTGATCCGAGCAGTTTTTCACAAAAACTATACATATACAGTTTTATGAAAAACTGCTTAGATCAAGCCCTTCCCGGTATTTCTTTTGAATGATTTCTCGCGGGGGCCCTTGAAAACACATTTTAAACACATTGGATGGTTCGGATCATGAAAATTTGATCCGGAACTACGAGTCCCGGACTTAGGATCCCGGATTAGATCTGGACTCTATATATATATATATATATATCCAAGACCGGAGGGCTAATAAAAGAGAGGGTTTCAATCTGAGGTTGTTTGGTCAATTGCTAATTTTTGCCGATTTTGCCCTCCAATTCGAAATAGGGCCTTTTGGTTTTGTTGTAATTTAGATGTTGTTGGGTATCTGTTTGCGTCTTTTTATGTGTTGCATTGTAAAGTATATTTTGCATGCGTTGGCTTGTTTCGTGTTGTTGGAGGAAAGCTTCTCCGAGAAATTAAGTCTGGTAAGGTGAAGCCTTAGGTTTTGTGCTATGCATAGTGATCAGATGTGGAGAGATTTCAGAGGATTCAATGTATATCTTGCGTTAATGTGGAGCGGATGGACGAGTCAACAAAATGAAGATCCTAAACCACGCAAATATTATATTCTTTTCTTACGCCTTTATTGGAACAATAGTAAGGAAGGGTTTGGATCTGTACTTTCATTTTCCTATGTTATTTAGGAGAGTGGGTTTTCAAGTAGCTTTGGATTTGCTTCTGGTTTGAACATCTGCGAATCTCCGGTAAGTTTTTTTGGGTTCTTCTTTTTGTTTAGAGAAGTTCTAGAGTTCTACGGCTTGATTTTCTTTCATTACTGAACATTTGCGCTTTCGTTTTGCTTTGGGTTTGCATGCATTTAAGTTTGCTTGCATGTAGGCTTTAGAATTGTAAAATTGAGTAGAGGAGGGCTGTACAACCTAATTTAGTAATTTGGGGACTGATGTCTTATATTTGAACTTTGATTCAGCAAAAGATGTTTATCTATTTACAGTTTTATATGGTTTACAGTTTACCTGTAAAAAGTGATAAAGTTTTATTATTTAGATTTTGATTTATTGCAAGCCTTTGGATGTATCTGGATATACTGAAGATAAAGGAATGGTTGGTTTCATCTTTTATGTTATTATGTCTCATGTCGTCGTGTAAAAGAAGGAACTAAGAATTTAGTTAATAGTCCTTGAGGTTGAATAAAAAACGGTAGAGAAGAGCAAAACTGATACAACTAAGTTCTCATAGTCCAGGCTCAAAGATGTTGCAGACTATATCTTTCTCCTCCTATGTATGTCTGTGTGTTTGTTGCTGTGTTAGATGCTTCATGTTTTGAGACTGTAAAATAGGTTTATAGATTTACATACGAAAAATAGTTTAATCAATTGTAGCTTACTGGTTTTGCCATATGATAAATGCTGGAAGGGAGGTATGTTCCTGTGTCGGTGGTTTTCTATCTGGGCATACTAATATAAGTTTCTAGATGTACATACAAAAAATAGTTTAATGAATTCTAGCTTATGACTTTTCGCATACAATAAATATGGACAGGGACCTTTGCCAATATTTGATTTCCTTTTCGGTAAGTGATGATTTGCTTATGCATGTTAGCAATAGAAATAAATGTAGCAAACAAAAGTAGTGTGAATTTTTCTGCACACCAAATAAGTTAGGGCATGGAAAGAATGAGTATACCATGATGAACTTCAATCAATACCACCCAACATTATTATATGTCATTTCGATGGTGTGCACATGTTAATAACAATAATATCGTTAGAGAGTAATTGCTTAGCAAAAAAACAAGAAAGAAAAGATAGAAATTGATATATATTACGCTTGCATACAAAGACTAAGATACGTTTCCTACTCTCACAAAGCTTTTTTTCTATCATAAAAAAAGAGAAACAGAAGATGCAAAGAACCTCGGTCATGAATTATCCATTGGCTTGAACACTGCTATTGCTGCTCCTTGATCAAGTGCAATCTTATAGCTTCCAGTAAAGACTTTAGCTTCAAATACATACTTGTAAACAGATACCAAATTGGCCATATTTGCTTTGCACATGTTGTTCCTATTTATGTTACTTATGGACATACTTGTTGCATCTTGAACATATCTAACTATTAACCATGTTTTATCCTTATATTATAAAGACAATATTTATCATTATTACATATAACTGTACAGGACAACTAAAATAACTTAGAAAATTACCCTGTTTCTGAAGAGAAAATACTTGAAATGTCCCACAAAAACCTTATTCACTTCCAGAGCAGAGATGACAGAATGGAAGAGATACCGTACTCCATATTCTCAGTTACCAGATCTTGAAAAGCAAGCAATGGATGAAAGGAGAAAAATCCTAGCTGCAGAAAGAAGAGGGAAAAAACCACAGCTTTTCCCAGTTCCACTACATGAGGAAACTGAAAGACAAAGATCTTCATCTGCTGCCATCCGTACACCTGCGAAAAACACAACTTGTTTAGATTCCACTTCAGATTTTGATGAAGTTTTATGTATGATACCTACTCTTGTGTTAGTTATTATTGAAACTAGGAAAATCCTTCAGCAATTATATTTTAATACATTCTAATCTTTTATATAGGTATGCTCTATGATGTCAATATTGGTAAGCTCAATTACCTTATAAGTTCCATATTAGATCTAATCACTTCAGATCAAATATCACATATTCTCTACATTATATAGGTCTAGCATTGGATACCTTTGTACCTGTTTCTATTGTCCATGAACGTCCTATACCAACAGTATCACATAGATTGCCTATTGTAAATCCATGCTTGCTTTGTGGAGCCAAGAGATTCCCATATGAACCACCAAACTTTGTTGTGCCAAAGGTGATGTATCACTTTACCCAACCACTATGCCAAATGAGCTATGCCAATTATATTCAAGCTCAGCTCCAGAATCAATCCAATTTCGCAAATTTATTAAGCCAAGCAATGATATTTTTGCTTATCCCTCAATGGGTGTTGTTCTTGATGAAGATTATGCAAAGCGCTGCAATGGAATTTATACATTTAGAGCTCAAGGTCAGATTTACCATTATATGAATAGCCTATGTCCTCAACAAGGAAAGCCATCATATCTCCAGCTCTATTACTATGATACAGAGCATGAAGCTGCCAATAGGAAATCTACTAGGAGCAAATTGGAAATATCAATCATTGATCGCCTCATTAATATCCTAGAACCAAACCCCTATTCCAGATTTTTTTTTTGGAGCCTAAGAGATATTGAGGATATAGATACATGCCAAATTAGATTAAAGGCAGACCCAAAGATCCAAGATACAAGAGCTGCACCACCTATTGTCAACCAAGTTGGAGCAATTTGGAGTGAAAATCAAGATGCAGATAATCCAAGGGAAAGAGAAATAATTGTTCAAACGCATGATGGTCATAGCCAAAGAATCAGATATTACTATGGCTTATTTGATTCGCTTCAATATCCTCTGTAATTCCCTCAAGGTGAACCAGGCTGGCATGAGGGCATCATCAAAAGGAAAAGGATTAGAAAGTTCAAACCATGTGTTGGACAAGGCAAAGTTTTGCCTGCTCACTCAAGTACAGCAGAGGAATTGATAGCAACCGAGGCAACAGGTAAGGTGGTTACGATCCATAATCATTGAGCCTATATTTTAAGTATCCTTCATTGAATAACTCTAAGACTTTACCATCATCTATAGTGTATGAAGAAAATGCTGACAAAGGTAATACCGTATCAGTTAGAGAATTTTATGCGTATCGATTCCAGATTCGAGAATCAACAAATGCAATCCTACTAGAATCAGGACGCCTTCTCCAACAATTTGTGGTTGATATGTATGTGAAAATAGAAACTTCAAGGTTAGATTATTTTAGGCAAAGTCAAAACCTCATAAGAGCAGATCTATAACAAGGTATTATAGACAGTGTAAACCAAGGTGAAGTTGAAGGTTCATGAATTGGCAAGAGAATTGTGCTTCCTGGTTCTTTTATCGGAGGTCCAATAGATATGCGCAAACGCTACATGGATGCAATGGCATTAGTTGAGCATTATGGGAAACAGATTTGTACTTAACTATGATGTGCAATCCATATTGGCCAGAAATCAAAGTAGAATTACAGGCCCATGAGGAAGCTCAAAATAGACCTGATTTGCTAGCACGCATCTTCCATAGCAAATTTGAATACTTAAGGAATGAGTTCATCAAGAAAGCTTTGTTTGGGTCAGTGGCAGCATATACTTTTGTGATTGAATTCCAAAAGCAAGGTCTACCTCATGTCCATATGTTGATTATTCTGAAAAAGGCCTACAAGTTAAATAGTCCCGAAAAATTTGATGTCTTTATATCAACTGAATTACCAAATAGAGCACAAGAACCACATTTATATGCTATGGTCTTGAAACACATGATGCATGGACCTTGTGGTCTATTGAATGCGACAAATGCATGCATGCGAGATGCAAAATGCAACGATCACTATGCAAGAGATTATCGTGAGCAAACATTAATTAGCACAGATGGATATCCACAACTATTGGAGACGGCCAAATCACGAAGATGTAAGTGTTCGAGGACAAATGTTGAACAATAGATGGGTTGTCCCACATAATCCATATCTGCTAGCCTTATTAGATTCCCATATTAATGTAGAAGTTTGTTCAACAATTAAGGTTGTTAAGTATCTCCACAAATACATATACAAAGGACATGATCAAATCATGTACCGATTGGTTAGTGCAAGTGCAAAGGAAGATATAGATGAAATTGAGCAATTCCAGGCCGCAAGATGGATATCCCCACCAGAGGCACTATGACGTATATTCAAATTCCATTGCATGAGATACATCCAGCTGTGCTAAGTTTGCAATTGCATCTCGAAGATTGCCAAATGATAAATTTCAAAGGCCAAACAGACCTTAGTTTGTTGTGCGATACTGCGGAAGTCACAACGATTCTAGCAAGCACAATCAATCTAGAAACAAGAACAATAAGGATGAAGAATGCTAGGAAAGCAAGAAAACCAAGCACACAAGAACACAAGAGATTTACGTGGTTCACTACACAGGCTGTGCAGCTAATCCACGGGGGGAAGGGACGAATCAATCCACTATAATCAATAAGAATTACAATCTCCAATCTCCTCTCGATGTTTCTCTCAGTCTCTTTGGGTTTCTCTCTCCAAAGTTTTGAATTAACCCTAAAACTAATAAAAACGCACTTTAATAAGCTGTTGTACGTCGCCTTCGTCCGGACCAAGACCCGGCTCTTCCGGGCCAAGGTTGCTGAGATCAATTGGAGTGTTGCAGGACCCCTCGTCCGGACCAAGGAAACTCTCGCCCGGACCAAGACTGGACCAACTTCGGACGAACACTGCTGGGACCTCCAGAATCGTACCATGAGTGCTGGTCTGGACCACCATTACCTTGGTCCAGACCAGAGATGCTGTGAGCACCATTTTGAAGCCACACTCAACAAATCTCCACCTTGGCTTCAAACTGAACCATCCTAAAGAAAAGCTTGATGTAACCCCCAACTGCACTCCCTTTACGAGTATGAGTGCTCCATCCTCAAGTCCTCAATCAATAACAGAGAACATGGAGCAAGTTCAAGCAACGCTCAAACTTCTCCCTCGGAACCAGCTTCGTCAAGATATCAGATGCATTCTCATCAGTGTGAACCTTTAACAAAGTTAGGTCACCTGATGCTAACCACTCCCGAATCCTGTGATACCACACATCAATATGCTAAGTCCTTACATTGTATACTTGATTCTTCGCCAAGTGAATTGCACTCTGACTGCCACAATGAAGCAACACACTGTCCTGCATGAAACCAAGTTCGCCAACCAACCCCTTAAGCCAAACTGCTTCTTTCTCTTCTTCAGTCACTGCCATGTACTCTGCCTCTGTAGTCAATAAAGCCACTGTATCCTGAAGAGTAGACTTCCAATAGACGGGACCTCTGGAAAACATAAATGCATACCCTATCATCAACCTACGAGAGTCGAGATTCCTAGCATAATCTGAATCCACATAGCCCACCACGTCTTCTGAAGCCTCTTTCTGATCAAACACTATCCCCAGATCATGAGTGCCCTGCGAGATATCTGAAAATCCATTTAACTGTATTCCAATGCTCCTTTCCCGAGTTTGCCATATACCTGCTGATCACACTAACTGCATGCGATATGTTTGGTCTTGTACACACTATCGGATACATGAGACACCCAATTGCATTAGCATAGGGCACCTCCTCCATGCGCTTTATCTCATCCTTTGAGATAGGACTCATCTTGGCAGAAAATTTGAAGTGAGCCGCAAGTGGGGTACTTACGGACTTAGAATCTTGCATGTTGAACCTCTGCAACACCTTCTGCAAATAACCACTCTGAGACAATCTCAATTAACCAGCCCTTCTGTCACGGTGAATTTCAATCCCAAGAATCTTCTTGGCAGCTCCAAGGATCTTTCATGTCAAATTTACTATTTAACATCGACTTCAACTTCCCAATTTCCTGCTTGCTTTTTGCTGCTACCAGCATGTCATCAACATATAAAGCAAGTAGAATATAAGAATCATCTGAAAGGACACGATAGTATATGCAACAGTCATACTCACAGCGCGTGTACCCATGCGACACCATGAATGAATCAAAGCGCTCGTACCACTGCCTGGAGACTGCTTCAAGCCATGCAATGACTTCTTCAACAAACACACATACTCCTCCTTACCAGGTTCCTTGAAGCCTTCGAGCTGTTGCATGTAAATCTACTCGTCTAAGTCTCCATGGAGGAAAGCAGTTTTAACATCAAGCTGCTCTACCTCCATGTCATGCATCATGACCATTGCTAAAATTACACGGATAGAAGTGTGCTTCACAACCGGTGAAAAAATCTCATTATAGTCCACTCCTTCCTTCTGTGAATAACCTTTAGCAACTAACTGAGCCTTGTACTTTTCACCCTTTTTGTCTGACAACGCTTTCTTTTTTCGATACACCCACTTGCACCCAACGGCCTTCTTCCCCTTAGGCAATTTCACCAATTCCCAAGTCTTATTCTTGTGGAGCGACTCCATCTCTTTTGACATTGCTACAAGCCATTTGTCGTTGTCAGTACTGCATGTAGCATCCTTGTAAGACAATGGATCTCCACTGCCAGCCACCAAAGCGAAACTAACCATATCCTCAAAACCATACCGAACTGGAGGTTTGTGAACCCATTTTTCCCTTCCTTTCGCGACTGTGTAAGGCTTCTCTTACTGCTTCTGTGGGTTGTGATCAACATCACCTATATCACTATATGAACCAGGCTCCTCAAGCTCCACCTCGACTACAGATTTCTCCCTCAGGCCCCCAGATTCTGCCTCATCATTCCAATTCAACATAAATGCCTCATCAAACACAACATCCCTGCTGATCATCCTTTTCCGTGTCTCAGGATCCCAGAGCCTGTATCATTTGACACCCTTTTCATACCCAAGAAAGATACACTTTCTGGACTTAGGATTAAGCTTCGACCTCTTCTTATCCGGCACATGCACATAAGCCGGACAACCAAAGATTCTCAAATCCGACAACTTAACTGGTTTACCTGACCAAACCTCTTGTGGGATCTTGAAATCAATGGCTGAAGAAGGAGACTTATTAATGAGAAAACATGCCGTGTTGACTGCCTCTGCCCAAAATACCTTCAGCAACCCTGCATTCAACCGCATTCATCTGGCCCTCTCTGTCAAGGTTCTGTTCATCCTTTCTGCTACTCCATTTTGCTGTGGAGTCTTTTTTACTGTGTAGTGTCGAGTAATCCCCTCTGAATTGCAGAAGGCCAAAAACTCCTTTTCCCTGAACTCTGTCCCATTATCAGTTCTGAAATACTTTATCTTTTTGCCTGTCTGAGTTTTAACCTTTGCTTTCCAAGTTTTAAACGTAGCAAACACATCAGACTTATGCTTCAAAAAATAAACCCATACCTTTCTGGAATAGTCATCAATGAAGCTGACAAAGTAATGAGCACCACTGTGAGAAGATACGTTAACTGGACCCCAGACATCTGAATGAACATAATCGAGGACTTCCTTGCTTGTATGAACACCTGTCTAGAAACTGACTCTGTGTTGCTTCCCATACACACAATACTTACAAAAATCCATCTTGCACGCCTTGACCCCCTTCAACAAGTCACGCTTATGAAGCTCCAACATACCACGCTCACCCATATGGCCAAGTCACATATGCCAAAGTCTTGTGTCATCAGTGCTAGATTCTGCAGGTGTGGAGATAGCAACTCCAACTACAACTGTGTCCCCAATCAGTTTGTACAAATTACCCACCTTCTGTCCCTTCATTAGCACCAAAGCTCCTCTGCTAATTTTCATTGCTCCACCTTGTGTGCTGTGTACATAAACCCTGCTGAATCTAATGCTCCCAAAGAGATTAAATTCTTCCTAAGTTTAGGCATGTGTCTGACATTCCCCAAGACTCTCACAACTCCATCAAACATCTTAATTTTCACGGTACTGATTCCAATGGCTTTGCAAACTGCATCATTACCCATTAGAACCGTACCACCATTGCAGGGCTTATAATTGTCAAACCACTCCTTATTAGGGCACATATGATAAGAGCAACCAGAATCCAAAATCCATGACTCTGAAAGAAAATTGCTACCTGAAGAAACGGAGAGTAAATCTGCGTCGATATCATTGTCTGATTTGTCCTCCGTAACACTAACGGATTCCACCTTCTTCGTCCCCTTTTTCACCTCTGCAAGAATATTTTTCAAATCCTCGCCTTGATTTTTGTAGTGCCCCATCTTGTGACAAAAGTGACACTCCACATCCTTTTTCGTGTTCGACTTCCCTCTTGACTGCAACCTTTCCCGATTTGAACCTCCTTTCCCTTTTGACTTGCTTCTACCTCAGCTCGACTGTGGCTTAGAGACAGAAAGACCTTGATCTGCATCAACATTACCATCCCTCCTCATCTTCTCATGAGACAAAAGGGTACTAGTAACCTCATCGAGTGACAAGGTTTCCTTCCCATACATAACTGTAGTCACCAGATGATCATATGAAGGGGGCAGTGATGCTAACAACAGGATAGCCTTATCCTCCTCATCAAGCATTACTCCAAAATCCACCAGTTGCGAGTTCAACATATTATAGGAATTTAAATGTTCTAATGGATTCGTACCTTCCTTCATCTGCAATCCATACAGCTGTTTCTTGACATACAACTTGTTGGTTAGATTCTTCCTCATGTACAAACCCTCGAGCTTTTTCCAGATCGCCTCTGCCGTCTCTGAGTCTAACACGTTGTGAATAACTTCATCGCTTAGGTTTAGACGAATAGAACTGGCTGCCTTAGCGTCAAGATCATCCCAATCACTGTCTGTCATCTCCGCAGGCTTCTTCGTCTTCCCTTCTAAAGCCTTTGAGACACCCTGTTGGATCATAATATCCTTCATACGCTGCTTGCCACAAAGAGAAGCTATTCTTACCGGTGAACTTCTCCACCTCATACTTGATATTCGACATCTTTAGTGAAACCCTAGATTGAAACCCTAATTGGGTACTCTGCTAGAAACCCTAACCAAGAGCTCTGATACCACTTTGTTGTGCAATACTGCGGAAGTCACAACGATTCTAGCAAGCACAATCAATCTAGAAACAAGAACAACAAAGATGAAGAACGCTAGGAAAGCAAGAAAACCAAGCACACAAGAACACAAGAGATTTACGTGGTTCACTACATAGGCTGTGTAGCTAATCCACGGGGGGAAGGGATGAATCAATCCACTATAATCAATAAGGATTACAATCTCCAATCTCCTCTCGATGTTTCTCTCAGTCTCTCTGGGTTTCTCTCTCCAAACAAGTTTTGAATTAACCCTAAAACTAATAAAAACACACTTTAATAAGCTGTTGTACGTAGCCTTCGTCCAGACCAAGACCCGGCTCGTCCGGACCAAGGTTGCTGAGATCAATTGGAGTGTTGCAGGACCCCTCGTCCGGACCAAGGAAACTGTCGTCCGGACCAAGACTGAACCAACTTCGAACGAACATTCCTGGGACCTCCAGAATCGTACCACGAGTGCTGGTCCAGACCACCATTACCTTGGTCCAGACCAGAGATGCTGTGAGCACCATTTTGAAGCCACACTCAACATAGTTCAATAGCTAAGAATGCTTACTATGAAAGGACAATGCTCACTCAGTTCTTTTGGATGAATGAACATAATCAATTGGCAAAATCTTGGAAACTATTATACAAAGATTTTCCCTAAGCATTTGTTTGGCTAGCACAATCAAGAATTTGGAAAGAGCACCAGCAACAAGAAGTCATTGGGCGAATTATCACAACTAATCCTACTGAAGGAGAGAGATTGTTGGGATTCCACCCCGTGTGGGCCGGATGGGCTTAGGCCCAGAGGGAGTCGATTAGGGTTTTTTTGTTGTAGCTCTATAAATACTCAATGAGCCTAGTTTATTGATGTGTGGTAGCACAATATAAAGAGAGAGAGAGAGAGAGAGAGAGAGAGAGAGAGAGAGAGAGAGAGGGGCAGAGAGTGTGAGAGGGGGAGCCGGTTGTGGCTTTTTTCGGAGAGAGAACTGGTGAGGTTTCATTATTGTGAGATTGTAAGTGAGTGTGCAACACAACAGGCTCGGATTTTCTCTGGATTATAGTGAAATACCCCTCCCCGTGGAAGTAGGTCCGATTTGGCCGAACTACGTATATTTTGTGTCGTGCTTTCTCTTGTTTTTACTGCTTGTGTGCGTGTGGTGCGTTGTTCGGAATTCACAACAAATTGGTATCAGAGCTCGAGTGGAGCGAGAGGCCACCAGATTCGCGTTTGAAGCACACAGATTCAAGAATGAAAAAAAAAAAAAACCAAAGCCAGTCAGAGATTTTGCTCACGAAGTTTTGTTCGTCTCGTCGAGACGAGTCCAACGTAGTGCTCGCAGTCAGAGGTTGAAGACGGCCATGTCAACAGCCATAGAGGCGCCATGTCAGATGGTCAACGCCACGTCAGCAAGGGGGTAAGACGGTTGACCAGTTTGACCCGTATGGACCTTTTGACCGATCAGAGAGGTCAAAGGGGTCAAGTCAGGAGTTTAAACGGATGCCAAATGGGATGTTCTAAAGTCAACTCAAGTGTTTGGGTTGTGAGGAAGCTTGTTCCTAGCTAACTAGACGGCTCCGGATTCATTGGCGGGTTTGCTTTTGTGATTCGAGCCGGATTTTGCAGTCCTTGACACATCCAGAGAGATTGAGGAGGATCCGACGCAGTCAGGTCAATCGGATGGGATGTTGTTGAGTCGGAGGCAAACCATGGGAGATCCGATGGGAGTCCAAGTGGTGCTCGGAGAGCCAAGAATGGAACATGGATGAACCAGGAGTGGCGGATAAGTGACGGAAAAGGCAAGCGGAGTTGGAAGAGCTACACACCAGGAGTATTAGACAGACTTTGCAGAGATCAGAGGTTGACCAGAGCAATCGGGTGATTGTGGATTCGCGGTGGTTGAGCTGTGGTGATCAGTCGGAGAAACTAGTGAGCAAGGATACATTCTTTCGAGTGTTGCATCTCTGTTTGGTGGGTGCAGATTGTTAGTAATCGACATTTAATCAACGGGTATCTGTAATCTTAACGTGGGGAGATTAATAAGTATTTAATAACGTGGAGCTCGAAATATAATCGAGATAAAGATGGGAGTGCAATTATAATTCTTTAGTGGTGTGAATTATAATTTGTGAAATAAGAATAGAATCCAGGTGGGATTAGGTTTTCTTATTTGCACAAGGAGCCCAGATTTATTTCTCCTCAGGTCCCTGCTCTAGCCCTATAAATATATCGTTATGTTCTCTAGGTCACAAAACAGTCATTCAGAAAATTAGAATAGAGGTTGTGAGAGATAGAACAAAGAGATCATGTAGAAGTCCACATTTGGCTACAAGATCGAGATATAAGAGAATATGGCAGAACATCATGAGGTACTGTCGAGCAAAGCTTGTTGCATACAGTAATTAGGTCTATCAAGTTCTAAAATAAACAAGTCAACCAGCGTTCGTGTTTACGGATGAGAGGTAAACCCTAATTCCGCCTTGTAGGGTTTATGTTTATTTTTATTGTTTAATCTGTACGCGTAATTACTGGGTTCTGGGATAAGTTTCCCAACAGTGGTATCAGAGCGGGATGTAATCATGCGTATGGATTAAACAAGCCATGTTGTTCGTAGAACATAGATATAGAACTGTGCTAACCGTTTTTTTTCAGAGTTCTAGTTTGTTCTTACGTTTGTTTTGCAGAATCAATTATCCCACTATTATGGTCATGCATGTTTTTGATTGTGTGATTGGATCCCACGCTTTGTAATTGTTTTATGCGTGGTTACTATTATTGGTTTTTTATTACAAGTTTAGTTTTATAATCTGTAATAGTAGTATGTGGGAGGCATAAGTTTTTTATGTAATCTTTGTTTTTTCAGTTGTATCGTTTTAGATATATAGATCTGTTATAAGATTACAGATTCTGTAATGGGGCATACGATATGGAGAAAACAATCTTTTTTGCACAATAAGATAAGTTTTGTCAAGAAAAAAAGAATGTTTGACTTGCAGCAGAATTTTTTCAGATTTTTAGGGTCAGATTGCAAGGCTGTTTTGACTCAGTAAACATCGGAATTGGAAATTCTGGTCTTCACAGAAGTTGTAGATAATTGAATTTCGAATCCAACCCAATTGAAATCAGTTCAATCGGAGCTCGGATGAGGGAGAAAAGTCCAAAATACTGAAGGCTGTGCAGTTTACTCGGGAAAAATTTCAGATCCGATTTTTCTTGCCTAAAGTATGGTTGGATTTTGGTTTCCTTGATTGATTCAAAGTATCTAAGTCTTCAACATATGTATTGCTCAAGGATTTCAAGTTTGGAAAGGATTCCTTACTGCTTAAGGATTTCAGGACTCAAAGGATTCCTGACTGCTTAAGGATTTCAAGACTGGAAGGATTCCTTATTGCTCAAAGATTACATCTTTGACCATAATAGATGGGATACATATTATTTATGTTTCCTTATTTATGAACATTGGTATATTCATCTTGTTTGCATGTGTGATAGTTTACCATATTTGGACAACATGGTAATATTTGGCCTTAGACCTAGATCACGGTTTTTGCGAACATGTTAATTTTGATAACCCTCACAAATTTTTTTAAATTACTAAGTGGGAGAGGGAGTTTATTTTGTATAAATCTCATGGTCTCCATTACTAGTATGTAGATGATATAATTAAGTTTTGTGTGTTGGTTTTAGTGCCTTCCTCCCCATCGGACGAAATTAATTATGGCATCATCAGTACTTACTTCCTTAGAGGATAGCTCCAAGATAATTGTTGTGTGGACTACTCCTCCATCTGGGGTAGTTCATTACGGACCAATGGATCTTGAAGTTAGGTAATGGTATACACTTAGCTATAAATAACAAGTATTCTCTCCATCTGAGTCACTGCTTTTATTTATAGGACCGAAGCAAATTAGCTATTTAATTTTATTGGGCACGGTTTAGTGTCTAGAAAGTAAAATTAAAAAGTTGTGCCTATCTACACGAATGATGAAGAGTAGTGGACCTACCCATCGAGGCATACTCTTCATGGTGTGTAGGGTTGCTAATGTTTTTCTTTTAATAGACTGGTTGAGGGAAGCCAATTTAATAGAAATACAAAAAGTTTTGATTGCCCTTCATAATTGTTATTATGTGATTCTCAGATTCAAAAAAATGGTCTCTTTCAATCCACTTGATGGCATTGTCAAACAAATTTACTGGTCTTAATTATATTGACTAGAAAAGGATCTGGATATTGTGTCGACTGCTTAGGGGACCAAATTTGTGTTCTCTGAGGTGTGCTCTATCAAACCCACTGAAATTGCAACAGAACCTGAAATCCGGTATATATGGATTGGGTTACAGCTGATGAGATGGCGCGATGTTACATTTTAGCTTCTATGTCGAATGTATTGCAACATCAGCATCAGTTTTTGGAAACTGCCTATGACATGATGCATAACCTAAAATAATGTTTGGGGTGCAGCTAGGCAAGTTGCAATGTGGAATTTGGGGAATATAACCATAGGTGAAGGAACCCTAGTAAGGGGATTATGTTTTGCAGATAATAGGTCTTCTGAATGAACTAGAAATCTCAGGAGCTGAAATCAATGGGGAAACCCAGGTTGATACTTGTGCTCTAGTTGCTTACTAAGCCTTTTCAACAGTTCCGCCTGAATTACAATGTGAACAAAATGCATTATTGTTTGACGAAACTGTTGAAAGAGCGTTAAATTAGCCAAGGATCTTTTGGTTAATAAATAGACAACTGTGAGTGTAGTTGAAAAGGTTTCTACTTCTTAGCCGGAAGGCAACAAGAAGCAGGAAAAGGTTCAACAACAAGCCACGGTTCCTCAGACAGTTTATGAGCTTGGAAGTAGAGTGAAAAAGTCTAACGGCAAGTGTTTTCACTATAAGTAGAAAGGACACTAGAAGAAGATTATCCGAATTTTCTCAATAAATTGAATAATCAACGAAATTTTTTTCACTAGTAGTTGAATCATGTTTGCAATTCATTGCAAAGGTTCCAGGAAACTAGAAGACTTAGTGATGAAGAGATTTGTCTACATATGGGAAGTGCTACAAAAGTAGCAGCAGTTGCAGTAGGTGTTTAATTTCAAGAGATCGTCTTTATGATCATTGAATTAGGAGAAACTTAGTTTTTTTTTCTAATTTGGTTGTAAATGGATATTTGGTTTATTTTTAATAACTCTATGGTTATTAAGTTAAATAAACATTTTATCTGTTATGGTTCATTAGATGACAATCTCTACGTTATTAATGATATTGTTCCTACAATGCAACTAAATGAATTGAATAACACTAATAGATTGCCATATAAGAGAAATGAGTCTTATAAGTTGAACCAAACGTATCTTTGGCACTTACGCCTAGGTCATATTAATCTAAACAGAAATTCTAGACTGGTTAGAAATGGATCTTTGGGTTCATTAGAAGTGGAGGCACTTCCAGTCTGTGAATCCTGTTTGGAAGGTAAAATGACCAAGATGCCCTTTTCAGGAAAAAGGGAGAGCCAATGAAACGTTGAAATTGGTTCACTTTGATCTGTGTGTACCTATGAACATCCGGGGTAAAGGTGATTTTGAGTATTTCAATACTTTTATTGATGATTACTCAAGATATGGTTATATTTATTTGATACACCGTAAGTCCGAATGCTTTGAGAAATTCAAGGAGCATAGACCGGAAACGGGAAAGCGTCTGGATAAATGTATCAAGACACTGCGATCTCATCTTGGTGGCGCATACCTCTTGGAAGTAATTAGGAACTAGTGGCAGCAGAAGGGATTGCATCCCAGTTGTCTGCGCTAGGTATGCCACAACACAATGGCGTAGCATAAAGAAGGAAATGACTCTTATGGATATGGTGAGATCAGTAATGACTTATTCAAATTTACTAAATTCGTTTTGGGGACATGCACTATAAACAATAGCGTACATTCTTAACTTGGTACCATTTAAGCTAGTACCAACTGCACCCACAGAATTGTGGACTTGGAGCAAAACTAGTCTATGGCATGTTCAGAACTGGGGTAGTCCAGCACATGTGCTGAAAGGGAAAGCAGATAAATTCGAATCAAGGACAAATGTTTGTTTGTTTTGGTGGGGTACCCTAGCGGAACAAAAGTTGCTCTATTTTATAGTCCTAAGGATCATAAGGTCATTGTTAACACCAATGCTTGATACTTAGAGGAAGGCTATGTCATAGATCACAAGCCCAGTAGTAAGATTGTTCTAGAAGAATTGAGAGAAAATAGATCGGCACAGACTTCTTCAAATAGTACAAGAGGCTACATCACATGAAATTGTTGTTAACACACCAATACCTTGTCGTAGTGGGAGGGTTATTGTTTCACCCAATCGGTATACTTTGTTGGGAGAATCTTGTGATTTGATCCCTGATGAACAACATGTCGATCCCTTTAACTACAACGAGGCATTACAAGATATAGATGTGGAATTTTGGCAAAAGGCTATGAATTCAAAGATGGAGTCTATGTACTCAAATCGAGTTTGGGATCTATTAGAACCACCCGAAGGGATAAAACCCGTCGGATGCAAGTGGTTTTATAAGAAGAAGAGAGGAGTGGACGGGAAGGTTGAAACCTATAAAGCTAGGCTTGTTGCGAAAGGTTATACTATAAAAGAAGGGATCGATTATGAGGAAACGTTTTCGCCGGTAGCCATGCTTAAGTCCATCCAGATTCTCTTATCCATTGCGGCTCATCTCCATTATGAGATTTGGCAAATGGATGTGAAGACTGCGTTCCTTAATGGAAATCTGGATGAATGCATCTACATGATGTAACCAGATGGATTCATATCAAAAGGTCAATAGCACATGTTGTGCAAGCTTAAGAAGTCTATGGACTTAAGCAGACATCTAGGCCTTGGAACATCCGTTTTGATCAAGTGATCAAATCTTTTGGTTTTGATCAATGTCTGGATAAGTCGTGTGTGTACAAGAAGCGCAATGGAAATGTGATGGTGTTTGTATTGCTATATGTGGATGATATCTTGCTCATCAGAAACGATGTCGGAGTGTTATCTTTGGTATAGTTGTGGTTATCCAGCCAGTTCGATATGAAGGATTTAGGAGTGGCCGGTCACATCCTTGGGATTAAATTTTTGCGAGATCAAGCAAAGGATGTTGGGTTTCTCAAGCTTCCTATATCGATGAGATCCTTACCCTTTTTAGCATGCAGGATTCCGAGAAAGGATTGCTTCCTTTCAGACACGGAGTCAATCTATCCAAGGATCAGTGTCTTAAGACATCTGAGGAGATGGAGAAAATGAAGGGAGTTCCTAATACTTTAGCAATAGGAAGCCTCATGTATGCTATGCTGTGAATTAGACTTGATATTTGCTTTGTTGTCGGCATGGTTAGCAGATTTCAGTCTAACCCTGGACAAGAAGATTGGACTGGTATAAAATGTATACTCAAGTATCTGAAAAGAACTAAGGATTATACGTTGGTGTACCAGTCAGATAGTCTAGTGCCTTGTGGGGTACACAAAGTCAGATTTTATATCAAATAAGAGTTCCAGAAAGTCAACATCGAGATATGTGTTTGCCCTAGGAGGCGGAGCCATGAGTTGGAGGAGTAGCAATCATGTATTGCTAATTCCACCATGGAGGCCGAGTATGTGGCAGCTTCTGAAGCAGCCAAGAAGCCGTTTGGCTCAAGAACTTCTTGATGGATCTAGAAGTGGTACTTTCGATTTAGTCAGCAATTTCAGTCTATTGTGACAATAGTAGTGCAGTTGCTAACTCGAAGGAGCCAAAGATTCAAAAAAAAGGGTAAACACATCGAGTGTAAATATCACCTGATTCGAGAGATCGTATAGAAAGGTGATGTAGCTGTGACCAAGATTGCATCAGCAAACAACCTAGCAGATCCTTTTATGAATGGCTTACATGCCTAGACTTTTGATAGTCATGTAAAGGGAATGGAAGTGAGATGCATGGTAGCATGGTTTTGAGTCTAAGTGGGAGATTGTTAGAAACTTATACTAAAGGCCATGCTTTTATGTAATGGATTTATATTTAATTAGTTAATTATTAATCAGTTTTATCCCTTTTTTGATGAGAATCTATTATGGGCAATGTTTGCATGATATAATTGTATGTTGTGCATGTGTCTTTTATTCTACACAGTAGATGATCCAGTGTGTAGAGTACGGCTTACACACAAAAGATTGGATCATCGGTTCCTGTGGAATATAAGTTTTGGTTTACAATCTTAGATGGAATTTGACACACCATCAGGACGATGTAGTACAATGTTTTAGTAGGTTTGTCTTGACTACAGGGAACAGTTCTAGTTCCGATTCATTGTGCTAGTACATTTTGTGCGTATTGAACATGACCGCTTTAAGGTAATTGTCTTAGTACTGACATTTTAAGACAATTAGAACCTTATAGTTATTAAGAATACTTATGCTCTTAATCCGGATATAATTAATATATATATACATTTAATGTTGTTGACTTTGATTCATTATAAAGTGAGATCTTTTTCCCGGTCAATAGTCTTGGTGAGTTGGATCACGACATTATATGCATGAAATATATGGATATTAATTATTGATGGAATCCAAGTCTCGTTAGAGATTGATGATACCCCCTTGAGTAAACTTATAAGTTTCGGTTATGTCAAACCCTGCAGGTGGATATTTGTATCCGACATATCGAATAAGTTAAGTGGTTAGTCTCAAGGTGTTTTATAAGATGTTGATTAGTGGGAGATTGTTAGTAATCGACATTTAATCAACGGGTATCTGTAACCTTAACGTGGGGAGATTAATAAGTATTTAATAACTGTGGAGCTCGAAATATAATCGAGATAAAGATGGGAGTGCAATTATAATTCTTTAGTGGCTGTGAATTATAATTTGTGAAATAAGAATAGAATCCAGGTGGGATTAGGTTTTCTTATTTGCACAAGGAGCCCAGATTTATTTCTCCTCAGGTCCCTGCTCTAGCCCTATAAATATATCGTTATGTTCTCTAGGTCACAAAACAGTCATTCAGAAAATTAGAATAGAGGCTGAGAGAGAGAGAACAAAAGATCATGTAGAAGTCCACACTTGGCTACAAGATCGAGATATAAGGGAATATGGCAGAAGATCATGAGGTACTATCGAGCAAAGCTTGTTGCATACAGTAATTAGGTCTATCAGGTTCTAAAATAAACAAGTCAACCAGCGTTCGTGTTTACGGATGAGAGGTAAACCCTAATTCCGCCTTGTAGGGTTTATGTTTATTTTTATTGTTTAATCTGTACGCGTAATTACTGGGTTCTGGGATAAGTTTCCCAACACGGATACACTTCATTGGTTAATGACACTGGCGCTTACTAGAGTGACAGATCGGAGTTGGTCAACGGTGATCGGATGCAGTTTGGTTCAATCGGAACCACGAAGATCTAGCAGGATTTGTTCACATCCCGGATTCAAGAGAAGTGTATCCCGGTGGGGGTGCAGAGGAACTCGGTGGGGGATGTGATGTCAGAGAAGGAGTCAGCCTTATCACAGATGGTGTGTGAGATCATTTGGAGAAGTGAGCATCTGGTGTGGGCAAAACGTAGCTGCATTCTCTTGACAGGACAGGATGCTAGAGTGGCGGGGTGCGGCGATGAAGCTGCACCTTGCAAGAGGTGTGCGAGTTGAGGCATTCCAGTTGAGAGGGTGCGGTACTTGGATTTTCTAATCTGCTGCGGATTCTAATTTTGCAAGGATACACTCTTTCGGTTTTATGTACTCTATTTGGTGGTGCATGGATGATTGACTGGTTAGTAACACAAGCGCTTGCTAGAGATAGTTGAATGGAGGAGGCGACATGGGGGTGTTGCAGACGACTTTGCCCACTCAGTGTGAAGGGGGTGATTGTTGGTATTCCACCCCGTGTGGGCCGGATGGGCTTAGGCCCAGAGGGAGTGGATTAGGGTTTTTTTTGTTGTATCTCTATATATACTCAATGAGCCTAGTTTATTGATGTGTGGTAGCACAGTGTAAAGTGAGAGAGAGGCAGAGAGTGTGAGAGGGGGAGCCGGTTGTGGTTTTTCCCGGAGAGAGATACACGAGAGATTTGGTGAGGTTTCATTATTGTGAGATTGTGAGTGAGTGAGTAGCACAACAGACTCATATTTTCTCCGAATTATAGTGAAGTACCCCTCCCCGTGGAAGTAGGTCCGATTTGGCCGAACCACGTATATTGTGTCTCGTGCTTTCTCTTGTTTTTACTACTTCTGTGCCTGTGGTGCGTTGTTCGGAATCTTAACAGAGATATTATCTAAGGTTACTACTATCGCATGTTCACGCACCCAAATCATACACTCATCTGAGAACAGTCAATGATGAAACATTCTCCTCTTTCAGAGATGCTGCTATGGCACACGGTCTACTTGAGGATGACAAAAGCAATGAAAAATGCCTAGAGGAAGCAGCGGCCTATCGAATGCCCATATCATTACGCCAACTATTTTGCACAATTCTTGCTTATTGTGCTCCAAATAACCCAACTCAGCCTTTTTGGCCAATTTGAAGAAAAGATGGCTCAAGATTATGTGTTTAGGCAAAATTTAACACGGGAAGTTGCACGCAAAGTCTTGTTACAGGCATTGAATTCAGAGCCCGAATCAATTGGTAAAAACTTGAGCAATTTTCAATTGGATCACCTCCTGACATCCAAAGCAAATACAACTACACTTTGCAAAAAGATACAAGATGAAATAAGTGTAGACATCTCAGAATCAGATCTTCAGAGTGTAGCCTTACTCAATCACAAACAACAAGGAGCATTTGAAGAGATTCTAGATGCCGTCTTCAATCAAAAACCCAAAAGTTTCTTTGTAGATGGTCCAGGAGGCACAGGAAAGACATTTCTTTACCGCGCCTTATTAGCAACCATCAGCTCACAACAAAAAATTGCATTGGCAACAGCAAGTTATGGAGTAGCTGGCTCAACATTGCCTAATAGGTGAACAACTCATTCACGCTTCAAAATCCCTATTGATGGCAAAGGAAAACTATGTTGCAATGTCAAAAAACAATCTGGGTTAGCTACATTGCTAAGACAAGCTACTCTCATAATTTGAGATGAAGCATCAATGGCCAAAAAACAAAATATTGAAGCATTGGACGATCTTTTAAGAGATCTAATTGAAAAGATGAGCTATTTGGAGGAAAGGTCATAGTTTTAGGTGGCGATTTCGTCAATTACTTTCAGTCATACCAAAAGGAACAAAAGAGAAATGCATGAATGCAAGCTTGGTTCGATCATACATATGGCCTCTCCTTATTAAGAAAAAGTTGAAAATGAATATGCGAGCAAGAAAAGACCTTGCATACAATGCATATATCCTTCGCATTGGCAATGGTTTGGAGAAAAAAAAAATGCTGATGGTAATATCACATTACCAACTTCTTTAGTTATCCAACCAACAACAATGGGACCTTCATTAACAATGGGACCTTCATTAGATGACCTCATCAACTTCGTCTTTCCTTGTATCCAAAATTATGAGTCTGATCCATCAACGCTAACATCATCAGCAATCTTGACTCCTAAAAATGAGGCAGTTGATGAGATCAAGGATAGAATGCTATCCAAATTCCCTGGCAAAGAAGAGATCTATCTCAGCTATGATGAAACAACTGACTTTGCTCAGCAAGGCATGTACATTGATTTCCTCAATTCAATTTCACTCCAAGGAATGCCTCCTTATCGTTTGGTTTTATAAAAAAATGCCCCGATCCTGTTGCTCCTGCAATATCAACCCATCTAAGGGACTATGCACTGGAACTAGATTGATATGTAGAGAATTCAATACAAATGTTATTAAGGCTAAAACAATAGTAGATGAAAGAAAAGGCAGCATTGTTTTCATACCAAGACTGATGTTGTATGATTGCAACCATGGCTCCTGCTCAAATCGACTTCAGTCAAATCAAGCCTGGCATCAAGTCATACAAAACATCAGGAATGGTCATTGAAAAAGCTCTTCCTCACATGCTTGGCAAAACAACCACAATGTCCCAAAGGATTGTTCTCCAAAACTCCAAGGTAATCAATTAAATTTACTTCTATATCACACGTCACCCTAATATGATAGCAAATTATAGAACATTGCACATGGAGAAAAAAATGCAGGCTGGAATCTATAGCTCAAACATTGACATTCTGCAAAAGAATCTCAAACTCTACCATTGTTATTCCATAACAAATGCAACTGTTGCAACAATTCCCGAGTCATATCGCTACTTGGAAAATCCTTATCAGCTAACACTCAGTGTGAAGACTCCAATAGAAGAAATACAAATTGATGGTCTAACCATGAGATCTCTAAAGTACAATTGCACACAGTTGTCTTACCTTGAACATGTGACAGAATCTGGCCCGAACATAGGTAAGATTATCAATTTACTCTCATAGTCAAATTCTACATTATATTCCCTTTTTCAAATGTTTTACCTAGGTTCTCACATTAACTTGCTAAAACAAAACACTAGATGTCCTCTTTGCTATTCTAGAAGTTGGGCCACGCTGCAAACTTAAAAATTCATGGGTAGCAGATGTCAAAGTTATTGACCAAAGGTTTGCTAATTGCTTTACCCATCTTCGTAACTATGAATTCTAAATGTCACATAATTGTCATTTCTCTTCCAATAGCTTGCACCCAATAACTTATCTCGTTGTGGGACCAATTCAGCGAAATTGAAGCTAATGCAATGGCCAATCTACCAGGCACATTCCCAATAGCAATTGGACTCCACCTCAGAATTTCATCATACTATGGTCAACAACAATAAAACTCACTCTATACTATTTTATAAACTAAAATAAAAAGACTAACTTTGAATTCTTCCAAGTATTGGGCTTGGCACTCACAACAAGACAATTTTCATCTTCAATCCACCAACAACACAGGCTGCAACACTGCAAACAAGGTACAAATTCTACTAAATCCATGCACATAATTAACTACAAATATACTCATGCAGATGTATCCAAGTTCCTAGCAAATGCGGAAAAAATCAAAGCGTTACCCCTCGGTGGAACACCGAAAGCACCAGCTGTTACACAAACACCACCAGCACCAGATGAAATTGTTAACATTATTGATCTCCCACCTTCAGTTGATAAGGTAAATACTAATAACAAATAACTTTTCCTCTGAATTTATACCAAAATAGCTAATATTCAAAGATATATACTGCAGCCAGAAATGCGAAGCGTTGAAGCTGTGATCCATGTTGCTGACCTCAATTAGAAGTTCTACTACCTAGCTTGCTCCCTTTGCAACCATTCAACAATTGCATCTGGTGACAATGAATTCTTCTGTAACTACTGCAACCAACTGAGTCTCTGCTACACCAAAGTAAGCACCACAAATATCTACACTCATACAAAAAATTATGTTTTGGATTGCTAATAAGACCTTCCCTGATAATCACAGAATCAAATTCCAAGTCAAAATCTCAGATGAGACAGATTCCATTGATGCAATGTTTTTCGCTGGAGTTTCAGACCAATACTATGGAATCACAGGAAAAGATATACTCCCTCCGTCCCATTTTAAATGCTCCCTACGTATATCCGTGCCATTTTCAAACGTCTATATCTTTTTATTGGTAAGGTTTCGAAAGTTTTTAAAAATTTTGTCTAATAGAACTAATTGAGATCTATCAAATAAAATCCATATTGCATATAAAATACATTATAGAATGAAAACTATAAGAGTTTTAAAAAAAACACGCATAACCGTAGGGAGCATTTAAATTGGGACGGGTGGAGTAGATACGTCCACAATGGATGTAAAAATCCTTATTCTATCACAACATATACATGCTTCATATTCTTTTTAAAGCCTCAACACTAACAACTTATATTGCAGGGTTCACTGCCACTGCCACTCCTTGAGAAGCTATCTGAACCTAGAAACTGCAGTATAAGACTCAGACCCGAAATGAATGACTACGGTGGTCTAAACCAGTGCAAATTCATAGTGCTCGCTATCTTCGATTCACTACCAACCCATCTTTCAACAGGCTCAAAGCATCCTCTAGCCCTTGATCCTCCAACACCACAGGAAAAGACCAAAGGAGAGCAACACAATGCAACAACTTCAATCATCAAACCAGGAAACAGATCTCCAGACAGTGACACTGAAATGAATCCTCTAGGAAGCCATGCACTGAAGCCAAAAACAGACTAGCCCTCCATCATCTACATATTTTGAGACAAATTTGCTATTCACTAATTTCTATACCATCATGCTTTACGAAAAAATTAGGTAGGAAACGAATCTTTTGCTGTCCATAATTCACTTCCTCACTAATCTTTGCAACTTTGCTTTTGCCACACCACTTCAGCGTTTAGCAAATGCTGCATATAGCTGCACTGCAACAGCTACCTTTCTTTAATATGTAATCGTTCCTTAAACAATTTGGCAACATGTTAACTGCTTGTACATATAACTATCTGCACTCATCATCAGCATCAATCAGTAGTTTCAATTTGCTTTAAATTTCAGCATCTTCAAATCTGTAGTCAAAACTTCCAGCTCCTGTTTTTGTTTATTTCATGTTTTATCTTATTATGTCTCATAGCATCATGCAACAAAACCATATAAAAACTTAGGTAGCACTCATTGGAAGTCCATTAAAAACACTAGAGATGCAAAACTCATATAAGTAACTTCTGATATGAGTGACCCAAATCAATTGCAGATTATATCTTTCTGCCTCTGAATTTGCAAGGCTTGATTTCCTCAGCCTATTGAATCTTTTATATCATTTGCATACATTTAATTTCCCTCACATGACAAAATTTACATTGCAACTCTAATTGCCCAAACCATCTTTATTTATTTACATTTCCATCTCACTGCTTATTAACTGTTCTCCAACCTAAAGCTATATTTTCCTTAGGTAAATAAAAGGATTTATATTTCAATTTCTCAAACTCTAATTCTAACTACATTTCCATTATTTCCTCAAAGACAAACGTTCAAACTCATTCTAACATCACGTGTAATCAATACCTATCTTATTCGCTACAACACTAACAACCTCATCAAACTTCAACATTCATCACACAATCATTCAAATTTATTGACCTCTTATACCTTTCCTTTGCACACTGCTATCTTCAACTCTAATTTCTTTCACACTTATTTTCTCAATTAAATATCACCCCACCATCATCACGTAGGCACACCTCCAATGACCATTAAATAGCTACAGCGTACAATAACATTAACTTCTTCACACCTTCCATACCAACCATTATCCGCAAAATCAACATTTCCTAAAAAAAAACCCTTCCACCAACAACGGGCATAAAAGACGTGCAACGCACATCACACTGTATCTCGTATATATATCTAATCCGAACTTTTGATTTCCGGACTTTTGATCCAAACATTTTTTTGACGATCCGATCCGTCCAATGTGTTTAGAAGGTGTTTTCAAGGGTCCTCGCGAAAAATCTTCAAAAAAAAATACCAGGAAGGGCTTGATCCAAGCAGTTTTCGCAAAAACTTTATTTTACAGTTTTTGCGAAAACTGCTTGGATCAAGCCCTTTTTTTTGAAGATTTCTCGCGTGAACCCTTGAAAACACCTTCTAAACACATTGGATGGCTCGGATTTTCCAAAAATAATTTGTAACACAAAAAAAATCATTTTTTTCTTATTTCCAGGAGGTGTGGATAGGAAATTTTTCGTATATATATATATATATATATATATATATATATATATATATATATATATATATATATATATATGCATGAGGAAGCTCCTGGAGAGTAATACAAAAAACCTTTGGATATTGTGAAGTCACCAGACTCACCACCCAAACTCATTAAAGCCACCGGCTGTTTTCTTTTTCCAAAACTTCTTGTGCACAGCAAGCCATAGAAACCATTTCACTTCCCAAGGTTTTCCCACAGCCAACAACCAACATGGGTCCCACTTCCCATAAATCTTTTTTCTTTTCATTTTTCAAACACAATATTACATATGCAAAAAATCCCAACAAATGCAAGGAGAGAGATGGATAGAAAAATAAGAATAATAATTGGAAAGAAAATTTATTGGGAACCGTTCTGAGAAGTGAGTGGTTCTGAAAAACCAAAGCGAACAAAGTGAGGTTTTTTTTTTTTTTTTGGTAGATAGGAAAGCAAATCAAAACGAAACTAAACCCTCTCAAAAGCTACACCCCTCATACACTACAAGAAAATATACTATAAACTACTGAACTATTTGCGTCGGGCGTTTTGCAGTGGCAAAAGGCCACTAAAATGACTGGGTAATAGAAGTGGTCGCAAGAACAAACTTAATAGCAACGGGTTCGGCCCTGTGGCAAATACAATAAAACAGACTAGAGTTCCCGGGTTCTTTTCCCTCCTTACTTTTAGTGAAAAATTGAAAAACCTAAAGGGCTCTTATCTCTCATGAACCGCCTTCTCTCTCTCTGTACTTGCATCGATGAAAAAATTGAAAAACCTAAGGCTGTTGTCTCTCATAAACCGCCTACTCTCTCTCTCTCTCTGCCATCGAAGAACATACTTACCCTATCGCTCAACGGGTGTCACCCATCGAGTCTGGTTTTCGCTCTCCCTTTGTGAGTAGAAACTAGGGCTACAAATCTTCGCCAGTTACTACACCAAGATTGGAAAATTTTCAGGGCAAGGTGAGATTTTAATCCTTTCCTCATTCCATTCAACGAAAATCTTGTTCATTGCTAGGCACAAACATTTATACACGATGTGATGGCTACAAATCCCTGGGTACAAACTTATGTGACTGCTAATCATCGTTACAACTCACCTCAATCAAGATTGCGACTCGATTTTGCTTTGGTTTTCCTCGACAAGGGTTGGTTTGTAGAGCTCTGGGTTCGATTTTGGTTGAAAATAGGGTTGGTTCAAGTTTCAATTTTGGGTATTTGTTTGGAAATTCTTTGATTCTGCTTGAATTCTAGGATTCATTTAAGGATTTATGTTTTTCTTTTGAAAATTATTAGTGGGTACTGGATTAGCATCTCTGTGTGTGTGTGCGCGCATGCGTGTGTGTAAAATAGGGTATATGTCGAGTGGGGTTCTGAATCTAATTGCGGTTTTGTCTGGCTGCTAGGAAAACCAAATACTAGCATTCAAGGTTTCGGAACGTTTCATCTTGAAACATTATGATTATTATGCCCTCCACTCGTTTGATAATTTGCCTCTAAGAGGAGCATGTAGTTGAGCCTCCTTCCGTTCTTGTTTCAAACAGAGTAAAGGTACTTATTCCATCGACTGTCAATTTATTGGCTGTGCATATTTTGGTTTTGGAGAGTCTATACTATCTTCTTGTTGATATTCCATGCTTAATAAAGTGTTTGATTGGTGCTTCATGCTGGGGAAACTAAGTTTGCAGACATCAATGTCCTAGAAAATTTCAAGTTCTAATGTTTGACTATTGTGACTCTGCATGTTCTCAAGTCTGTATGTTTGTTTGTATTTATTTTTTTCCTTCTAAAAAGGCAATAATATTTACTTCACAGTCCACACCTCGGCATTGGAGGGAGTCGTAGGACACCACCACTTTGTCCAGGACCTGATGCGATGCGTAGTCTTCTATATTTTACCGTATTGTATCTTTTGGCAAGACCTCATTGAGGTGTAAAAATGCCTGGTGATTTTGTTAGCCCTTTTACATTGCGTTGTTGTAATATTGAAGTTCTAATTTCATTGTTCCATTTAGTTACGGCTTCTATAACTTGATTTTAAAATTTGTTTGTCTTTACTTTTCAGGTCATCGAAAAAGAGATGGGTAGTTGAGTCCGTTCTTAATATGTAGTTGTTCTTTTACGCGACTTGTGTTTTTTTTCTTCCTCTGGGAGTAGGCTTTATTGATAACTTCTTTGCTTTTATAATCATTACTAAGTTTCAATTACTGATAGGAAAAAGGACAAAAGAGGAGGAATAGAGACTCCGCAAGATATGCGGCTTGCTCAGGAGTTGCTCATGCCAAAATGGCAAGGGATGTAAGCACTGAGGTAGTGAATTGAGTGCATTTTCCCAGCAAGTACGGGTAAATATTGTGTAACTTTGTGACTCCATGATCCAAAGGGCATAAGTGCAGATCATTGGAGCAGCTGGGTCTTAATTAATTACTGATCTAGTTTATTCAAAAGTGGCAATAAGCCAATGTTGTTGTCCATAAGCTATTTTCTGGAGAAGATTGGTCTTGGCCTTAAAGAATTCTCCAGTCAAGTACTTAACCATTAGTTTTTCGTTTGGCCTATGGCGGTTTCTTTATTTCCTGCATTTGTTGTTCTCCGCTTAGAAATGGTGAGCATTTCTTTAAGAATTGGATGCATTGCAATGGAAGTATGAAACTTTTCTCAATGGATAAGTAGGCTCCTAGGAAGTTCCTACAAACTATCCCCTACTCTGCATAATGTTTGGAATTTTATTAGACTTTGTTCATACTCAATGGACAAGCAATCTGTAAATCTCCGATCTCTATGATTTTGATAGCGAGTTCTACGCTAATTAAAAAGAAGTTGATTCGGTGCACTGTGGTTCTAGTTTACTATCTTTTATAAGCGAAATGGTAAATCTAGCTGAATCATTTTAGGTTAGAAGTGACATATAATTTTGCCCTTTTTTCCCCTGATATATTGTACACTGATTGAATGTTTAGATTTGTGGATTGCTTTCTCAGCTTTTTCGACAGGTTTACTCATGCGCAATAGGACAATTGGCTTTGGGAGGTGATCATGGTATATTGTTTATAAATTCAGCATTGTTCTCTCATCGCTCTATGACTATTGTCTGGTCCATCTTTAGATTTGTTAGCTTTCATCTTCAGATTTGTTAGTTTTCAGAGTAATTCTTATGTTGGTCAACAAAAACTTTGGTACTTCACTGAATGATTCAACTTGTAATTCACTAGATGAGCTTGGCCTATAGCTAGGACTATTTATTCAATGGTGTTGGAGCATGTGACGTATGGTTGCGGGCCTCTCAGACTCTTAACCAAAACTAGCACTTGTGAGTTCACTACTTTACTCTTATTTAGTTATTGGACCCAAAAAGTTGTGTACTGCTTACATCGTTTTGGAACTTCACGAAACTATATCATAAGAGCACCTAATAGTCTCCCCATAGCAAGCTCCATGGTATGCCTTTGCTGGGGCTTCTTGTAGTACTTACACTGCAAGGTGACGAGTGTCTTAATGTACCTCAATTTACATTCATGATCTCGTCCAAGGAACGTAAAAGCTTTGAAGTTAACATAAGGAGTACATACTTTGCTTTGGTCATTCCTTCAATAGGCATAGGAATTTTTTAATCATGTTTGATTGTCTGATCCCTAGCAAACAAGTTAGTTACCATTTTTTTTTTTTTTTGAATTTAGATAATTGTTAGATACTAGTGATGCTGCGTGAGGTTACTTTTTCGATTTATTTTCTTCTTTCCACAGGAGGTTAAAGGGAAATCTTCTCCAACGCTTGGCGAAGAGCAGCTTTATTGGTAAGAGGTGGTACCTATTGTTTATACATTTTTAACGATTAAGTAATACCTATCTCATAGTTTCATTCTTTGATGCTTTCATATTATTCTCTAGTTTTCAACTAATGTTGCTTCTGTATTTGCAGATGATCGAGAAAAATAAGTGTTCGGAGAAGGCACATTCTTCAATTTTGGGGCTCACTTGTGTTTAGTATCTATGACTTGTTCATCTTTTTTTCCACTTGACTTAATCTTATTTTGAGTGTAATTGCCTATGAAAAGGGAAGACTTATTATTTTGTATTCTTTGTAATGACAATTTTGTTGGTATCTAATTAAAAAGTTTGTTTTTTTTGAATAATATGGTTCAAAAGGTTTCAGGAGTAGAATTTTTTTTTTTGGGAATTTTTCTATTATTTGCGACGGGAATATACCGTGGCTAATAAAATTCGGTATTTTTTTGATATTTTTTTGCAACGGTAAGTGCCTGTGGCAAATGCTTCATTTTCCCGTTGCAAATACGGTTTGGCTATTTGCGACGGGTCAAACCCGTCGCAAGAATCTTTTGCCACCCCACTTGTTGCCACCCCCCATTTCCCCGTCGCAACCCAGTTGCAAATAGGTTTTAGCGACGGTAATTCACTTTTTGCACCTGTGTTTTCCCGTCGTAAAAGGTATTGTTTCTTGTAGTGATATTGGCTTCAAGGAGAGGGATGCTATCAACAGGCGGAGAAATGTGGGAGACCCACTTGTGCTCTTGTTCGACTCCTATGTTGGCGAGCTTGTAGGCTACTTTGTTGCCCTCCCGGTATATATGCTTGAAGGAGCACCCCGTGCTAACCATTAATGCCTTGCATTCTTCAATCAAAACCGAGTAAGGTGAGTGTGTTGGGGCCTCCTCCGTGATCAAAGCAATAGCTGTTGTCGAGTATGAATCAATCTCAACCGCTTCCATTCCTTGGCTTTGCACAAGCTCCAATCCCCTGAAAATTCCCCAGAGCTCAGCCTCAAGACTTGTGCAATCCTCCAGCTTCCCGTAGAAACCAAGCACCCAAAATCCTCTTTCTTCTCTGAATACTCCACCATACCCAGTTGGACCCGGGTTGCCACGACTGCTTCCGTTCGTGTTCAACTTCAACTTGCCAGTACCTGGAAAATTCCATGAAATGAGTTTCGTAGTTATGGAACTTGGAATAGCTCAATAATTTCAGAAGCAAATTGAAGGCATTTCATATATACAGTCACAAGATTAGGGTCTATGTTATCAAACACTTTTTTATTTCTCATAATCCAGATATTCCAAAGCGTAACTAATGTTAGAATAGAAGAAGAGAAACTCCCTGAGTTTCCACGAGAATGTCTGGTATTCAGCTTTAGCCAATTCCTCCAGTCTTCGAGTTCTCCCGTGGTTAGAACCTGTATGTTAGGCAATCTAGACCAAATGTTAGCACTAGTGGAGCAATCGAAGAAGAGATTTTTCAAATCCTCAGTCCCAGAATCACATCTGGGGCAAGAATCATTATCTGTTAGCCCTTTGAGTTTGCGATGTTGATTTGTGAGTAATTTGCCATGCATGCAAGTCCACAAGAAACCTTGGAGTTTCGCTGGGACTTTGAGATGCCAAATCCAATCCCAACTATCATTCACAATGGAGTTATTAGCCAAGCAATTATAAGCAGATTTCACCGAAAATTTTTCATTGCTTGAAGCAACCCAGGAGGGAGTATCTTCCACCTTAGCCCTCTTGGGAATGAGGATATTGGTAACCACCTCAATGTCATTTGAACCCAGAACAAAGTGAGGTTTTTATTTAAACACAACTCACAATATCGATAAACTCTCCTTTTTGTTCCCTTTTTATAGGGAGTTCTCTTTTGTTTCAAGTCACGTACGTTCTTGTATACATGCATACACAAGTACTTTGTTTTCTTCCATCTAAGATGGGGCACATTTCAAGTGAAAGAGTCATTACAAATTACATACCGAAATGAAGAAATTCTCCACATACCTACAATTGATGATGAGACACCCAAAAAATTCATCTCCTTTTCCAGCTTTCTGAATTTTTGTTGAATTCATATTTGATTTTTTGAATTAATCATCCATCTCGACTAGAGGAATGGAAATAGTACAAAAATTATGAAGAAAAGCAAGAAAAAGTTCACTAAAGACAAAGAAATACAAAACATATAGCATTTGTTTGTTTGCAATGTCGTCTTATATGAATATTTTTCAACTTTGGTTCACATTTTTATATTTTTCTAATTCCTCTTGTTGAGAGCAACGACTAATCCCAAAAATTGCAATGGATAGGTAAAACAAAAATTATGAAAAGTAAGCTTCAGTTAAAAAAATACTGACTGGGATATTTTTTAATGAAAACTCAGTCATTGTACGTTTGCTTTTCCTAGAGCAGAATTGTCGTCCACATAGGTGGCCCGAGGGCAGATTTAGGCCCGAAGAGAAAGTGTCCGGGGGAAAAGGCCTAAGATCCCATAGGATAAGGCTTTGCATGGCCCAGATGGGTGCCAATGACGTGGTGTGACCCAAAGATGTTACTACCTAGATGGGAGTATACTGGCTTTTTGTCATCCGGTACTGCTACACTCTGTGTCAATGCTGCAAATGAACCAAGTCATTTGTAGACGACTCGATGTTCGCTCGTTCCAGGTCGGCTCAGCTGGCAAAAAGGCCTAATAAACAAGCTTGAATTAATATGCTCGGCTTGGCTCGAGCTCGCAAAAAATTAGTAAATAAGCCTAATAAATATCACGATAGGCTCGATAAGACTCACTTTATTTTAACAGGAGAAGATTACATTGTTTCTTATTAATTCGAAAGTAACATGTTAATGTATAATACTCAAAAACTATAATTAATTGTATCACTATTTCAAAAATCCTTTTTCTTGTGGGTTATATTTAAGACACATGTATATGCACGATTAAAACTCTCTTCTACAAGCAAGAATATATGTTTGTCGTCGGCTCGTGAACAAGCTCGGACTCGAGTCAAGCTTCGACTGGCTCTGCTCTTTGACTATTTCCCATGTTTGCGCTCGAGCTCGGTAAAAATTTTTAACAAGCAAGCCTGAACACAGTGAAGCTCGACTTGGCTCGGCTCACAGCGCTACCAAAACTTCACACCGGAACAGGCTAATTCCCGCTACATATCACTTTTTATCCAATATTTTCCCCGCTTCAAGTGCTTTGGAGACGAACAATAATTTTAAAAAATTCAGTGTCGCGACACCCAATTCCCGTTGTATAGTCTCTATCATTTGAAACTTCCTCTATTGTCCCTTGTTATTGGTTCCATGGATTAATAACGTCTCTTTGATGAAATTTTATAAATGGGCTAAACATACTCCACAAACAGGCTAAAGCTAACAAAAACACGAATTTTGAGACCGACCATTCTCTTCACATCCATCAACTAAAAATCCAAATAGCAGACACTTGCCTAAAGTCCACAAACCATACACGGATTTTTTGAGAAACTCACCCCAACTATAGTTTTTCATAAGGCATTGCGAAACCCATTTCTGCTGCGCCACCCACGAGAGATCGAGAATGAGGGAGGATTCTTGTTGCAGCAAAAAGATGTTGGCCGCGAGGCTTTCACGTCCATTCCTGCGAACCGATAGTGCGCATTCAAAAGAAGGTTACACAATTGGAGTCAACCTTAAAACACAAATCCTTTCGATCACCAAAACACTTGTAACCCAACGTACTTTAACAACACTGTAAGCATAGAATCTGATGCGCCGCCCACAGCAATAGACATAATCACGAGGTTTCAATTCTTGTTACTAACCAATACTGCAGTCAAAAGAAGGTTACCATACACAAAATGGAGCGTTTCGTTTTCTTATTGCGCTAGCAACGAGAAACAAGATGGAGACACATGAATGCCACCTGTGTCTCACATTCATTTTATTCTATTGATATAAGTTTCCGATAGCTTCTGCCAAGACTCAATGGCTGAAAAGCTTCTTCTCCTTCAAGCTTTCAACAGTTTCCTTGATGCTCTCCTCGAGGGGGATGAATTCAATGCCTAAGCTTTTTGCTCTCTCCTTGGATACCTGGTACGTCGGAGAATATGGATTGTCATCCGCACACCTAAAAAAGTTGGAACCAAGGCACAAAAACCCAAAAGGCAGGTTAGAAATCCCCGAGTGAGTCTTTTTGGTTAGAAATCATCTGAGAGAGAGAGGAGATAGAGAGAGAAGAAATCATGGACTCCACGCAAAATGCGAGCATTAGATATTACGAAAGTACTAGAATTTTAGAATTGTCTACATGCATCAATTGGCTAAGTTGACAAACTAAAAATGTACAATGGGAGACATGCATAAACCACACGCACATTATGTAATCTATAGATGCTGATGGTCGAAAACGCATCCAATCCAGTTATCATTTGCTTCAAATTTCAATGGAAAGAGGAAGATCAGCATAGCATTTGTGATGTTAAAAGCGCACATAATCACGATTAAAGCCAAGTATTTTCCAGAAAGAGATAAGAACTAATTCAAGATGGGAGGAAAAAACGTAGAACTCTCTGTAAGACTTAAAATGAAGTCACAAAGGTCTAGGTTCCATAATAATATGAAGTACGTAAGGATGAAGGCACCCTCACGGCCTCACTTCAATAGCTTGCTTTTGGAGTTAAGTTCTACCCAATACCATATACAGAGCTAACCAGCTATGTAACATGCATAGATAGGGTGAGTATCTCTAGCCACCACAAGGAATGTGAGGCCGAGCGAGCCACATGAGGGAGGGTGTGAAGGGAAGTTCCACATCGTGTGAGTGCCAAAATAATGTCATGTAAGCATGGGGGTACCCTCACTTCAATAGCTAGCTTTTAGTCATTAAAGGCAAGAACATTAACAGGAGCAAAATTTGCAAGTGTCAAAAAAGTAAATCAGTTGTTGCATAATCTCGGGAAGCCTGAAACAAGAAAATAAGAAGGTTGTAGACCTCTATGCGAAAATAAAATATGGAGCTAGTGTTGACAGCAAAAGTACAACCTAGTTATCCTACCAAAGATGATAAATATCATGATATGTGCATAGTATTAGAAGCTTTTGATGTTCGCTAAAGCAGCTAAAAAAACGTCTATAAATACCCCATCAGATTAAATAAATTAATTAAAATATCAAGTCAGAAAACTTAACTATAACTAGACATTGATTACCATTACATGCATGTCCTAAGTTATTATGAATGAATATTCACAATCCCTGGAGAGATGGTTCGCTAATATACCGAGGGATAAGAAGTCCTTCGATCGACTTCCTCACACGCAGATCAGGAATGTTTGGAATCCATATTATTCGAGCAGACCTAGGAGAGATTGCATTTGCTAATTCGAATTGAAGATTGAGATCTATTTTCGAATCACAATACCGAGAGAAAAAAAAAAAAAAAAGGGGTAGCAGAGCGCACGAGGGTTCCACCACTGAGGTCTACGAAGGAACAGACATACGAAACTTAATCCCCCATGTGGAGAGGCTGTCACAGTGTTCTGAACCCGTGACACGTCTATGAAGCACCAACACTCCTAGAGGCTGGTGTGTCCCCATGTCAGACACGGGGACACGTGGGGGACACAGCAAAATACATATGGGACACGCCACGTGGCGTGTCCAATAAATTTAATTAATTTTGTTAGGGGGACACTGCGGGGACACGCGAGTGACACGTTTGGGGACACAGCAAGGGTTAAATATGCATTTTTTTTAATTTTTTGGGGTAAACGTGTATTACTTCAAATATTTTGGGTTAAAAGTGTAATATGATGTATATATGATGCTTGTTTATATGTATTGAAGCTTTATGCTTGTACATATAACTATATTTTCCATTGGAATAAAATAAATAGTATTAATCATTAATTTTATTTATTTTTGCCGTGTCCGTGTCTGTGTCCCATTTTTTAGAAATCCCGTGTTCCATCCATGTCTGTGTCCGTATTCGTGTCCGTGCTACATAGTGTGACGTCCATGTCAAAATGGAGAAACATTTGCGTTGATGAAAATTCAGGCTTATGGAATACACACTATATTTTGTTGCAAATAAGGGTTTATCACTAAGACCAGCTCCCATTAGTCACATTACTGAAGTAAATAATCAGAAGGTAAGAAGTGAGAAAGATAAGTTAATGCATATCAATTCTACATATTGGAAAGATAGTAAGAAGAACAAAAACATATGCTAAATGTATTACTGTAAAAGTTTGCAGAAGGAACATGCAAACGCACCAAAAAAATCTACTTCTATGTCTTCAACTACGAATCCAATATTTGGATGGTCCCTATCCTAGTTATGCTCGTAGACTTAATTTGCAGCTTAACTGTAGCTTGACTTTTTGCAGCTTGACACTATGCAATTTCATATTGTGCATTTGTACTCACTTCCTTCAAACAGTCAAGACGAAGGAGGCAGTGTGTGTACGTCGTGAAATTCTTACGGTTACAGAACTGCTTTCCAACTGAACCTAGGTATGTTTCATTTGTCTCATCTAATGTCTTATGTTCAGGAATTCATAAGAGAAGCAGGTCCAAACCACTTAAAGTGAAATGATCATTACAAGACGCAACAGGGGATTATAGAGTGTTAATAAGAACGTCAAGAAGAAGAATCCTCGTAGAACTTTAGAGAAACTGAAAGGGCTTCCCAAGTTCCTATTTCCAACGTAATAATTACGGGTAGAAGAGAATATCTCCAAAATCAGATGATCTTACTTTTTTGGAAGTTGAAAATCAGGATAAAGCCCACGTAGTATCTTAACAATTTCGGAGTAGTGTACAACTCTCTCTACCAAGCAATATCTTCCACTAGCTGAAGGAATTTCAAATGCTTGAACATGTGCGTTGGCAACATCTTTAACATTAACCCATCCAAATGTAATATTAGGAAAAGTTATTGAACCTGCAAATGAAGGAACACAATTCTTTTTAAACAAGAAAAAAAGAACACTGAAATTGGATTAAAGATTGTGCCCTAATACAAGCAAACAAGAAAAAGACGAATAAAGGAGAACAACAGAAACGGAAACAGAAAACTGCAAAAACAGCTAGACTCCGCAATCACTAAATCCAAAACCAGGCACTCAAGCCTTATCCTTAGTTATAAGCCAGCCTGCCATAATAACCAATATAGCATTGTAATCTCTTCAGATCCCTTTTCCTTTCTAGTTTCTACTGACCTGTGCACTTCTCATTTTCTTGGCCTCTTGAGCAAGGCATACCATGTGTTACTTTGACTATACCTTTCCAATTCTCCCTTTCTTCTATCCTCTTACTCGAACACCCAGGAAAGAGGAAGCTTCATTGATGGAACCCTTGTCTCTCTGGTAACTTTCTCCTTCTTGAAGTGTCTGACAATGACACAAAGGTCTAGCTCCCACAACTAGATGACGCGCCTCCTGCATTTCATCCACCAGTTGGAACTCCATAGCTGCGCCCAGCCCAAATGTTCAACCTCACCTTTGGGTCTACTACCATTGCAATCAAAGTACTGGAAGATAAGCAAGCCTATACTTGGGCCAAACTAGAACTGACAACCCATCCACACCTATTTTGTACATAGCCAAAATGCGAACCAGCTTCAGATTTCAATGTCAAATCATTACTCCACTAACCACCCCATGACATGACCCAACTACGAACTCCCACTTAGTTTCTCCATCGAAAGCCGAAATTGATGTTGCTTCAAAACATCGGCATATCCAACCCATCTACAATAACCTCAGCTTCTCAAAGAGACACACCCATGTCATAGTATCAAGTATCAACACCAATAGGAGCACAAGTATCAACACCTTATTGGAGGCAGCATAAGTAGCTAATACGTAAAAAGCATGCACCAGTACCATACCCACTTGCCAAATCCAAGTTCTTCAAGCCACGAAGACCTGAACTAAAGCTCCACAAGCCCGTTCTTGCCGTTCAAACTTTCTTGTCCTGACTTAGCTTTCAACGGAGACTCTGTATCCTTCCCAACGACCCTTTTGTGATTGTTGTAGCTTCCTCACCTCTAACTTTCCTTGTTTTCTGTCCTGTCCCTCCATAACCACCTTGTACGCTCTTGTACCACCACCAAAATTTTCACTACCCTCCAGAAAAGCTCACGTAAAAAACGTAGCCCAACCATGAACATCTCAAGTAGACTCGGACGAACAAATCATCTCCAGGTGAATGTATACTATGTTACATGGGTCCTTTTTTTGGCTGAAATACACACGTATCCAAGTTGGATACTCGGATCCTCTAATTGTCGTAATCTTTACACAAAAAGAACAGAAAATTGCCAGAAAACGATATTTCTAGTCTCACATGGACATAAAATAGCAAAATTATATTTTTCTTAACTCCTTGTGCAAATATGTTTTTAAATACATTTTATGATACAGTATTTGAGAAAAATTATCCAATATGTACTAAAAACAAGTGTTCATGACGTGTCTCTGTAGCGATACCCTATTAGGGGACACATATCTCAGTATCATAATATTTAAGTTTAGGAAGGTCCGATGCTTGGACTCAATACCTGCACCCGAGTCCATGCAACATAGAATGTATATTTATCGTGATCTCGTCATATCTTCTATTTTAGGCATAGAATCGTTTTGTGATAATATTGTAATCAAATCTCTTTGTGATCTTGTATTTAAGACATAGATTAGGTGTAATCATTTCTCACTGTAATCTTCTATTTTAGGTATAGGTTTCTAGGTTTTCTTTATTTAAGCTTGAGTATTGTAACCTTTCTTATTAATTCAGAAATACACATCAGTTCTCTCTCCAATATGTTGTCACACGGCATCAAAGCCATAAGATCTAGGCCAGTCGGATTTTCACTCTGCGGCAGGCGGCCTAAGCCTCGCCGCCATCTGCCGGGTGCTCATGTAATACAGTTTCTTCATATCTTCTCTAAAACCAATCATGGTATTTCGGACTCTGTTTCACTAATTTCTCATCTCTGTAGTTCTGTCTCTCTAATTTCTAGCTCTGTCTCTCTAGTTTGCATCTGAAATCTGCACAAGAAATTTGTATGGCACTCTCTCTTCTCGATCGTCATCCGATCTGCATCTTCTGAATCTGCATTTGAATCTGTTCTGCATTTGTTTGCACATGTTCTGGCTTCTCATCTTACTGCCTCAACATCTCTATTGTCTTCATCATCTCATCCTAGACGCAGTTCGCCGGAATGCTAGTATCTATGATGACCCTATTACATCTCTGGCAACCTCTGTTTGCACTATTTGGTTTGGAGTTGACTGACTTCATTACGAAGACCCACACTGCTGCTTGTTTCCGCTTTTTACTTGGCAAACTCTCAATGCTCTCTACTCTCACATCCTAAGTTTGAAGGGCGGTGTGAATGTATATTTATCGTGATCTCGTCGTATCTTCTATTTTAGGCATAGAATCGTTTTGTGATAATATCGTAATCAAATCTCTCTGTGATCTTCTATTTAAGGCATAGATTAGGCATAATCACATCTCTCTGTGATCTTCTATTCTAGGTATAGATTTCTAGGTTTTCTCTATTTAAGCTTGAGTATTGTAACCTTTCTTATTAATTCAGAAATGCATATCAGTTCTCTCTCCCATATGTTGTCACATGGTATCAGAGCTAAGCTTTTAGAGGATTTTGGACATTACCTCATTTAGCCTGATCCTTAACTACTGTGCTGCCAGAATCAGTCACAAGAACCTTCAAATAAAACTATGGTGAACCTAAACAGGGCCATGGTTCCAAAATATAGAAGAAGATCATCATTATCTTCTAAAAACATTAGGTGACTAATGCCTAATATTTTATTAATTCAACGGAAATATAGATATGTTTGACTAGGTAAGAGAAAGACAGAGCCCAATATACAGCTTCTTTAAGTGAATAGTTTCATTCAACAGAAATGTAGATATGTTTTTTTTTTTTTTTGGTAATAGTATCCGCTCTTCCCCCTTAATGAAGATCTGAAAGAAAGATTGACGTCAGACATAAACAATAACTGATTTGGTCATAACTTATGCATGTTTAATGTTAATGCATATGTGCACTCATAAAATGAAGAAAACATACCATTTATTATGTTCAATATTGCAGCAGCACTTGTATTGAGTGTTGGCTGCAACAGAGGACCAATAACCATTGATGGATTTATTGTAACCATGTCAATACCCTTTTCCTTCACAAATTTCCACGCAGCATCCTCTGCTAAAGTCTTTGATAGCACGTACCACATCTGGAAGCAGAAAATAAAGGATATTGGCAAAGGAAGACATTTATAAGATTAGAAAGAACAGCCATTACCTTTGCATATTAAATAGAAAAGTCATACTTCTACATAAATCTATTTTCCAATCGTTTAAAAAACTGTTTATTAATTTTTGTCATGTCCCCGCTGTTTTCATGTCCCCATAATGTTTTGAAATCCCGTGTCTGTATCTGTTCTACATAAAAGTCGACTTATCTGGCTATCATCTGTCCACTGTCTTCCTTCCTTGTTCCTTTGCAGACGTCCTCCAATAAAGACCTCACCAACATTGACCACTCATCCTAGCTTTTAGATTCCGGCCCACATAAATCAAGTCGTTCTCTTTACTGCCAGAAAAACCTAATTCCACAAAACAAACCCCTCTAATTGTGAAGTAAAGTCCCACATCGCCAGCGACCCAAAGGGCAACCTCACTTAGTGAGCTAGCATTTAGGGTTGAGTTATAACCAAGACCGTGTAACATGGTATCAGAGTTGGGTACCAGAGATGGGTAGGGTGCATGTCTCTGGCCAACACGCGGCAGGTGTTGTTGAGTGAGCGCACTGTGCATGAGGGAGGGTGTGAAGTGAAGTCCCACATTATTAGTTAGTTTGGCGCTACTCCTTGGTCTACAAATAGGGAGGCTCTATTATGCATACTCCGTTATGTTCATAGTACTCTTCATCAGTGTCTTCTGCTCTCTTCACATCGAGTTTCTTCATGCCTTTTCTACATCGATGTGGGAAGTGTTTAATCTTGTTCTCCTTTGATCTCCGCTTTCGATCTAGAAGGAGCAACACCTTCCTCAACCTAGGCCTCTAAGAGAGAACACCATTAGAGCGTACCTTCCGACGTCGGCCGGAGGGCACTCCGATACCTAAGTCAGCCTCAGTCGGAGGAGAGAAATAATACAAAGCTCAAGAATGAGTAGTAGCGGCATTCCTCTCTAGGGTTTAGAAACCCCCATTTTATAGAGTGACCTGACTTAGGCCCCAAGTATGCTCGTGATAGGCACATGCCTTAACCGCTTCTTGAAGTGACGTCATGCATGACGCATCTAGTGCCATGTGACCGAAGTGAATCTTCAATTTGCACACAGACTATCTGTCTCTACTCTAGTCTACTCGGGTTAGACCTCATTTGACCTATCTCGGCTCCACCAACAACTATGTTTGGCCAATAACCAGTTTCGGCTCTTGGTCGGCCAACATGTACATTCAGCCCCAAAGATACTACGTTCGGCCCTTGGTCGACCACATTGTATGTTCGGCGCTTGGTCGGCCAACATGTACGTTCAGCCCTTGGTCGGCTACATTGCACGGCCAGCCAACATGCACGTTTGGCCCCAGAGATACTACGTTCGGCCCTTGGTCGGCCAACATGTTAGATTCGGCGCACTACAATAGCCCCTCAACTTCTCGTCGGCCCACACGAGCATGAGGAGTTGAACTTCTGGGCCGAGCCCATGATATGAAACAAAACAGCCTCTTTTCAAACGGAGCAGTCCTCTTTTTTTTAACCAACTACCTAGGTTCGGCAAATAAACTACCCGAGACAAAACCGTAGCAAACGAACTCCTACGCTCGGCCACTCCGACAGAAAAGTGGAAAACTCCACCTTTTCTACACTCGGCCACTCTGAGAGAAAAGTTGAACACTGTTGCAAATGACTTGCAACTAACATTTTCTATGCTCGGCCACTCCAGAGAAAAGTAGACAACCGTTGCAAACGACTTGCAACTCAACCTTTTCTACGCTCGGCCACTCAGAGAGAAGAGAAAAGTAGAAGACCATTACAAACGACTTGCAACTCAACATTTTCTATGCTCAGCCACTCCGAAAGAGAAGTAGAAGACCATTGCAAACGACTTGCAACTCAACCTTTTCTTTGCTTGGCCACGCCCTTGAGACAAAGGTAAACAAGCGCTCGTCCATAACATCGAAAGGAAACCATTGCAAGCAAATTGTAACTCAATCGTTTCTAGGCTTGGAGATGCTTCCGAGAGAAAGGCAAACAAGTTTCTATGTTCAGTAACAAAGGCTTTCATTTGGCCAATCCGCCGCATCATCACATGATTGACTCTTCCACCAAGTGTTCGGCACACAACGGCTGATGTTCGGCCAATCAGTTGCATTGTCACCCGATTGACTCTTCCACCAACTAAGCATTCGGTCCCAAAGACTTGCATTTGGCCAATCCGCCACAAAATCACTCGACCGACACGGCCCTTGGTCGGCCACATTATACGTTCGGCCCCAAACATACTACATTCATCCCCAAACATACTACGTTATACATTCAGCCCCAAACATGCTACATTCGGCCCTTGGTCGGCCACATTATACGTTCGGCGCTTGGTCGGCCAACATGTATGTTTTGCCCTAGAGATACTACGTTCGACCCTTGGTCAGCTACATTGTACGGTCGGCCAACATGTATGTTCGACCCCAGATATACTACGTTCGGCCCTTGGTCGGCCAACATGTCAAATTTGGCCCACTACAATCAAGTTTGACTCTTTATCCTTATGCTAATGCTAATTGGGCTGGGGATTTTAGTGACCGCAAATCTACCACAGGTCTTCGTGTTTTTCTGGGTGATTCACTTGTCTCCTGGAGAAGCAAAAAAGCAATATGTTGTTACTCGCTTCACCGCTGAAGCTAAATATTGTGCTATGGCTCAGGCTACATATGAAATCGTGTGGATTCGCTTGCTTATCTCAGATATGGGTGTCTTTGTTACTTCACCCACGCCTCTTTATTGTGACAACAAGAGTGCAATTCAAATAGCCCACAATTCAGTCTTCCATGAGCACACCAAGCACATTGAAATTAATTGTCACTTCATTCGTCAGCATCTTCAGTTTGACACCATTTTTTTACCCTTCATCTCTTCTACGTTGTAGTTGGCAGACTTCTTCAAGAAGACCCACACTGCGGCTTGTTTTCCCTTTCTCTTTGGCAAACTCTCCCAACAATAACCCTCAAACTATTCACCCCTCCTCTCACCAAACCATATAATCAACTCCTCAAGATCGAAAAAATCTCTACCAATGTCCTCCAAAGCCATGAGGCCTCAACCCCAATCATTATCAACCAAAAGGACTAATTGCGTCCTGCACCCACAATGTCGGAAAATCGGAAACAAGGCTGTCAACATCAACTTCTTCTATTATCACAAGTGTGTTTGCCCTTCTTCCCTAACTTAGGCATCCTCTTTATCTCCCGTAGTAAAAAAGCTACTCCAAATGGAATCCAAGATTAGGTCAGTTTTTCCTGACCCCAATTGTGGCCTACGGCCACTTCGAGCCGAATGTACAATGCACCAAATTACACCCAAAAGGAGATCAAAAGATCATGTTCTCACCGAAATGACAGAAATTTTGAAGTTAACTCTCACTTGGTCAAGGAAAGCGAAGTATACAAATACAAGAAAGCATTCTTCTCATCTTTTGCTTAGGAAACTCTTTGCTATACATTACCCACGCAATAAAATCAACATAGCACCGAAAAGACTTGTAGAAGCTACCTATTTTTCAGGAATGAAATTGTTAACCCACCCCACCTACCAAAAGATTGGAAAAAGGGAGAAGTAATTTTTTATAAGGTACTAGAGCATAAATCAATAATGAAACACATTTCTACATAGATTTGTTACATGCTTTTGGGTAGAACTCAAGCCCAAAAGCTAGCTCATCGCTAGTATATTTCATATTACTTTCGTACCTAGGCAATGTGGGACTTCACTTTACACCCTCCCTGCACAGCGTGCTGACTCGACAGCACTTGCTTTATGCAGACCAGAGACACACACCCTACCCCTCTCTGGTACCCAGCTCTAATACCATGTTACACGATTATGGGCAGAATTCAACCCCAAAAGCTAGTTCATGAGGTGAGGTTGCCCTCACGCTTATATATTTCCTACTACTTTGGTACTCAGGCGAAGTGGGACTTTGCTTATATAATTGGATATTTGGATGAGATTATATAGAACAACGCATTTCAAAGTGTTAGTCCTGCCGAATGCCAATATTGGTTGACAATATAAGCTTTTCGAGCCCTACGTCAAAGCTTCCGTGTGCAAAAGGAAAGTATTGAGCGGAAGGACAATGAGTGCTGTATGTACCTTATTTTGCCTGCACACTTCTGGATCAGAAAACCAACTCTCATCAACTACCACTTCAGGAGTTCGAGGCCTACCATTGTATGCCACTGCTGCAATTGAGGATGTCAACACCACTCTTTTGAGAGATGAGCTTTTAGCACATGACCCAAGAACATTCAGTGTTCCCTTCAATGCCGGATCGATCAATTCTACCTGAAATCAACCGCAGAATAATTGAATGACAATCACAGAATAGATTACATGCTTAATATTGCTAATTAATCAACAAAAGAATTAAGCATACATATGAGGTCATGGTAGTAAGATAGCTCTTGTCCAAAATTATGGTATAAGTTTCCCACTGCACCAGGTGGAAAAATGCACCAAAAAGATCCTGTTGAAGTTTTTATAAAACTAACTGGAAACAAATTGGCCACTAGAAAAACATCCTGGATATTTTGGACTATTTTTGAAAGGGGCCTGAGCTCAAAGTCTGGTGAACAAGTCCACCGAAAAGATCTTGTCGAAATTTTTATACAACTCACTGAAACAAATTGGCAACTAAAAAAATCTTGGATATTTTGGACTAGAAAATAGTAAGGAGGGAAAAACCTATCTCCATAATAACAAACAATGTTCTTGTAGAAACACAGTTTATAAGTCAATCAAAAAATCCTTGACTGGATGACATTCGAGACAAACGACAAAAAGCCATTATAGATGGGGAACAGGTTATAGAAGGCATTATTGTGCAGTATAAGCTAGAGATGCTATGTCTAGCAAGTAAGAAATGTGATAAGCCCGAACAGAAAGTCTACTTCAAAGATTGTTAGACCCCAGGCAATCAAAAAGCCAATTTGCTCGATGGTCCATGCTAACTAGTCAAGTGCATATTCATGTCATTCAAATTACTCTGTTGCTTTTAATCATATTTTAATACATCCTTCAGGGTATATAAGATATCTTCTTTCTTCTACTACACTCTTTGCCTAGCAACAGAACTCAATCGAATTCCTTATAACTACAGATCCATTGGTATTGTCGTCTGATTTAGCTTTAGTTATTGGGTCATCATTTTTAATTTTTTTGCGTCGTAGTCAATAATGTGGGATTAAATACCTACTTTGAATATTTGTAGTCGTAAGAAAAACCGAACACCTTCCAAATACCAATGTGTTATTACTCCAATAGAATTGCAATTTGACAATTGAGTGAGTTCTTGTAAAGGAAACTCTGAAAGGATAGTACTTAAAATCCTAGATAAGATGAAGTATGAATGCACAAAGTTTATCTTGGGATGCCAAGCAAACACGTCTATTTGTAAAGGGAACAGTCGTCATTTTTTACAAAGTCAAATTAGCATCTGACCTTTCTATTTAACCATTTTTCGAAAAATTGAAAGAACTTTTTCCAGTGTTCTTTGTCTGAGAAAATTCAGGGAAGAGTCTTCTATTTTACCTTTTTCTTAAGAAGTTAAAGCATTTTGAAATTTCTCGGATTTATAGAGTGTTAGTTGTACTTGAATTATACGTCAGATTATTAATTTTTGGTCATGTTACTCTTATGTATAATATATCTGCTAGGGCATGAACAGTTTAACAGTCAAAAAGCTAAAAGTTTCTTATTTCAATTCCTACATCCACGAGTTCCAATGATATCCGTGCCACCAGTGTTCTAACCCTACATGATGTTTTTGGCGGGGCAAACCCGGTGGCTTGGCAGATTTGTAGCTTTGGAAGTTCATTTGTGCGTTCATACTTGGTTGGAGCCCATCTGATTGTCTGCTTTTGTCTTTGATTAGCACTTTATCTCTTTTGAGACTGCAAATTCTGATATGAATTTTCAAAAGACGTGCGTCAAGTGAGATGCCTGGGTTGGGGTGGAAGTCATCGATCACCTTGTACTTTTCTTGTTGTGCATTAGTTAGATGATTAGTTTGGCTTTGTCCAAGATTTTTGTAATGACTTCAGTTATGCAAGTGCCATTGGGCTTATATCAATATATTCTCACTTTTGTCAAAAATCCCTACATCACTGTTGATGCAGGATTGTCTCAAAGAAGAACCTATAAAACTTCATGTAACCTCTCTATGCTATGAGAGAAGAATTTAGAAAATATCGTGCCCTGCATGGAAATGCTTACCCTAAAGTATTCAGTTTACGATTCCTGGCCTTGTTCCTATTTCTACAAATTCTCCGCACTCTGCATGCTATCACTAGACCATATATTATCGAATGTAAACACTTAATTAAAATTATCCAGTAAGAAAAAATCATCTTGATGAAGGATGAATCACTACAAAAAAAATTAAGATAAAGCCATTCAACTTTAGATTTCTGGAAAACCTCCTCCCAAAAGAAAAATTAATATAACAAAACACCCATCAGGGGAAGAAAAACAAGTTGGAGAAATCAACACAAGAACTTATAGAAAATGTTAATTTACTCACAAAAGAAAACTTAAAGAAAATCCGAAAATGTAAGGGAAAGGCCACCGAAAAAAACCCTGAATGATATGGCTGAACTCATAGAACTAAGATATTGCAAAGACATTGGTATCATCATTTCCTTCCTACCCAGCATTCCTTGGCTCAATTAGTAAGTTAATCATCGTAGTCTATAGTTTGCCCCTAGATGGAATGATGCCATCAAAAGCAAATACTTACTAGTACAAATCATGCAACATACTCATACAACACTAGATGACCAATATTTGGAACCCCTGTTTCTAAGAAGAACCAATAGTTACTTTGGGAATGTTTTGCAAACAATAAAACCATTTCACCAACCCATGAGGACTTAACCGTCACGGAATAGAAAAGATATATAATTTATTAAAAACAACTAAATTCGATTATGTAGGATCAAGGGTGAACCTGGGGGTCCGTGACATCATGATAAAAAGGAGATGCTGTATGAAAAACCCCTACACAGCCATCAACAGCAGCATCAAAGGAACCTTCTTCAAGTAGGTTTGCTTTAAACAAATGAAGTCTCTCTTTAGCACCGTCAAGTGAATTTAAGTGCTCTGTCTTCTTATGATCACCTGCACAACAATATCAAGTAACCAATACTTCTTAAAATTAAACAATCAAAAGGAAAGAACTTCCCAAGCATGAACCCAAAGTGGAACAAATTAGAGTGATAATAGAATCATGTAGAAAAAAGAAGGAAAAAAAAAAAAAGAGTGGGGGAATGATTATTCGTTTGCAATGGTGACCATTTAGTCTCTAATGTACCAAATTTGGAATTAATAGCCCCATGCCTGACAGGGTCCATGCATCCATAATTATAACAGCAGTATTTTGAGATGTTGAAAACAATGCGATGCCTGAATGCATGAATTAGAGTTCTCTTGTAATATCGTTTTAAATTGAAAACAAATTGACCTAGGACAAGTAGGGGGCTACTCTCCTACACGTAGCTTATCCAAAAGAGGGTGAAGAATGTGGGACTTCTAAGGGTTTATGTTAGGGTTATGAAAAGGTAAGACTTTTAGGAAGAAAACCTAGGATTTGGGGCTGTTTTGATGACAGCAACGCAAATAGTACGCGAGAATAGTAACTTGTACGCAAAGAAGAAGAAAGAGAAGGAGAAGACAAAGGGAGAGAAGCCGCTTCACCCTCGCAAGGGTTAGGCAATTTCACACACATAATCTCAAATTCATCTATTAATCAACTCTAATGAATCCATGAGATTACAACCATATTAGAGCATCACTAGTGGTATACTCAAACACAAAAATACTCAAAGATGAGTATTTTGATACACAAAAGAGACTCACAATGGTATTTGGATAAATACTCAAAGTTAACAACATTTGTTACAAATACTCAGCTTTTGGCATTCGGATACTCAAAACTACCAATCTTTCTCAATAAGCAAACCTCAATAACCAAATTTTGGGGACCACACCCTATCAAAAGTAACAACATTCTCTATCCATTTTTCAAATACTTAATTCAAAACTCAGTTTTTTTGCACTCTCTCTCAAAAATTGAAATTATCGATTTTTAATCTTTACCAAAATATGTTCAAGATTGATCTCATTTTAAACGTATTGTGAATATCTTTTAAATGGTACTAATATTATAAAAAAATATATGTACAAATTTAAAGTTGTGCCCATTTTATGAATAAAAATAGAGTGAATAGTAGTTTTTTCAATTATGGACACAAATGAACCATTGTAGCAGGGTAGATACTCAAACTTATAAACCCATTAAATGAATACTCAAAATGTGATGTGGCAATATTTGAGTATCCATATTTGAGTATACCACTAGTGATGCTCTTATAGGCAAAGACTCAACTACTACCTCAAGGACTAGGACACACAATTTAGAAACTAATCATATTTAGCAACTACTAATATTCTAAACCAACTAGGAATAGGAATTCTTATTCTTCCCTTATTTAGAATAGGAAATTAACTATTTTAACTACTAAATTATGACTACTAATAAAATCCAGCACGTAGTACATTACCAAAATACCCGACCAAAAAGGCTTCTTCAAGATCGTGGGACCCATGGCCATCCCTCTAGGCTTCCAAAGCCTATTATACTTGTTCAAACAAACAATGGATGCTCCATCACAAATGTCCCAAGCCTCCATAGAGCAGGTGTTGTCAAGTGGATACATCGCATGAGGGGAAGGTAAGGTTTAAGCAACGCGCCACCTTGCCTGGTCACGTAACCTACGAGCAATCGTAAGCCTGAGGGCAACCCACACCTCAACAACTAGCATTTCTTGTAGAGATTTACCCAAGACCACATAACATGGAATCACAATCGATATGGGTATGCTGCCTACAGTAGGCACTGATGAATGAGCAAAGGAAGTGGGTAAAGCAAAGTCTCATACTGCCTGGGTACAAAGAAACGAGCAGTATATTAAACATGACCCTCACCTTATTTATGATTTATGTCCGGGCACATAGCGGTCCTTTTTTGTCTAGTTATGTGTCATTGCAATCGTCATTTATCTCTTGCGTGTTGCGTCCATTTTCTCAGAACTTAAAAACAACCGTTGTTCATTTGAATGTGCTTTGTTTTTCCTTTTGAGAAATGGAGTTCGTATGGGAAGGGTGAGGTCAGAGCATGCGTATGGGAAGGGTGAGGTCAGAGCATGCATCCATGGTTTTCTCTATTTTGATACAATGATCCAATATCTTCACCTTGCTCGTGCAAGATGATTTGGGATGCAAATATGCCTTTTAAGATTAAAGCATCTTTGTAAACTTGATTATAGGAAACTCAAACCCAATCAAGGTTGTGAATCCCATACCGGGTCAAACAAATTAAATTTGCATATTATTGTTGCATTGAACTCAAAAACTTATTTTTAAAATTTCCATGTCATTGTTGCATACGACTCGACTAACCATTCAGAGAAGGAGAAGGGACAGATTTATGGTTAAAGATTGATCATATCAAAGTAATAGTACCTCCTCCTCAAAAAGAGAATAGATGTTTACTACCTACGCTTCTTTTTGAACTGGTATTACCTACGCTAGCAAGTACCTACACTAGCACGTTAGGCTACAAACGAACCAAGTTGCTGGTGAGTAGCTCATTAAGGCTCGGCTCGTACGAGCTTGAACTCAAGTTTTAGGCTCATTTAGTAAATGAGCAGAGCTCAACATCCTAAAGCTTGGCTTAGCTTGCAAAAGCTTAGCTCATTTGTATAGGCTCGGCTAGTTTAAAGAGGCTCGTTAAGTAAATTAACCTAGCTCACTCGAGTTTTCGGCTTGTTTACCAAAAAAAAAAAAAAAAAAGACCAGCCCAACCACTACAAAGCTCGGCTCGGCTCGTTTGCACCCCTACTGGCAGCCTATACAAATGACGAGGTATAAAATAATTTTTTATATAATATTCATACTGCATTTCTTTAACAGTTACAAAGATATTGGCTAAAATGAAAAAGAAATACAAAAGATGACAACATGAACTGTGAAATCAGACAGTGGAAGTTGTTACAATTCGATTCACCCTAACGCTGTTTCCAGCCCTTAATTTAATCTCCACTCACACTCAAATTTGCATTCAAAAAACCTATAAAACTCCCTCCACGCCTCACTTAAACCTTTATCAAATCATGAGTTTTACTCAAATCAAGGGATAAGAAACCACAAGGCTGGTCCCGGTGATCAAGACATGAGATTTACAAGTTTTTTCCCCTCTCATGTTTGAAACCTCTCAGCTGCTAAAAGGACGATCCATATACAGCAAACGCTGCTAGTAGACCGTGAAATTGATCTCGGCATTACTGGAGGGACGAGTAAGCTGATCCGGACACATGAGGTATTATGGGGGATACGAAAGTAATGTGAATATCTTCCTACAACTCTGACCATTAAAAAGCGTTTTACTCCAATTTCTACATAGGTTAGAGACTTCCATCCAAAAAAAAATCAGAAATCAAAGTTAACATATAGTATAATAATTAAAAATCAGAACCCTAAGCTTCCAAACAGACAAACACAGAGAGAGAGAGAGAGAGAGAGAGAGAGAGAGAGAGAGAGAGGACTGACTGGGGTCGCGAACAGAGGCTTTGACAGTGTAACCACGTTGGAGCAAGAACCTGACAAGCCACGAAGCTATGTACCCTGACGCACCCGTCACGCACACCGTCTTCCCTACTCCGCTCATCTCTCTCTCTCGGGAGAAGCTTAGTAGTATTTCTTTTTCACGGTTAGCTTATGTTTTCCAATTTGCGCTGCTATGCTATATATGGGCTGAAAGTAGTGACACTGTTTAGCGATAAGGGTGAATTACAGATTTTCCACCTGAAATTTCAAAGACATCACACATCGGCCTCTCATTGTTTAGTTAATTGCAACAGTTGGCCCTTCAAGCACCAATTGTAGGGGAAAGTTTATTAACACAACAATATACACACATGATAATCCGCTCGGGGGGTGAGTCCCTCTACTCTGTCGACCTCCTCCCCTACCTTATTTCCCTTACCTTATCAAAACCCCACACGCCTCCACCCTTTTCAGTCCTAGCCTTCCCCATGTGTGACCTTTTCCCAAGGTCCGGTCTATTCCTCATAGGGTAAATTTGGTGAAGGATTGAAGAAGGGGTGGTTTGGCAACATTCTTTTCTGCAGCAAATAAAACAACAGCTCCAATGCGGTAGAACTGGTGATTTGTTTGTAGTTGGAGTTGAAATTCTTATTTTGCTACCCAATTAATTAAAGCAAATAAATAAGAATAAAAAAATAAATGATGAACACGTGATATACGTGGAAAACCCCTTAAAAAGGGTAAAAACCACGGGAGGAAATCAACAAACCAAAAATTATCATTGTGCAGTTACAAAACGATCTTAACTAACATAATCGTGAATCCTCACCGACTAACCGAAGACTGTTTTGCCGAATCCACGTACACCGCACCAAGTGGTTGATTGCCGCCGCCTTGAATCCTCAAGTCCTCCAAGATACTTCCGGAATCCACCGGAAGAACAATCTGAGTAGTATAATCAAAGATGCTACGGAACTCTTGGAACTATATTGATAGTTGAATGATCAAAGCATCATGTAGATTTTCCAAGAGTTATAACTCAAACACTCTCTTAGTATTTTCTAAGGTAAAGAATAGGAGAGAAGCTGATGTATATTATTTTGTCCACACCAATCATAAACAACTCCCTCGTGTCATTCATTCATCCCATTTCCTCTGACTTCACCATTTAAAGAAAAAGGCAACCAAAGAGACTTTCCATGTGGAGAATTCTCTTATGGTAATGAATGAAGAGTTTCCAATTTGATTAGGCTCCCAACATTCCTTATTAGTCTCCATATCAATCCCGAGCAAATTCTTCCGATATCAATTTGACTAGGCTCCAAACTTTCCTTTGACTACTCCCCGTATCAATCTCGTGCAAATCCTTCCAAAAACCTAGCTAAGGATCTTCACCTTTCAAATTACAAAATATTAGATTTCCTCCACTTCCTAAACAGACACTCTAAAAATATGAGAAAAATAAATTACAACTCGATAATTAGGGAAACAATGAAATGTGTGATTTGTCGTGGAATTGCCAATAAATGAAGACCGTGGCCTATGGTCCTAACAGGAGTTTAATACCTAACCTATCTTTATCTGGTTTTTCAACTTTGAGTTTCCCTCTCCGATTTGGTTTGTTTAAGTGTTGTTGAGTGGAGCATCATGCTTTAGCCTTAGACTCCGGCGATCTGACGACGATGGTGGCATGTAGTTTGTTACAATTCTATTTCCTCCTTATCGATTCAAATTTGGTAGAAGGTGGTCGGGGACAAACTTTATAGTAGTAAATGGGGTTAGGTTTTATTTCCCTTCTGTGGGATGTGTATCTGTTTCTAGGCTAGTTTTCCTAGTCTGATGGTTTCCTCGGTCTGGTTTCCAGATCCGGCTGGGTTTGTAATACGCTTGACCTATAATTGTGCTTATAATTAGATTATTAATTTAATTATGTATTTAGTTGTGCCTATGTGTTTGATTGTTTTTTGTTGACAAACACACCCAAAGGGCACATACACATAATTATTTTTACTTGGGGGTGCAATAATAGAGTTTAAAGGGGGTATTTTCTCATCCCCATCTGATTTTCACGTTGGAGAGAGAGAGAGAGAGAGAGAGAGAGAGGGGGGGGGGGGGGGGGAGGGGGAAAAAAAGGAGAAGAGTCTTGCTTGAGTTTGATTAAAGTCCTATTAGGTAAAATTACATGGTTTGAATTATGACTTTTAATGTTTTGTTGTGAAATCTTTTGCATCTATTGGTTTAACTTCTAGTTGAGTTTATTTGGGATTGAGTTTGTTAAAACTCAAGAATCGTAGCCCTTGAATCTCATGATTTGGGTGTTTTGAGTTTGATTTGAACCATGATTTCATGGTATTTGGAGTAGCTTATGTTATATACATGTTTAGGCATGAGTTTCCCAAGTTCTAGAGTTGATTTGAGGTGGTTTCAATGGAGTTTTGGGGTTAGAAATCAAAGATGATCGAATATGTGTTTTTGCTGAATTTCCAATTGATACTGGTATTGGGGGTTCTATTGATACTGGTGTGAGCCATCAGTGGGTTTTAATACCTGTAATGGGGTTTCTATTGATACCGGAATCAAAGGCCTATTTTGGAAAAAAATTGTAACTTCTATCATTGACCTCACACACTTTTAGGATTTTCATGTTAGGCATGTTACACTCATTTTGGCATTGTTTAATCATGTCTTCATACTTCATTTGTTGTAGGAAGTTCGGTTGATCATGTGAACCGAGGTGAGTGACTAATGCCCAAGTTATGCAACTTTTAACAAGTGTTTTACACTTCTATGCAAATGCTATGTTTTGTTTACATGTTTGACAAATTCTGTAATGACCCGAATTTTCGTAAATAAAAATTTAGTTTAATAATTCGATATTAATTTTATTTTTCTATTAATTGGAATGTTTTCCTATTAAATTATTAATAAATCCTTTTAATTCAGATAATTAGAATTCTAGCCACGAATGCAAGCGTACGAGACCGAGTAACACACCTGTGACACTATCGTAGCACCCAAAGACCGTTTTTAATGCCCGGAACTACCCCAACCACCACCTTTATATCTCCCAACCAAATCGGTACTTCCTAGTTACACCACTCATGAACCTTGAAACTTGGTCCTTTGACCAAGTAAGAGAGAGAGAGAGAGATCGGTTAGAGAGAGAGTGGAGTGTGTGCATGTGTAGTGTGCAAGCAAAGAGGATGCTTTAGGGAAGTTTCCCAAGCTAAGGTTTTGTACCCAAAACTAGTTAGAACAAGCCTTGCTATTTTAGGAGCAACCTATACATACCCACACGATACATGTATTAGAGCACATGCTACACAACCTAGACCTCAATAGGCTAGACCTTGGCCTCCAAGCTTCCATGAAACATGGTTCCATGTTTTAAGGGAGAATGTTCTCCCTATGTATAGCCCATTAAGGCTACCCCTAGCTACATCTTGCATGCACATGCAAAATTGTGTGTATAAGCCCCTAAAAACACCCCATAACAAAGGTGACCATGCAAAACCTACACAACAAGAGGCATATTTTCTTCCCCACCCCATTTCCCACGTTGGTTTCCCAATTGTTGCCCTTGAATTCCTTTAACTTGCAGGAATATAGCCTATAACCTAGCCTAAACCCTAGAGTGGAAGTTGTAACTGCCCATGTACCTTCCCATGAGCACATTTAGTGCACAATTTAACACCCCACATGGGTGAGATTCGGCCAAGGGGTTGGTGTGTGTGTGTGTGTGCACCGAAAATTTCAAGAGGAGAGAGGGAGGTCTCATTTTGCTATAAATAGCCCACCATTTTGTTCTTTGGCCCACCTTTGCACTTTCATATTTGTATGTCCCTATAATTCCCAACAAATCACCTACTATAACCACCACAAAGTCAACCTATTTAGGCCCTAATTAACTTCTTACTAAGTTAATTAGTAAGAAGTTAGGTAGATTAAGGAGCCTCCACACCAAAGGATTGCTAATCGGCTTCCGGTTTACAACCGGAAATCAAGGAAGTTTACTAAACTAACTTTCTAATTAGTTATTTCTAGTTTCATTATGATGTTCTAATTAGTTTTCTAAGCATAGTTTTGAAGCTTGATTGGGTTAATTTATGCATGTATTAAGCTACTAAGCATGTTACTTAGTGTTTAAGAAAGAGGATTTCATGTTGAAAAGTTAACAAGGGTGTTAATTAGGTTCTAATTAGAATAGTTCTACATGAAATTAGAAGTTGGTTTAATGAGATTAAAGTGATTAGAAGTTGATTAGAAGGGATTAGAAGATGGGTGTTTCTAAACTAGGTTCTAGTATTATTTTGTTGATATTTCTTGGAAGAACTAGTTAATCCTATTTGATTAAATCATTGGTTGTTAATTAGATGATTATTCTTCCTAAAATAAGTAGATTAACTTTGTTAATGAGGGACTTGTTTCTTACTAGAAAGAAATTACTATTGTCTTATGAAAATTTTTGTAAGCAAATGTGAAGTTTTTATTAAATAAATATGAGGTAGAGTTTTTAATAAATTTCTTCTAGAAAGTTTTTACTAACTATTTAGTAACAAAATATTTTATTGTTATGGTGAAAAAGAAGAGCATCTAGAGTTGCTTAAAAAAATTTCCTAAAAGAAGTTGATTTTTCTAGATGTAGAAAATGATTTTATTTGAGTTTATTAGAAAGAGAGTTTTCTAGAAATATAAAGAGTAAATTTTTGGAGAAGTTAAATTTTCTAAAAAGATGATTTTTACTTTAGAAAATTCACGGCTAGTTGAACTAAATTTTTGGTATGAAATTTCTAGAAAGGAAGTTTTTGTTTAAATTAAGATGACTAGTTTTATTTCTTTAGAAGAAATAAAATAGTTTTGCAAGAGAAAAGGGAGAAACTCGATTTTTGATGAGAAATAAAATTTAGAAAGAAATTGGAAATATTATTTTTGGAGAGAGTTGGTGCATTAAAGTGCATGATTTTATGTGAGAGAATTTTTAGAGGAAATATTAATTTTAGAGAAAGTTGGTGCATTAAAATGCATGATTTTATGTGGGAAATGCTTATTTGAAAAATATAAATTTAGAAAGAAAGTTTATGGGATATTGCATGGGCATGATTTTGAGCATGTGACATTGAACACGTTCACGATACGTTACGACACAAGTTACGAGAAAGCTTGAATAACTCTTGATGAGAAAATAGAGATGAGAATGAAAAATGTGTTTTTGAAATGAGAAATGTGTTTTCGGGAAATGAAACGAAATGTGATGAGATGATTTGTTGCCACCTCAAGTTCGCGGAGAGAACTTGGAGGAATGGTTTTGATGCGGTAGTGCAGCAAGAGCGCCACTTCCAGTTTGCGGAGAGAACTTGGATGTTTGGGCTAAGCGTGCACAACACACGGTAAACTAGACCTTGCAAACAGGCTGTTAAGTTCGGTGATGCAAGGCGGCCGGGACCATGTCGTGTGAGTCACGGGGTGGACGGACCGTGCAAACAGGCTGTTAAGTTCGGTGATGCACGACGGCCAGGGCCTCGAGCGGAAAGGTTGGTACCTGTCAGCTGAAAGGAGGCGTAAACGGGCCAATAACTTTCGAGTGGTGGGAGATATATGAAATTTGAAGAAGAATGTTGAAAGAGGCACTAATTTGAGAAAAATCGATTTTGGGGAAAACTGTTGATAAATGAGTAATGATTTGAAAAAATGACACGTGGCACTATTTTGAGATACTGAAAGGGAAATATGATTTTCTGCGCATATTACTCTAATCCGCATAGACACGCGTGATGCATTGCATGGTTTACTATTCACAAGTATCATATACTGTTTTTGAACTCATTGTTCTAGAATTGCTATTTAGAAATTAAGTATAGTGAACTACTGGGCCTTACTCATGGTGTTGCACTTGTGTAACCCTGGCATAATACCACGATGTTGCCTGCGCAACTCTGACGTATTATGTCAGATTATCAAGATGGACAAGACCGATACTGTGGAGATCAGTCCTATGAGCAGGCAGTGCTGTCGGAGTGGGGAATGACCCGACACAGGGATAGACGAAGACCTAGAACCACCCCGGTTGCTATTTATATAGTAATTGGAGACATTATTATTTGTACTAAAGTTTAAGGTTAAACTTTATTATGGCTTGTAATAATAATTAACGTGCCCAAATTTTGAGGGCGTTACAAATTCTATGAACTCCATGGATATAAAATGAAAGGTGGATATGTTTTGCATCTATTAATGGCATCCCTAACGTCCTAGCTTGCTAGGGGACAACGCTAAAAGGCTAGCAAGATATGATATGACATGATATGGGATAATGCATAAACATCAAGTTTATCTACACCGAGACACTCGGTGCCATGACATGACATGAATATGTTCAATGTGCATTATAAATCTACGTTCAAATGCTATGAATCCTATCGGTTATGAAAAGTTAAGATTGTTTCCTTAAAATGTCTTTTTAAAGGTATCCATGGAAAGCATGTATCTTGTGTCACTCATACAAGTTTTAGCTTATGAATTTTTCCCATCTTTCAAGAGATGAGGAGTAGAGTGGTGACGTGGGCTTTCTTTTAGCTATGCTTTTGGCCATGTAACCACGTAAACGGTAAACAGTTTGAATTTAATCACCTTTTGACATTTGTGTATCCTTGTGAATGGTTTGGGCGAAGTAATATAAGCATAGCTCTATGGGATACTATGTAAGGACCCGTGTTTTTAAATAATTCTTTGAAATAACAATGGGTTAATGTAAGGAATTGTGTAAAGTGTTAAGATTGACTAAGTGTTGGATTTTGGGTGATGCATAAGTTGATTTGGGTGTATTTGAATTATACAAGCCACATTTGGGCTTGGGGTGTAATTATGTCATGTGTTATAAGTGTGTGTGGTGAGAGAAGAGGGAGAAAATGTTCATCATCCTCCCCCAACCCCAGCCGACACTCTCTCTCCCTCCTCCATAGCTCTCCAACTTCTCTCTTCATAAATCAAGCTAAATCCTAAGCTCCAAACTTAGTCCCTTCACAAAAGCTTCTCCAAATCTCGTGCTCTACGCATTGGTATGCTCATTTCATCCTGATGTTTGAAGAATTTCACTTGGAGTTGAAAGCTTGAGTGTGGGTTTTGCTTCTTGGAGATTTTTCAAGCTAAATCATTGAGGTAGGGAACCCATTTCTACCTCCTCTAAGTGTATATGGTTTGAATTAATGCATAATGTTCATATCTCTCCTTGATTTTCTACTTAACTTTCATACCTCCATGGAAATTGGGTTGAGCTTGTGTAATCTTGATTCTCCATAATTTGTTGGATTGGTCTTTGATTGGGTGTTGAGACATGCTAAAATGATGCTTTGTTGTGCTTTGGAACCTCCATTTTTGCCTTGGATTGAAGCCTCATTCATTTTGAACAAGCTGTCAAAATTTCACTCGAAACCCGTTTGGATCGATCCAAACATAAGTTGGATCGATCCAAAACAGTCTGATGGTGTTTTGAACCATTTTGGATCGATCCAAAATTTGTTCAGGATCGATCCAAAACCTTCTGTTGGCTCCCGGATCATTTTGGATCGATCCAAACACCTTCGGATCGAATCCAAACTCCTCTTGTTCAGGCAGATTATTGAACCAACTTCGCGGGCACGTCCCGGCTTCGTCCGAACTCCGATTGAGGTGATTCTTGAATCGTTGGAAAGCTCTATGAGTCTACTTTCAAACCCAATTGATCTCATATTCATAGCCTTTGTATTTTGAGAGATACGTGCTTTTTACTATCAGCGTGTCATATTTTCTTGAGATTTATAACTCCATTTTCATGTTCCATTGCTCCGGGCCCTCATTGGTCCTTTCAAAGCTTCTTGAATTGACCTCTAAGGTTCGGTATCATATCATGGTGCATTTTATGCTTTGTCTTGGTTGTCTTGGTTTCTCACGCACTTGGACATGTGTTAACTTGACCATCGCCGACACATTTTGAGTTTTTGAACAAAGATGATTGTGTGAATATTTTGGACACTTGTGAAAGGGTATTGTGATAAGTGAATTGGCTTTGAGCACTAAGTTGAATGTATAAATTGATAAGTGGAAATGTAAATGTGAAATATGTGACACGGGGCCCGAAAGGGTATGCCCGGAGTGACACGGGGCCTGAAAGGGTATGCCCGGAGTGACACGGGGCCTTTAATGGTATGCCCGGAGTGACACGGGGCCTTTAATGGTATGCCCGGCCTTTAATGGTATGCCCGGAGTGACACGGGGCCTTTAATGGTATGCCCGGAGTGACACGGGGCCTATATGGCATGCCCGGAGAATAAACGAATGATTAAAAGGAATAAGATGTATGTGATAAATGTAAAGGACACTTGGGTTATTTTAGATGTTTTGGGTATTGGTGAAGTATTGTGAAATGAAATGTTTGTGTATATGACTATGTTTTGAAGGGACTGAACCCATGACGTGAAATGTAATGGTTATGAGGAAACTTATGGACATTCTGGTTTCATTAGATCTTTGAGGCATCTCCTAGACACTCTGTCATCGAGTTGATTTATCTTGGTCCATCTTAGCTTACTCATTCATGTGTATCATATCTTCATGTGCATCTTTCATTCTCTATACCCTTAGTGTTGGTAGAAAAGTTTCCTACGAGCTAGTGAGCTCACCCTATCCTTCTCAGGTACACGGCATGGAGCATGAGATCAGATGTTTGGAGTGCGAATGCATGTCATGAAGATTTTATGATCATGAAGTTATTTTCTCATCTTCATACTAAGTACATTTTTGGAAGATGATCCTGTAACTTTAATTTGTCCAAGCTTTTTGACTATTTCAACTTATGTAATAACTTTAAAACCTTTGTTATTTTACATGGGTACGGGTATCCTTGAGCAGAAGCTTATTGTACTTTGACTTTGACTTTTATGGAAAACTGTTTGACTTTGATCGATCCTACGTGGATTTTAATTGTATTTTGGCTTATTGAAATTGAGGGCGTGACATACTATAAGTCCAGAGATCTTGACGATGAAACACGTTATCATTTTGTTGTTAATACAAGTTAACCTTCTGTCGTTAAAATTTGGGTCCCTCTTAGTCATTACTTATAGAATGTTTTATGCTATGATATGGTGTTCTTTATTAGTCATTCTCCTCATATACATCAACTGATTTGATATTTAGCGAAAATTACGAACACGTATGATTATAGTAGAAAGGCGGTATTGGTGGAAATTTAGCCTATATTCCCAAATATGTTAAATATCAAGGGAGACAATCTAAACGGTGAATGAAAAATAAGGAGAGATCGACCACACTAAAAACTTATAAAACGTACTTTTGAAGATAGCTAAAGGACCCATAACAGGATCTTTACTAATGGATTCCACAAAAGGACAAATGATCTAATGTAAACGTTTAGGTGTAAAATAGAAAGAGTAAACCTTCGAGCTTCAAATTGGAAATTTCAACAAATTTAGAGGGACTAAACTCTAAAGGTATGTTTCTTGTTGTTTTTTTTTGTCTTTAATCTGTAGACAAAAACTATTTTTCTTATTGTGGCTATTTGGGATTTAAATGTGAGAGACTTCTGAAATTCTTTAGCAAGAAATCAAAAAAAAAAAAAAAAACGAAAAAATTGATAAAAGTACTGGGGCCTTAGTGTGCCTAACTAGCTGCCTTTTTTTTTTTTTTTTTTTGCCTTCTAAGAAGGAGAACAAATCTAAATTCACCTCTACCTTTGACATTCAACCAAATCAGACACCCTTTCGTTTTCTTTCCATTTTGTTTCTTTCATTTTTGAAAGGTGGCCTACATATTGTCGGTTTTATTTCTTTTTATTTCAATTGCCGCCAGTTGAGACTTTCTTCCACTAATCCAAGACCGAAGAAGAATATTGTTAATAGAAAAAGATCGAAAAGAATCACATCATACGATACGAGATATAAATGTATTTGGGATACTCGTAATTAGTCAAGTCACCTACGTTTTTGCAGTGACATTAATTGTGAGTCCTCTAAAATTTTCATTTGGGATCGGAACCGTTCATATTTTGAGGAATGTTGAGCTCACATTATGAGTACCAAAAATTATGATCATAGAAGATTGGCATGAACACACAATTAATATATGTTGTCTTATAGTGTATCCTCCAAATGATATTGGCCATCCATATAAATGGTACCTGAACATATGGCTACCAATATCTAATTAATTTGATTTTTTATATGAATGATCTACTCAACATTGCCGACAAATTGTACGATTCCGATTCCAAATGTAAATTATAGAGGGCCTACAGTTAAGGTTGCTACAGGAATTTAGTGACTTGATTCACTACGGGTGACCCAAATCCGATATTAGGAAAATTTTTTTCAAGAACTCTCAGGAATAGATTTCCAAACCAACATGCAAGATATTATAGGTATATTTCTCGCAATTTCTTTTTCACTTTGTAAATAGTATTATATCTAAATCTATGAGACATGGCCTCTATTAGTGGATGTATTTCTAGGATTAAAATCATAAAAAGGTTTTCATGCATGTGGTTCGTTGAGTTATTTAAATTTCAGAAGTGAGGCCGCTATTTCGGTGGTGAATTTTTTTAAGAACCATTGCGTATAATATCAAAAGTTAATGTTGTCTTTAGTTCTTACCGAGCATTTCCTCATCGTAGTGGATTATATAATTATCACACTCATAACAATTTTATGAGATTTGTAAGAAAGGTCAGTGCATGGACTGGTTTGACTAAAAACAGCCGTTGATTGGCCTAACAAAGCCCGCCACGTGGAGAGTAATTAAGTCTTACAAAAGACAAGTCTGAATAAGAACAAGGTCAACGTGCTAAATAAAACCACACTGTGAAGAGAAACCCCTCGCGGAAGGGGAAAATTAAGACATATGAACCCAAGTATAGGGTGCCTTAGCAAAGGGACTCCATATTATGAGGAATTCACTCGTCGCGACCCTTCTTTTGAAGAAATCAACACGATGGGAAGTTGCAGCTATCTATAACTTAAGCTCGCGAATCTGACCATAAGGCAGGGTCAGAAAGGTCCTTTGAAGCTTGAATAAGGTATTGGCGAGACCAAAAGGGGTCGCAGCCATGCCTCATATATGACGGGAATAGGGGAAATATTAGTGACTTGGCGGATTAAGAAGAAAAGGGATCACCACGATGGAATGTTGTGCACCGACTACATCGCGAGGGTTATACTCGTGGCAGTGACGCCACCCATATGGTCCTAGTATACGAAGAGAGCACGTGTCCTCATATTATAAGAGGAATAGTTGTTGTCAATGATTGGCTGCAGATCCCCATAAATATAAGACATTCCCTCACAAATTCCAAGAGAGTGATTTATCTCCAAGGCACGAAAAATTTAGATAGAGAAAGTGGTCTTGAGACCTGGAATCAAGAACATAGTTCTTGTGAGTGCTTGAGGGCCCATTTCTCTTAGAGCTTGTGCATAGGATATCAATCTAGGAGTGGACTGAACACCATGCATTTTTTCTCTCTGTACTTGGCCTTCTTTTTCACCCATCACATCTTTCTGCTCTTGATTAATCATTGACTATTGTTTGTTTTTCCAAGTTGAATTTATTAACAAACTAAGAATCTATCCTATAAGGTTAAAGAATTAAAAAGCGATTGTATAATAATTGGCTACCTCTTTGTTTCAAAAAAAAAAAAAAATTCGCTACCTCACCAACTCGATAAGGATGTGACAATAAAAAAATAGTAATGAAGGCATTACTTAACAACCAAAAACCAACAAGTACGTCAGCCATTACGTAACTGCCATTATTATCTTGTCAATTGTGATAGGTAACATGGGTAACGTGTTTTTATCACCTACTCAAGATCATTTTCCCTTTTGAAAAAGAGAAATTTTCATTTTAAACGCATTGCAAGATACCAGTATAAGAATAGGGATGAAAATCTCAACCGAGCCAATAGGTACTCGAACCATAACTGCTTTTTTTTCCCCCCTAACCATAACCGTTAATTTCTCCTTGGGTGCGGGTGTGATTTTGTCGGAGGGAAAACCGAATGAGTTCGATTGGTTATGGTTTTTACCTGTGAACCGAACCGAAATTTGTAAGATACATAAGAACCTATTATATTCTATTAAGAAATTACATAAACCCTTAGGTATATTTTCAAACTATATATATATATATATATATATATATATATATATATATATATATATATATATATATATATATATATATATATATGGAGCATATCCTATGAGGGCTCCCTTATATAGGCTATGGTGCGGGATTTTTTGTTTGGGATCAAATATCAACGATCCAAACTGTTAGATGTGTTTAAAACGTGTTTCTAAGGTCTACCGCGAGGAATCGTCAAAATAAAATACCCGGAAGGGCTTGAACCGAGCTGTTTTCGATAAAAATGCATATGTACATTTTTATCGAAAACGGCTCAGATCAAGCCCTTCCGAGTATTGTTTTTTGACGAATCCTCCTCGCAGTAGGCCTTAAAAACATGTTTTAAATATATCTAACAGTTTAGATCGTCGAAATTCGACCCCAAACAAAAAATCCTGCACCATAGAGTTTAAGGGAGCCCTTATTGGATATTTGTTTTGTGTGTGTGTGTGTGTGTGACACATCCATACACTTAGGTTTTCTTTAGTTCTTCTTCTCTGAATCTCCGGTCGCCGTGAGTCTCTCTCTCTCTCTCTCTCTCTCTCTCTCTCTTTCCCCCTGTGTGTGAAGGCCAAAAGCTTAATGAGTACTATATCAATGTGTCCTGTTCTTGAATGCTTTGGTGTGATTATGTCATGACCCCAACCCATCCCTATAGGCGTAAATCATAACAAAGAGTCGGTGAAACCATCGCCAAGGCCATAACACAGTATTTAATATCTCAAAAGCGAATGACCGAAAGGGACTTAAGAGTTAAGCAGTGGAAATCACACCTGTATTAACATTCAAAAACTATAACATGTCTTTACATTAGTATCTTAAACTCGAAGTACATCCCAGAGCAGTGCTTGCATTACCAGCTTACAACCCTTACAAATTTACACATGTCAAAAGTACAACTTTCTATCTACATCTCCACATGCACAGTCCATCAACAAAAAGAGTTCCATGCCACACTCCTACTCGTCATTGCCTGAAAGGTGGGAAAACATTTACATAAGCCGAAGCTCGTATGAATGATTAATGCACAAGTCATACGCTTTCCATGGACAGGAATGAAATACATTTCAAAAGATAGCCAATTCAACTTCACATGTTCCAATAGGAATCCACAGTTCACAATATCATTTATAATGCACATCCCTCTCCAATTCACATCGTATCACCAGACGTCTCCGGTGCAGATAAGTTAGACATCTATCGCATTATCTCATAATTTTCACAAACACATCCTGCTAGCCTTTTAGCAATGTCCCCTAGCAATCTGGGACGTAAGGGATGCCATTAATAGAGAATAAAAGTGTCCACCTTTCATTTCAAGTCCATAGAGTTCATATCATTGAATATTTCACAGTGAAAAACATAAATTTCACATTTGACAGTTAAAAAGCTTTTAAACCGTATAACTTTGGTATTAATCACTCACCTCGATCCACGCAATCATTGAAACTTTCTGGATTAAATAACAAGTAACATAAACACATGTTAGATGCCCTTCAAGTAATCACAAACTCTGAACGAACTTCTTCAATGTTCTAACTATCCATAAAAATGTTGTGGGGACCAAGTATAAAATTAGGTCAATACTTAGGCACACAAAATACTATATCCTGCCAACTCCTAGGTACAAAACCCAAACCAACACAAACTACACTTCTTGAGATTCGAACTGATAGCTCATAGGTCAAAAGTAGAGTTCGGATAAGCTTTGCACACCTATTTAAAGAAAGCTAGTCCACCTAACAAGAAACAGATCGAATTGCAGAAAATGCATTGTCTGAACTTCAACCCAAAAACGGATTTTGTGTGGCCGAAATTAAGGTACAATCCTTACCTGGATAGGAAGATACACAAGTCTAGTATTGGGAAAATCAAACAGTGCGCGATTTCGATACCCATGCTAAAAGTTATGACTGTTTTCCCAAAATGTGTCAGTGTAGTCTACACAGATCCGAATTGACAGCAACAACTTCACGAATTTCTACAGAGCTATATACATGGAATCAAGGTCCGAAATTTTAACCCAACTAAGAGAACCCGTAGAAGGACTCTCAGTAAAATTTTCAGAAAATTATTAGTTGAGTAATCATGTCAATAAAATCCCCAAAAATCAGCTAGATGTATGACCTAAAATCTGCATATTTACAAGAGACGCATGAACTGAATGATTTCCTCAAAAATTCACTAAGAACTCCCTCAGTATTCTATAACCAAGGGTTTCTATGGTCTCTAATCATAACATGAATAAAACATGAAAATTTATGAAATCAAGTGGAAGAAAGCAAGTGATTACCCAATTAGCTTCAACTCTATCAAGCCTCTAATTCCCCACTTTTTTTCCTTGCCGTTTTCTCCCTTTCTCTCTTTTTCGGTTCAAGCGGTGATGATAAAGACCAAAATAGGAAAAACGTAGAACTCCCCCAATGTTTTGTTAAGCTATTAGGAAAAATTATTCATTGAACTCAAAGCCCTTGTGCTCCCCTCTTGTCTTTTTAGGCATTAAGGACAATTAGAGTGTATGCATGTGACCATGTCTTCCCATGTGCTCTCACTCATATCCACTAAACTAACCAATGGTTCAAGAACACATATGCACAATTAGACACATGATTAAGCTAAGCTAGATAATAAAGTAAATTACGCGATTAGATAAAGTCCGACACATAATCAAAATTAAAATGTGATTAAGGACCAATGGTATTACACCCTACCCCACTTAAGAAAGTTTGGTCCTCCAAACTTAACTTACCTTATATCGGGAAAAAAAAATACGGATACTTCTTCAACATATCTTCCTCCGTTTTCCACGTTGCTTCTCCTTGCCGATGATTAGTCAACCATACTTTCACCTAAGGTATAACCTTGTTTCTAAGAACTTTCTCCTTTTGACCAATAATCTTGACCGATTTTTCTCATAACTCAAATCTTTCTGAAGCTTGATAGGTGTTGACCCAAGATATTCTTCACTAGAATTAGGTAAGTACCTGTCTCAATATAGATACATGACAGACATCGTGAACATAAGATAATTCCGGTGGTAAAGCCAATTGGTAACTTACTTCCCCAACTTTTTCAAAACTTCAAATAGACCCATATATCTTGGTTGTAACTTACCCCGTTTCCCAAATAAAACCATACCTTCCATTGGCGAGGCTTTTAGGAACACACGATCCCCCAATTTCAAACTTTAACGGCCTCCTCCTGGCATCTGTGTAGTTTTTTTTCTGTCGATTCTGTACTGCTCTAAGCCTTTCGCCTACCTACATCCAGCATATCGGTTATTGACACTTCCTACCATATAAAAGCTTCATAAGCCGCTACTCCAATACTGGCTTGATAGCTATTATTTTATGCGAAATCCACCAATGGCAAATGTTTCCCCCAACTGCCCGAGAAATCTAAAACACAAGCCCGTAGCATATCCTCCAACACCTAAATCACCCTTTCGGACTGTCCATCGATTGTGGATGAAACGCCGTACTGAATTCCAATTCCATACCATAGCTTTTTGCGACCTTCTCTAGAAATTTTAAGTAAATCTTGGATCACGGTCTGACACAATTGATACTGGCGTGCCATGAAGTCGAATGATCTCCTCAATATACAACTCTACATATCGGTCCATAGAGAATGAGGTATAAACAACTAGAAAGTGGGCAAATTTCGTCAACCAGTTCACCCAAATTGCATTACTTCCCGTTTTACTACACGGTAACTCTACAACAAAGTCGATAGTGATATGCTCCCATTCCATTATGGTATTGGCGACAGTTGAAGTAATACCGCTAGCCTCTGGTGCTCTGCTTTCACCTGCTGACATTGGAAACATTCAGAAACAAATCTCGCTGCATCATTTTTCATTCCCGACCACCAATACACTTCTTTAAGATCTTAATACATTTTCGTGCTTCCCAAATAAACGGCAAACTTGGTCTTATGAGCTACTTCTAAAATTTGCTTTTAAATTTCTTCTATGCCTGGAATGCATATTCTATTCCTGAACTTTAAAACATCTTTCTCAATCACGAAATTTGGCTTTGGAAAAACCCTTATTTTACTCAACATGTCCTTTATGAACTCATCCTCCATCTATCTTTACTTCACCGTCTCGAATAATACAGGTTGCACTATAAAACAGCCAATACCACATCCGTGCCGTGAATAGAAATCTCTAATTCTAATTTTTTTTTCCCATTCCCTTGCTTGACTCCGGCTGAGGAGTACGTAAATGACATAATTCACCTTATGATTTTTGACTTAGGGCAGGGCATTCACAACCACACTGGCTCTCCCCGAATGATACTGAATTGTCAATTTATAATCTTTCATAAGTTTGAGCCATCTCCTTTGCCTCAAATTTAGTTCCTTTTGAGTAACCAGATACTTAAGACTTTTAAGATCTATGTAGATCTCACACGATGCTCCAGATAAGTAATGTCTCCATAACTTCAAGAGGAAAAAAAAAAATCACAGCCGCCAATTCAAATCGTGCATAGGATAGTTCTTCTCATGTTATAGTTTAATTGTCGTGAAGCATAGGCAATCACCAACCCATGCTGCATCAAAACACCATTCAAACCTCAGAGTGATGCGTCACTGTATATCACAAACCCTTATGTACTTGACGGTAGAGCCAGGATCGGTGCCATTACTAGCCTCTCTTTTAATTCTAAAAAGAACTTTTCTCTCCCACGGTTCATACAAATAGAGTCTATTTCGTGTCAACTCAGTTAACGGACCAGTAGTCTTGGAGAAATCCTTAACAAACTTTCGATAATACCCAGCCAATCCCAGAAACTGCGGACTTCTGTCACTATAGTCAGCCTCAGCCAATTCATTACCACTTTGATTTTCTATGGATCCACTCTAATATTGTACCCTTTGATAACATGCCCAATAAATGCCACACTCGTCAGCCAGAATTCACACTTCTTCAATTTAGCATACAGCTTCTTGTCCCATAGAGTTTGTAACACCAATCTCAAGTGCTCGGCATGCTAATTCGGGTTCTTAGTGTTAGCTCCAAGGTTTTAGGGTTTTAGATTTTGATGGTAACCAACATGCTTTTATAAGTCAATTGGGCTTCATTGGCATAATATACTTCAAATGGGTTAATTATGTTATTAGTCACTATTCTAGGGGCTTAAGAGCAATTTCTCCTTAAGTTTTATAACCTGACAGTAAACAGAGATATAGGGTATAATCTTCCCAAACTAGGTTTTACGTTGAAACAAGAAAGAGGCGTGAAAGACATGAAAGGAAAGTAGATTTTCACGATTGAAGAATAAAAAAGGTCTAGCTATTATTCAATCAAAAATTATGGAAGCGCCTTCATCAAATCCTATCTCCAATAGGCAAGTAATTTGAAGAAGGAGAGAGATTAAGGAAAATCCTCTTCCTAATTTTCAACGGCTCAGAAAATCCTCTGATGGAAAGAAGAAAATGACTGATTGCTTGGTGAAGATGTCAAGGATTAAGAAGGAAAGATTGTGGGCTGATTTTGTGCAACGGCTAAAAGCAAAACTCCAACGTTCAAATGCGTCTCAGAGAGGAAGCTACAGCTACAGTATTTGACGAAAAAAATCTCCAGTGAGCCATTATTGAAATTTTGTCATTTAACTCTATGCTTACATCTTGAATATCTTACACTAGCTTGAGTGTAATTTTTGAGAGTTATTGTGAAAGGGATTTCACACCCTTGTTCTAAAATTGTAACCTGTTTTTGTGTGTGATTTTTGGGTAGAAAAATCACTTGGGTTAGGTCTAACTAGTGTCAGATTCTTAGCTAGTTGGGAGTGGATTCAAGAGTAATCGCTTGTTGTTAAGGTTCTCTAGCACCCGCAAAGCTAGAGGTTTGTAACGACTATTGGAGATAGTGCAGTAATTCCCGAGTAGGACACTTGGGGAGTGGAGTAGGCCGTGAAGTTGCAGACCAAACCACTATAAAATTCTCGTGTTTGATTTCTCTTTCCCTGACTCTTTTATTTTCTAGTTTGCATATCTAAAATTGCATTACTAATCTGGTTAGCCACATTTATCTAAACCAAAGAGCATAATTGATTGTCTTGTAGTTGAATCATATATATATTTTTTTATCTCATTAAGTTAAGTTTTGCAACTTCTGATGGTTCTATATTCTTGTCATTTTAGCTTGTGGTCTGCCGCTACATACTTTTTCAACTCAGTTTTGCATTTAATTTTTAAAGTGTTATTTTAGTTGAGAATCCCAATTCACCCCCCCCCCCCCCCCCTCTCTACTGGGTTGCTATCTGGGCCAACACTTAGAATACATCGGTATGTCAGCATTAAACACAATCACGAATTCATCAAGATAATATTTGAACACTCTATTCATCAAGCCCATAAATGCTCCAGGTGCATTAGTAACTCTGAAAGGCATAACCAAGAACTTGTAGTGTCCATACCTTGTTCTAAAAGTTGTTTTCTCAACATCCTCTGCCTTAACCTTCAATTGGTGATATACCAATCGAAGATCAACCTTAGAAAACACCTGTGGCCCTTGCAATTGATCAACAAACCATCAATCTCGAAAGCGGATACCTTTTCTTGATTGTCACCTTATTCAATACTCAGTAGTCAATACAAAATCTCATTGCCCCATCTTTCTTCTTCACAAACATAACTGGTGCTCCCCACCGTGAGATACTCGATTTAATGAACCCTTGTCTAGCAATTCTTGTAATTGAACTTTCAATTCTTTCAACTCCAACGGTGCCATTCTATACAGAGTCTTAGGAATCTGTTGAGTCCTTGGAACAAGATCCATCACAAATTCTACCTCCCTATCAATCAATGAATCAATGAACCAGGCAAATCATCTGGCAACACACCAGGAAATTCATTAACTACAAGAATATCTTCCAAAGCTGTTGTACCCGATTTAGTAGTGAGTCCGGTACATAGATAACCTTGACACCCTTCATTCAGTAACCGAAAAGCTCGCATTGCAGATATCAGATAAGTCTATGAGACTACCCCTTTCCCTTCGAAAGTAACTTCAACTTCATCCGGTATCTCTATCATAACCCATTCGGCTATAAAATCTTTGGTAGCAAAGTTAGTAAACAATCGGTTCATACCCAATATAACATCAAAATGACCCATATTCAAAGAAATTAAATCTCCCAATAGATGTGCACTTTCAATCAATATATCATAGAACTTATGAACAATAGAACGCGCAATATTGCTATTCATAGATTGTGACACATACAATTCATAATCAACTTGCATTGAGCGGTCCAATCAACTTAATAGCAAATTGAGTAGAGGTAAGGGAATGCAAAGACCCCAAATCTGTAAGAACATAAGCTGAGTGTCCACAAATATGAAGTGTACCTGAAACCACTAAATTTGCATTTTGCGCATCTCTTGGGACTAAAGCAAAGGGCCTCACCTGTCTTTTCCCTATATTTGATTAGGTACCTGTACTCCGCCCTAAACTAGTGGTAGTTGCTGGTGTTGATGCACCCGATTTCGCCCAAGTCGGACAATTCCTCATTTGTGGCTCATTGCACCGCTCTTGAAACACGTGCCCGTATCCTTGTAAAATTGGCCCTTATGAAATCTCCAACACTTCGGACACGGACATTGGCCCTTATGCTTCCTCCCATACTTTGGACACGCCTGGGACCCACTGCCACAACTACTGTTTCCACCTTGATTCCAACCCGATGTATCTGTGTTTCGTTTCTTAAAAGAGCTAGCACCACTCTGATCTCTTGGACACATAGTTAGTGTGTTTTACTTGTTGGCCCCCATCACTTCCACCTACCTTGGCCTGTTCAATTTGTTCCATTCTGTCCACTGATGAAGGTGAAGGATGTGCTTCTTTTGCAGAGTACGTGTGTGAATGTTCGCTAAACATGCAATTCTTTTCTAGTTCATTGCTTTGATAGATTAGATCTATAATTGTTTGGGTATTTGATGTCTTTTTAGCTGATTTTATGTTACGAGTATCTATTAGTTGACGGTGTTTTCAATTTTTGGCATTTTCTCTGCGAAACACTGAAACTTGATGGATCATGCTTAAAGTTTTGTTCATTATTGTTGAAACTTTTTTCTCACCACCTGGTAATATGGATTTTGCAGGCTCTTTCTCTGGTGACGTTGGAAATGAAAATAGATAATTTGGGTACCCATTTGTTTTGGGCAAACCCGAACCCCATTTAGTTCGGGTATGGTGGGTATTTTTTCATCCGGTTTCGTTATCGGGGCAGATTCGGGGTGGTAATAGTTTCGCCATTCGATTCGGGGTATATCGATATCCGTCCTGATCCGCCCCAATGCCATCCTTATCTAGGAATGAAAAAAACTACTAACATATAGATGTGAGCACATGGACTAACATGTTTAATTACATACATTGTTAAGGAAAACTAACAACATAAGGCTGGTCATAGACGTCGTAAAAGAGGAACCTACAAGAAAACTCAGCTCACATAATGAAAAGACACGATGAAAAACACCCCACAATGGGAGGGCAAAAACAGACAAACATAGCAAGGGGAAGGAAATCCAACAACAAAACACCCACTTAGTTAGGCTGAGTATCCACTTCGGTATTTTTGATTTTTTTGAACTACAAATTGTCAAATCAACAAGTCCTTTTCTTAACATACATCAATTGGTTGGATAATTTGTAGTTGTGGACACCGGGGAAAAGTTTCGAGCTTTGAAAATGGTTTTGATTTTTGGAGTTGCCACTTGGGTTTAAGGACCATACCCGAGAAACCAGGTTTGAAAATGACTCTTTTGCCCTTATTTTGAAAGAGGTTTTCCCGGCCCGTCGTTACCATGATTTCTTGGGTTCGGGAGCTAGGTTACGAGAGGGGAAGGTTTTTAAGGCACCCCTCTCGCCCGGCACAACGTTCGATCTCTACTAAATGTTTAAGGGATCACAAAACATTAATTTCTAAAATTTATTCATCTAACCGGGAGGGGAGCAAGTAATGGAAACAAAATGATGAACACACATAAGTGGATGCTTGTGAATTGTGTAGAACATGCACAATGATGATGATAAATTATATAAAATACAGTATAAAATATAACCAAACAATAATGAAAGGCGAAACACGGTTTCAAAATGTTTCTACTCGAAGAACAGTTTGTGCCTCTAGTGGCTCTTTGGGCTCCCAAAGGGGGAGCTTTGGGCACCTAAAGGGTAGTTTGGGCACCCAAAGCAACAAGTTTGGGTGCCCGAAGTAGCTGGTTCGGGCTCTCAAAGTTGCTTTGCGCTCATGTCTTAGACCCTCTGTTGAACTTTGTTTTGTCTTTGGCTCTGCATAACATGACTTACAAGCTCATATGATTTTGACTTATTTGAAAGTCAAATAGAGAGTTTAAGACTGATTTCAAGCAAGTAAGAACATCCTTATGTGGATGAACAAATTAACTTTTTAACAAAAATAGAGAGCCAAAACTCAAAATAAGGCCAAAATCAGGCTCACCAAATGGTTGATCAAATTTGTTAAGTTTCTGACTTTGCTACAGTACCGCACGAAATTTGGTGCGGCACTGTTCACTCACAGGGCACTATTCGTGCACTGTTCATGCACTGTTCACTTTTTTTTATATTACTTTTGGGGAGTAGGAGTAGAAAGAAAGAATAGTTTAATATAATAAAGTTAGAATAGAGAGTCTGATTTTGTGAGTTTCTGGAAAAGTGACTTTTTAAATTTGTAAAAGGTGTTTTTGAAGTTAAATTTGGTGGTTTTTTTGGTGCCCCTGATAAGGATGCCCTAATGAAGCTTTTTATGACAATGGAATGATTTTGAACAAGAATGGAAGATGAATGAGGCCTAATTAGGTGAGCCCAAAGGGGGACTCTTTGGGCACCCAAAGATGTTGGTAGCCTAGGAAACCCTCTTTTATCCTCGGGTTTGCTTCATTCCTTGCACAATATGACTAAAATCCATGGTTTCATTGACAATGCACTAAAAAATACCCATTTAAGAAGGTGATCAAGCTTTCAAGTATGATTCAAGCCCCATTTTGAAAGGTACAGAGGCTACACAAACTGTTTTCTAATCCCTAAAACATGTTGATAATGATTTTGAACCTCAAATTAACTGATTTGAAACAAAAACAAGTGAGGAGAGAGAGATGGTTTGAGCGCCCAAAGGTAGATGCTTTGGGAGCCCAAGCCACTCTTTCGGTGCTGAGCCTTGTGCTCTTTTGTTGCACTTTTGACCTTTCCAAATCCTTTACTAGTATCAATAACCAGCAAGAGTTGGATGGTTTCCCTCAGAGACCCCTTTCAACACATTTTTGGTAGATTCACTACCTTTGAGACTTGATTTTATGCTTGAGTGGGAGCTAAAGGTTGGTGCGTGGGGTAGGTTTGATGAGAATTTGGATTTTTAAGGTTGTGGTGGACTGATTTTGGCAGTTGATTGATGTATCACAAAAATGGGAGTATTTGGGCTTGAAGATGGTAAACAAGTGGTTTTTGGGTGTTTGGTGGTGTAAGAATAAAATGGATGAGTTGAGAGTGAAATTTTCTAGAGAAATTTCAGCGGAGTAATGGCTTACTCTCTGAGTTGGTTGATCATCCCCAAAACAAGGCAAGAGAGGGGTATTTATAGAGAGAGAAAGGGTGATTTAGCTTGCTTAGGGATTGATTTAGGGGCCAAATTAGGGTCCTCAAGTAGTTTTGCAATTAACTTGAAGATTCTCTGCCAAAAATGGCTGAAAATATCTCCCTTAAGATTTTCCCGACGAAGTTTAACTTTTAAAACACGCAATCTGGAGCTTGCTTTGGGCACCCAAAGGAGGATGTTTTGATGGATTTTGGTTTTTGAGGGTGCTTTGGGTGCCAGAGGCTCTCTTGGTTTTTGGTTTTTGAGGGTGTTTTGATGGATTTTGGTGGTTTTTGGTGAGGTTTGGTGGGTTTTTGTCGGGGTTTTTCAAGCACTTTTCCAAGCTCCAAAGTGTTTTTATTGATCCATATTTCATCATTGCGAATGCCGTGGGTTTTCTTAAATTCAAATTGGGGTGTCTACAGTAGTCCAACAATAGAATCGTGAGCTAATAATCACTCACTAGATAACTCCTACCCATTAACCCTTACATTACAAACAATTAACAGTTCATATCAAAGAAGACATAAATAAAAACAACTAAATGATTCTATTATCTAGCCTTTAACTTATATGAATTAAAAAAATTCTATCCAGTCCATCCATTATCAAATTTCTAATTCATTTCACAACGTGACACTGGGCCCTATTAGCACCTTTTCAGACAATGGGCTTCTGTTAGTATCCATTTCAATGACCGGGCCCTGTTAGCGTACTCTTTCAAACACTGGGCCTCTGTTGGAACTCATTTCAACGACTAGGCCCCTATTAGCACTCATTTCAACAATCGGCCCCTGTTAGCACCCCTTTCATAATTGGGCCTCTGTTAGCACCCCTTTTAGGCACTAGGCCCATGTTAGCACCCATGTCATAATATAGCCCTTACACGTTCTACAAAATTATTCTCAAATTTTCTTTTACTTAGCAATGTCTATATGTTCTCCTAAGTATAAAAGCCATCTCAGTGATCCTATTTATCCCTTCTAACAATCTGGCATTTCCATGATAGCCGAAACTCAAAATAGTCGAGCAAATGTGTATACAACATTTACATAAGTTATTCAATCAGTCCTTATGACTTATATAAATTCATATCAATTCACATATGAGTTTATAATTATACATATAAGTTTATTATCAATTTGAATTTTGATGGATCCATGTTGTGAAACTTTAATGTACTCGCAAGCGCACGAATCGTATTGTAATATAGTATGGCGAGAGCAAGGTCGAACCCACAGGGACTTGCGATTTTTTTTTTTATAGGAAAGCTAAATGAACTTGAATTGATTAAACCCTAACCTAGTTGCAAAAGTTGAGATAGTGTGTTTTAAACTACAAAATTAAACAAGAAATAAATAAAATTGACAATTGAACTAAATTGATATAAAGGAAACGTGACTAGGGTATCGGAATCGACACTCATGTATTCATAACAACTACTCACAGCCTCTTATTTATTTTCCTACTCTTCTTCACAGTAATTTGGTGGCTAAACTCTATTACCGTGGAAAACACCATTGTTACGATCTTTTAAGAAAAATAACTTATGTTCGCTCCTCCTCGCCTTAATATTAAAGACCAAAAAATCATATGTATCCATTCAAAAACAAATCAGAAAAGATATCCAGTGCTTGAAATCAAAACTTACATAACAGGGCTTAATAATTAACTAGCAATCTCAAATCATGGAAAAAACATGATCGAATCCATATCCAAAATTACTAAATTAATTAATATGATATTGGAGCGATTATTCAATTAAAACATACATTCGAAAAATAAATAATGAGTACGTAAATAATTACTATGATTCGTGAGGTTTCATCCTCAACCCTAGTCTAGAAATCTAGCCACTCATAGATAAAAACAAGCCAAGCATTCGACTAGAATCCATAAAATAATGAAAAGCTTTTTTTTTTTTTGCCATTCGTTAATCCTAATCTACTCTATCCTAGGGAACTTGGGGAGGGGGATGGATGCTTACGGGAATCGAACCCTGCCCATGTGCATGGGAGTATAAGGGAGGCACCAACTGCACTCCACTCCACTTGCTAAAATAATAGAGAGCTTTTTCGAGAAGGACATAGTATAGGGGTTATTAATGGAATAAGGACATCAACTTTTTCAATAAGGCCAACAGGACATTTGGCCAATAGATGACAAAAATACCCTGCAAGGGCCTTGTTTGGCTAACACAAATAATGAAATTTTCATTTTTTTTTTCATATCGAATGGCGCAGATAACGTTATCTATTGACCCTCCGGGAAGGGCCTTGTTTGGCTAACGCAGAAAATGATTTTTTCATTTTTTTTCATATCTGGTTGCGCAGATAACCTAATCTGTTGACCCTCCAGGAAGGGCCTTGTTTGGCTAACATGAAAAAAATGAATTGGTTGCACAGATAACCTTATCTGTTAATACAAAACATGTCTTTTTTTGTATTTTTTTTCCGTTTAGCACATATATCATTATCTGTTGATTTTTTCTAATATACAAAAAAATTGACGGCATAGATACCCTTATATGTTGATTGTTTAAGGAAATATATAGGTAATTGATTAGCATAAATGCACTTATTAGTTATTTTTCATATTTAACCACTTCAATTCAATATTTAAGTAAGGAATAATGCTAAAATACCGTTATAAATGCACTAGTGTTTTTTTTTCTCTTTAAAAAAAAGAAAAAAAAAACCTTCGAGAGGCTAGGAGGTAAGTTCCGAATTTGCGAGTTGCAAGAGTAAGAGGGTATTGTGCACTCTCCTGGACTTAAGTATTAAGGCATATTGACACAATACTATAAAACAAACATATATGATAGTCTGTTGCAATCTAGCCTTTGTTTCATGCCAATAAAATCAATAGATTACCAAATATGTGAAAATCTGTACGTTATATCATACCAGCAAAAGCAGACATATATGGTAATATGTTATAATCTGGTCTTCGTTTAATGCCAATAACGGCAACAAATTACTAAATATGTGTAGATCTGTATCATGCTAGCAAAGCAGACATATATGATAGTCTGTTGCAATCTGGCCTCGGTTTCATAACATTTATATTAATAGATTACCTAATCTGTGTAGATCTATACTTTGTATCATGTCAGCATAGCAAATATATATAGTAATCTATTGCAATCTGACCTCTGTTTTATGCCAATAATAACAACAGATTACCAAATATGCGTAGATCTGGACTTAGTAACATGCCAACAAAACATACAAATATGGTAGTCTGTTGCAATCTTGTCTCTGTTTGATGCCAATAACAGCAGTAGATAACAAAATATGGGTAGATCTATTCTCTATATCATACTAGCAAAACAGACATATAAGGTAATCTATTGTAATATATTATAATCCAGCCCCTATTTCATGCCAATAACATCAACAAATTAATAAATGTGTGTAGATCTGTGCTCTGTATCATGCTAGAAAAACAAACATATATGGTAATCTATTACAATCCGACCTCTGTTTCCCGCCATAACAGTAACAGATTACCAAATATATGTAGATTTGTACTCTGTATCATGCTAGCAAAGCAAACATGTATGGTAATATGTAGTAGTCTAGTATTATTTCTCAAAGTCTATTTTATGCGTGTTTGAAAAAGTAGATTCTAATAATTTTTACAATGTTTATTACAAGTTTTACCCAAAAATGTTTGAAAAATTACTCCCTCCGTCCGAAATTTCTTACCCCTTTTGGTTAATTATTCTCATCCTAAAGCAATTGGTTTTTTTTTTTTTTGTCTCTATTGATTAAATTTCTTTCGCATTTGTTGGTTTCAGTCAATTTTTGTCCACATTGATCAAAGTGTTTTATTTTTGTCTTTATTAAACCAAACGATTTAGATCATAGTTTTTTTCCTTTTCGATTGTTTTCGTCAAGACGAACTGAGAATCGACAAAAAATGATGTGAAACGAATGAATGAGAACATTCTGTTGCTTTTTTTTTTTACATGCAACATCTGTTCACATTAGCCTTAGGATCATTAATTTGGTGAAAACCAACAAATTTGTTGATAAAGTTTGTTTGCAAATTTTTACTCCCTCTGTCCCTTTTTAAATGATACCTTTGGGAATGTGTATTTTTGTCGCCGTTAAAAAAATGCACTTCCGTGGCATGTTTTTAAATTTTTTTTTTTGCACCAAATTAAAGTACTCAATGAGCACTTTAATTTGGTATAAAAAATTAAAAATTATATAAAGAAATATGTTTTTTAGGAGTTTGAAATTACACATATTCCGATAGGGATCACTTAAAAAGGGACAGGAGAGAGTATATTTTTAAAGCAAAACAAGAGATAAACTAGTCGCTTACAATTTTATTTTATGAAAGAATTTATAAATTTGTATTGAGCGAAGAATATATAAAATAAAAAAATTGAGTTTCAATGGAAACGTGAACAAATTGAGCTGAGAACAAACATCAATGCAAACTCCTCGATTTTTTAAAGATAAAGAAGAATTATAATCCTGTAGAATCCAAAAGTCCAGTCGATCCCACGTCATAAGGAGCATGCAACTACCTCATTTTTATTTCCTTTTTTTTTTTTTTGGTAAAAAAGGAAGCAAATGCAGTAGCTAAGGAGTAACAAATACTCCAGATGTTGATACCATGGGACGTGCAGCAGCATAGAACACCCGTCTCCAAATGCGGGGCCTAATCTGTACACTACGGAGGCGCCAGAGATAAGCGAGTAAAGAGGCGCAAGCAAGGGAGAGGGCAATTTTGTAACATTTTGGACCTCAGAGTTTTAAATAAATCAATCAATGGATTGCAGGGCTTACCAAAATGTAATCTGTACCAAAAGCCTACTAGATCACTAATGTTGGTCTCTAGCCCAATTTTCTGAAAATAATAAAAAGCTTACGAATATTTATTTTGCTCTTGTTCTTCAACTCCCAGCTGTATTTGGCCGCAGCCACGGTAATTGCCTTATGATGCCTGATACGTCCTCCCCCAACCAAAGTCTATTTCCCCCTTTTATAATGTCAAGAAGTACACTCCTTAAGAAAGGAGAATTTTCCTTTATTAAAGACTCTCCAATTACGTATATTCGGCTAAATTATTCACATGCAAACTCCTTCCATATCTGGGTGCTTTTACACTTCTTTAATTGCCAAGTCAAATTCTTCCCCATCCAGCCAATTGGCTCTCACACGTGCACCTCCAAATATTGTTGTTGATTGAGTTGGAATTTCCAAATTGAGAAAATTGGATTTCCTTAAGGCTCAGTTTGGATGGCAAAAATCTTGAGGGGATTGGGAATGTGATGCCTTTTTTTCATGATTCCAATGTTTGGAACAAACAAGAATAGGAATGTGATTCCATGCTTTTTTAATTCTGGCATTTGGAACAGTCAAGAATAGGAATGTAATCCTTGATGACACATTCAACCAGGAAACACATTCCCAAACTGAGTGGGAATTTGATTCCTCCCTTACCCCATGGGAATCTCAGATTCCTAGTTCATTCAATAAGAAAAAGAAATGTTTATTTCAATAAATTTCCAAAATAATTGTTTCCTAAGTATGATTACTCAATTAATCCAAACACCGTAATGAAATTACTCCAGGTGTCAAATTCCTGGGAATTTGATTTCCAGTAATTACATTCCTATTTCTACCCAAGGAAATTCCCAGTAATCACATTCCTATTCCTACTCAAGATTTTGGTCATCCAAACACAACCTAAACATTTCCCAATTGCCGATCTTAGCTGGACCCATTTGATTATGGGCTTTGCTTTGGCACCAAGTAATTTCTTGAATTCAATGACTGAAATATAAATTGTTATCGTCTTTTTCCTGTGAATTAATAATTCAATGTGAATTACTAGAAAGATAACAATAATGTCTAATTAAGCACAATAAAAGACTAACAATATGCAATATAGGGATTCCTATAGATCAATAATTTGGGCATATCAATCCAAACCGCTCAATATAATTTAAAACATGTTTTTCAGGGTCCACGCAAGGAATCGCCAAAAAAAAAAAATTACCGGGAAGGGCTTGATCCGAGCACTTTTCGATAAAATTGTAAATGTACATTTTTATTGAAAACCGCTTTGATCAAGCCCTTACTGGTTTTTTTTTTTGATGATTTCGCGTAGTGACTCTTTAAAAAATGTTCTAAACACATCGAACGGTTCAGATTATCAAAATTCGATCCGGAAATGGGAGGTCCACACTTTAGGCAGTTTGAGAGATCCCTCATTAGAATATTTGTGTGTGTGCGTGTGTGTGTTTGTATCGTAAAAAGATTTCTAATTAAAATTTATTCATTCTAAAAATCTATTTTCTTTTATTAAATGAGTTCCATCAATTAGTATACATCTTATACAACATGATCGGTTAATAACAATCCTTGAATAAGTCCTAACATCACATATATTAATTAAAAATGCTAATAAATAAGTTTGGAGGTTGAAAACGTAATAAAATCATGATTTGGGGTTGAAACCATAGAATGTCGTAAGTTCAGGGACTACTGTGCAATTATAGCATGAAAATTTAATCTGATACAAAACTACCCCAATCGTTCAGACGGGAGTCACGACCATCCAGAAGGTTTATCTCGAGAAACAGAGTATGGGTTTTTTTTTTGGTTCGAGATTCGTCAATCCCTTAGCATGGGGTCATTTCCTTAGACCCCTAAACTACATTTGTGCTATTTTAACACATAATATACTTAGAATTAGGTGGTAAGAGCAATCTACCTTAATTTTTTAGCAAGTTTTCAGAAAAACATGGGTTGGAGAAGATGGGTTTGGTTCTAGCTCCTCCGGTTGAGTTGGCTCAAACAAGGAGTGAATATGTGACATTTGGGGTTGGGCTATGGTGTGTAGCTGGGATGTTGAAGTGGGGAAGTATAGAGCGAGACCCACTTCGTATCCACACTTTTTCTGTCACGCCCTCAATTTTAGTAACCAAAATACAAATAATATCCACATAGGATAAATCAAATTCATTCACATCTCCATTGAAAAGTCAAAGTCAATTATACAATTCCAAAGTCAAAGTTTAAATGAGATTCTAGCCATGGGTACCCGTACCCAAATACATGAATATCAAAGGTTTTAAAGTTATTACATAAGTTGAAATAGTCAAAAGATTGAGGAATTTAAAGTTACAAAATCATCTCTCGAAATATACTAAGTATGAAGATGAGAAAATAACTTCATGATCAAATAATCCTCATGACATGCATCCACACTTCAAGCATCCATCTCATGTGCCTTGCCAGGTACTTGAAAATGATAGGTTGAGCTCACTAGCAAAGTAGGAAAACCATTCTAGTAACGCTAGGTGTTTAAAGATGATGAGAACACCGGAATATGAAAACAAGTGCTAAATGACCACGAAGTACCCAAGAGTCCAAATTATCCCAACGTGTCCAAAAGCGTGTCAAGTATCCCATTTTTTGCCAAAAACATCACGAAGTCACAAAACACATCATTTCCTACATTTCATAGAAATATCCATTTTGTTTTTAATAGGGAATTAATCCTCTGCCGGATTTCATGGGCTCCGTACACCCCTGCCGGATTTCATGGGCTCCGTTCACCCCTGCCGGATTGCATGGGCTCCGTACACCCATGGCCAGGGACACACCGAAAGGTGGCCCTAGAATTCATAGTCATCCTTCTCAAAATCTTTACATGTATCACATTTTGTTCAAAACGCCACAATTTTAGCCAAAAAGGGGTTAACTGACTCAAAATAGTGCATGTCCAATAAGCATCGCGAAGTGTTCAATAAAATCATGTGTCAAAATCTTAGTTTAATGGTTTCAAAGTGAATTTGAGTGCTGTCGTAGTGCCAAAGGTCGATTATAAGAAGATATGAGCGATCGGGGGCCAAACGGGCATCAAGGAACGAACCAGGACAAAACCAAAAATGCGTGCTTGGTGGATTTTCTTCTCGGGCGGTTCGGGCAGATTTTGGGCATCACAAACATTGCAAATTTTCACCCCCAAGGTGTGGAATTTCAACCCAAATGCATATATGATGGTTTGAGCCAAAAATTGAGGTTTAAGCAACAAATAAGCATGGAGGGAGAGTAAATTAACATCCAATTGAGTGACTCAACAAACCCAAACATAGATCAAAGCTCAAACTTGAACAAAACCCATTTTCATGGTGGGAAACAAAATTTACAAGAAATTGGTGAGCAAGGCAAGAGTATGTGTAACAAATCAACAATATACAACTAGAGGGAGTAGAAATTTGTCTCCTACCTCAAAGGGTTGAGCTCCAATGCAAGCAAATATGAAAACCCAAGCTTCCTTGATCAACCCCAACAGAAAATGAACTCCCCGGAGCAATTCCAAGCTACCCCGGGCTCTAAAACATGCGTAGAAGAAGTTTCTTGGGTTGAATCTTGAAGAGGGTGAGTGAGGGAGGTGAATTTGTAGAGAGAGAGTGGAGAAAATTTGAGAGAGAGAGGCCAGAGAGGAGGCCGGCTGTTAGAGGGAGAGAGGACAGTGATTTTTTTTTTTTGTGTTCAAGCTTCCCACACAAGCCTTACACACACACACACATTGCACTTACCCATTTTGGTGTTTCAAAAACATTTTAAAGAGGCCCTAGTGTAATCCATTACTCTCACATTGACCCATTTAGCTAAGTTTTCATTTCCTCACATTTACCCAACATTATTCCAAAAAAATCATATTTACGGGTCCTTACGTTTTCTCTCTTAACTTCCATGGGTGGAGCTCCACTTTCTCTCTCTTTTCTTGCTATGTTTCTCAGTAAATGAGTGTGTTTGTAGTGCGTTGGAGTGAGGAACAAAATAGGGTTTATATAAAGAAAGGAGGACTAAAAAAGGTGGGGAAAATTGGAAGAGATAAGATGGAAGGTGGAGTTGATGGGTGTAAGAGATAAGATTGTAAGGTGAGATAGGGTGATGTAAAAGGCGTTGGGTCGTAGGTGATAAGGTGTAGGGTAGTGGTGATGATGGTGTTGGGGGGTAAGGTAATGGGAGAGGTTTGGAAAATAATATAGGAGAAAGGCTTTGATGAGAGAGAGAGAAAGAGAGCGAGAGAGAGGGGCTGGTGTAGACACCCAATCTGGGCTTGGGAATATCCTTGAGCATTCCCAATGATGAGGAGATGCTGAAAACATCGCGACAAGGCTTGAACAAGGTCCCGAAAGGCTCCCAATCCCTCGAATCCTGCCAAAATGTACACAATAGACCAAAATAACACCAATAACCCAAAACAACACCAAAAACCCTCATACCAAAAATCCTTAATAACACCTAAGCACTCAAGCAGCAACCTGAGGGCTCAGGTTACTGCTTGAGCGCTCAAGTAATAACTTGAGTGCTCAGGTCACTACTAGAGTGCTCAAGTTGTCTGTGCAGGAAGATTTTCTACAACTCTGTAGATTACGTGTAATGATGGGATTTTTCAAATCTCAACTGATCTTAACCTCCCTCGCTCAACCTCACATGCCTATTGAATCTATTAAGCCTAAATCACTCACTTACTCCCTAATCAACCTTTTAAACCTATTTTTATCCCCAAAATCACTCTATATAGGCAGCCCTTTTTCTCCATTTTGCAACTCTTCAAACCTTCATCCTCTATAGCCATCAACCTGTTTTTTTTTTGCTCTCTCTCTACTAAACTCACAAAGATCCTTAGTTTCCATCACCAAAAACACCCAAAATGGGCCGGTTTTCATGAGAGGGATGATCAAACATGATCAAAACTCATCTTCAAGCTCATTTTTAGTCCACCCTATTCTGATATTATCCTAAATCAACCCAAAAACCTAGTCCTCAAGCCTTATTTTCCAGAAAATCATCTCAAAAGTCCCAAAAACCTTAGGTTTTCCTTGTTAGGCCTATAAAATGTGTTCAAATTCCTCAAACAAACCTAAACCTTGCTTACCAAGTCCAAAACCAGTCACAAATTAGTCCCCAAACTCCAACTCAAGCCTAATCCTCCAAACACCAAGCTTAAAGCCCTTGTTCCAAGCTTTTAAAGCTATAACTACCGCTTAATCGTGTTGTATTGCACTCTTGAGGGAGCCAACAGACCCATACTGGTTCCTTATACCAGTTGTGGGTATGTTTTGGTGTTAAAACTTAAATAATAAACAAAGAAACAGGTTTTGAGCATCAAGCTTAGTTAATGACTTGAGTGCTCAAGTGCTTTTAGCTCATCTCTTTATTTTACTTGTTTTTACGTTCTAATCATGTTTGTTTGTCTCTCTTAATGGCTATATTCATCGTAGTGTGCATATCCATGGTCTGACAAGTCCAAATAAAGAGGTTTATGATGCTTTTGAAGCATAAAAACACTAAAAAGATGCATCAAAACCCCTTTATTGGTCTTGAAAGCTGTTAATCTTGCTCAAAATTTGATAAAAGGAAGCAACCAGACCTATTTTTAACAAAATAAGGCAAAAGGGAGGTCATTGAGGGAAAAATCAAGCATAATCTAGAGAACAACTTGAGCACTGAAGTCCACAACTTGAGCGCTCAAGTATTCAACTTGAGTACTCTAGGTCCTTTCACCTGTAGTCTTCTTTTTTGATGTTTAATCAATGAGATCTTGTTTCTAGTCTTTTATGTCGACTTTTTGCATCAAATATGGTCTGTTCACAATATGATCAATCTATTTCAAAGGTTAAAATGCATTTTGGAGGCCCGTTCATCGTTTAAATGGTGTTTTTAATACTTTTTAGCTTTCTAAAAAGGTCTATTAAGTCTTAAATTATGACGATTAGAAGGGAAAAGAATATTTTTGAATGAAGGATCAAGATCAGAAGCAAAAAGGGTTGGTGGCATAGAGCTCAAGCCCGAAACAGTGAGCAGATTCCTTTTGATGAAAATAGTCTTCATTTGATTAATCTTATCCAATATAGAATTCGTCCATTGTTTATACATCTCACGTAGTAGTTTATGTTCATTGTTAGTTTAAGCCGAATAATTTCATGTTTTGCATATTTTGTGACATCCCGTCTTTTTCCTTTAAAACAAAATACTATTTTTATATTCATAATTAATTCATCCATTTTCCATTTTCAAACTTCTTTCTAACAAAAAAAAAAATACAAATTATTGTGTACTACATTTATTTTTGGACTTCTTAAAAAAAAAAAATCGCATAACTTATATTTTGTTTTTGTAAACAATTTTGATCTAATTTAAATTAGAATATGTGGGTACATGTTTTATTATTAGGCCACTAAATTTATTGTGGGTCACGCTTACTCTTTAAATTTAGATTGGGCCTAACAATAGAAGTGTATTTTAATTAACAAGAGGGCCGTTTTCCTGATAAATATTTGAGAGCTAGGGTTCTTCTATCCAAACACCGATATAGAGAGAGAGGCATAACAGCCTAGACTAAGAGTACGACAATAGTGTATGGAACAGTGCATTGTGGGTAAGTTTACCTGGTCTTCTCCTTGTCTTCTTTTGATCCATTTCTCCATATTTATTTTGTAAGTTTACAGTATATTATATAGTTAGATTTTGGATCTATTAACAGTGGGTTGGTTGGTGATCAAGTTTTGGTAGCCTTAGTTCTAGGACTAAGTATTTAGTTATAGTTTACTAGTTTACGTTTAACCATCAGATTATTAGGAATTATTGTAGTCTAATTTTTTTATAGTCAGTTATGTATTTACTCATAGTTTTGTATGTGTACCTTTGCTTTGTGATTCAGACTAGCCAAGTACTCGAGCATTGCATTTTGTGATCTATCGTTTCGATCAAGGTGAGTGGTTAAGCATGTGATCCCTTCATTTGGAATCCTCTTGAGCCTATCACTTCTTGACATATTCTTTAATTCGTTGTGATGGATATGTATTCTTATTCGTTCACAAATTATTGATGAATGATGTACCCTTTGCCATAGAACGTTAATTGACATACTTGCATTTGATTGGTTGATATTAATTTCCATATTGGCTATTCGTTGCTTTCATGATATCTACAAAAATGCTATTCTTTTGTGTTTGGGATGTTGGTGCAAAAATCCGGGAGTCTTTGAGAAATTGAACGTCTTGATGATGGTACTTGCTTCGAGGCACGTTACTATGTCGCTTTTCGAAAACAGTATTCGCCCCCACCGTTTGGTGTGCACCGAGTTGATAGCGAATCTGTTCAAGGATACAACGAAGCCTGATCAAATCAATGATCTTCTGCCTGCGTCCGCACAAACGAAGACAGACAGAACACCGAGTCGAAAATAGAATCGAAAGAACCAAGGATTTATGTATTTTGTTTCTGTAGTAAAACAAAACACAGAACTAAAGCCTAATTTATTTATATGGAGAGGTCGAATCTCTGTTGAGAGTAATCTGTTCGAGTGCTTACTCCAACAATGGAACAAAAGGCCTTTATATAAGCCTTAAATTGCACCAGTTGAATGAACCAATGGCAACCTTTTGGTTGCCACACCTTTTGAACGAAACATGGCAGTTGCCAATTTAATTCAAATGATACCTTTTGATTAAACTTAAGGCACCCTTTCGGTGCATTCCAATTGAATTGTACCAAAGCAACCATTCAGTGCTTTTACCAAGGCACCCATTCGGTGTAATACCGAAACAATTCCGTTAAGAAATTCGGGCACAACCTTTTATTAGTATGGTATGGCACACCTCTTGGTTTCAATCTAATATCCATATCTAATTAGTGTAAACTAATAGACACAACTTTTAGTAAAATGAACCAAAAGTCACTACTATCCACAAACCACAACTTTAGACAAAAGATTGCAAACCTCCACACATAAAATGAGACTTCTAGAGAATAGAAATATATTAAAACACCCAAATAAAAGCTTATTTTATTTTGATAAATCCCAACAATCGCCCACCATTTTCAAAATAAAGACGAAGAAGCCTTGGTTCCTTTGAAAAGATTTGTGCATCAATGAAGGTATCCCATGATTTTAACCATCAACTAGTGAAACACATCGAAGTTAGTCGGAACGCATGGTAGACTTGTCTTTTAACCAACGATCCTATAATGACCAACCGGACACGTTTCACGCACGCATCTTACCTGACTTAGGTATTCAAAATTGCCGACACGTGGGTTAGCCGTGTGTCTATATCCTATTTGGTGAGTGCTCGAAAGTTCTAGCCAGTGAACCTATAGAAGGCGGCACCACCCTCACACTCATATAGGTAGACTTTTAAGAATGCCCCTGTAACAACAACATCCACCTAACTAAACCGTTAGAAGTCTATTAAGAGCTTAGTAGCTCACCTCCTCCTTTTAAATTACAGGTACCAAACACTTTACCATAGGATGGGTGTAACCAGTAAGTGCTTGCCATCACGACTTATGGTTTAGTTTGCTCATTGAACCCAAGGACTTGAAGCTAAACAAGCATTGGGTCGAGTTTCCACCAGGAGTGAATATATTTTAGTGGGCTTAAGTCCCATCCCCTGTGATGTTTTCCACACCAAATCTCTTGCAAGACCTTTTGTTAAAGGATCCGCCAGGTTTTGACCTGACTTGACATAATCAATGGTTATCACTCCATCGGTTATCAAATTCCTCACATAGCTATGTCAAATCCTATATGCCTGGACTTCCCATTACATACCTGGCTGTAAGCCCGTGATAGTGCTGACTGATTATCACAATGCAAAGATATCGATGGCATAGGCTTTGGCTGCATGGATATCTCCCATAACATACTCCTTAGCCACTCAGCCTCTTTGCTACCCGATGCTAGTCCACAAACTCGGCTACCATAGTCGAGTCTGTAATAATGCTCTGTTTCTTTGATCCCCAAGAAACCGCTCCACCACTCAAAGTGAAGACCCATCCACTTGTTGAACAGTGATCTTCATTCTCGGCTATCCAGCTAGCATCCGTGTATCCTTCTAAAACCAATGGATACCCACTATAGACTATCCCATAGTCTATAGTTTTCTTTAAATACCTCAAAATCCGATTAACCGCATTCCAATGAATATCACTCGGGTTATGCTTATACCTACTCAGTTTACCCACCGCATAAGCAATGTCCGGCCGAGTAGATGTCATGGCATACATCAAGCTTCCTATCACTCTAGAATAATCTAGTTGTGACACTGCTCTACCTGTAGTAGGATACAACTTTACATGTGGATCATAAGGTGTAGAAATCGAAGTACAATCAAAGTGATTAAACTTTTTTAGTATCTTCTCAATATAATGAGATTGAGAAAGAACTATATTTCCTCCTTGCCTTGTAATCTTAATTCCTAGAATTACATCAGCTACACCCATATCTTTCATGCTAAAACTAGATGAAAGCATATCTTTTGTGCTTTGTATGCTATCTAAATCAGTCCCAAAGATAAGCACATCGTCCACATACAAACACACGATTACACCTCGATTTTCGGTAAATTTGCTATAAACATATTTATCTGATTGGTGTATCCTAAACCCGTGTGATACAATTACCTTATCAAACTTCTCATGCCATTGTTTAGGTGATTGTTTAAGTCTGTAAAGAGACTTAACAAGTTTGCATACTTTGTGTTCTTGTCCTTGCATAACAAACCCTTCCGGTCGCTTCATATAAATTTCTTCATCCAATTCACCATTCAAAAATGCAGTCTTTACATCCATTTGGTGAATATGAAGTTTATGTATTGAAGCTAAGGCAAGAAGAAATCTAATAGTAGAGATTCTCGCTAGCGGTGCATAGGTATCGAAGTAATCAATACCTTCCTTTTGCGTAAAGCCCTTGGCAACCAACCGTGCCTTAAACTTGTCTATCGTGCCATCAACTTTCATTTTCTTCTTGAAAATCCATATACAACCAATGGCTTTGGAACCTGGTGGCAAATCAGCAAGAATCCATGTATCATTACCCATGATAGAATCCATTTCATCTTTGGATTGCTTCTTTCCAGAAAGCACAATCTTGCAATTTCATAGCCTCCCCAAAGGTCAAGGGATCCGATTCCACATGATATGAAACCATGGTATGATTACAAGTAGTGTCTCTAGTTCCTTCAACTAGATACACTATAAAGTCAGGACCAAAGGACTTAGCCACCTGAGCCCTTTTACTTCTCCTAAGTTCGACCTGTTCCGTAGGTTCTGCCTCTGTTTCAGGCCCACAAGAGATTGGTTCATTCTCTTCATTAACCTCTTTCGGAATAGGTACAAACCTATTTTCATAAAACACAGCATCCCTTGATTTAATTATGGTATTAACCCCATAAGAATCATTTGGCTCAGAAACAAGAAACCTATATGCCTTACTATGTAAAGCATAACCAAGGAATATGCATTCAATTCCTTTTTCACCCAATTTCTCCCTTTTGGGTTTCGTCAATCTCACAATTGCTCTATAACCCCAAGTTTTAAAATAACTTAGGTTAGGTTTCTTCTTTTTCCATAACTCATATGGAGTTATTTGTGACTTCTTGAGAGGTACCCTATTCGAAATGTAAGCAGCGGTAAGTATGGCTTTGCCCCACAAACCAGTGCCTAATCTTGAATTGCTAAGCATAGCATTAACCATCTCTGTTAAAGTCCGATTTTTCCGTTCAGCCACTCCATTTTGTTGTGGAGTATATGGTGCCGTTTTCTCATGTATTATGCCTACTGACTCACAGTAATCAGGAAAATAATATTCACCCCCCCTATCGGACCTTAAACGTTTTATTGTTTTTCTACATTGATTTTCAACTTCAGTTTTGAAAGTGATAAACTTTTCTAGAACCTCATCTTTTGAGTGCAACAAATAAACATGACAATACTTAGAAAAATCATCTATAAAAGTTGTAAAGTATTGCTTGCCTCCTCTAGTAGGGGTGCCATGCATGTCACATACATCACTATGAACAAGTTCTAACAATGTTGTAGTTCTAACAATCTTAGGAAATGGAACTCTAGTGATTTTAGTAAGTGAACATACATTGCATTTATCAACCATATCAACATCAGACTTAGGAATTAAATCTAATTTAACCATCATATTCATCTTCCTAGTATTGACATGTTCTAAACGATTATGCCATAAAGAAAGAGAATCAAGCAAGTAAGCAGAAACTGTGAATGTGTTATTAACGTTGAGTTTGTACATGCCCTCACAAACATAGCTTTTTCCAACAAATGTGCCATTCTTAGACAAAACAAATTTGTTCGCCTCAAACACTAGCCTAAGGCCATGCTTATCAAACAGGCTATCAGATACAAGATTTTTCCTAACTTCTGGTACATGGTGAACATCAGTCAAAGTCAAAACATTCCCAGAAGTGAACTCCAAATCCACTTTTCCCTTGCCTTTGATAGGAGCGGTACGTAGAGAAATGAACCATCATCAACCACTTCATAGTCGGTGAAGAACCTATTATCAATGCAAACATGCTTTGTAGCCCCTGAGTCCATCCACCAGTTTTCGGCATCCCCAACCATGTTAATTTCGGACACAACAACCAAAATTTTACCCTTTGGACCCGATGCCTCTGGATCCTTCTTCTTCTTAGACTTGCAATCCTTTTTGAGGTGCCCCGGTTGACCGCAACACCAACACTCAACCTTTGGCTTTTTCCCTTTCGGGTTATCGCCCCGGTCGTAGCCTCGCCGGATCTTTTGTTTCTTATGTTTACCCTTGTTAGAACCTTTTCCTTCTTCCACCACATGAACTTTGGAGGTACCAGCCCCAAGTTCTTTCTTCTCTTGACGCCTTGTCTGTTCTTCCACAGTGAGATGAACAGCCAATTGCTCCAGCGTAAGCTCCTCGATTTTGTGCTTAAGACTTTTCTTGTAGTCTTTCCAGGAAGGAGGAAGTTTATCGATCGCAGAAGACACCACGATCGATTCATCCATGTTCATGTTCTTAATCTTAAACTGATTCAAAATGTGCTGAATTTCATGCAACTGATCAATCACAGGCTTGTTGTCTACCATTTTATAGTTCATAAACTGACTGACCAGAAACTTTTTGCTTGTTTCATCTTTTGTCAAATAGCAGCCCTCCAATGAATCCCACATCTCCTTTGTTGTCTCCGTATTCGAATACACATTGAACAGTGCATCCGAGAGTGCATTCAGAATATGCCACTCGCAAATGTAGTCATCATTCTCGAATTTCATCGTCACCCGTGTCTCCTCCAAAGTCTCATCCTCTTTCTCCTCCGGATACGGTGCAGTAAGAACATACATGACATTCAGTGTCGTGAGCATGAAGTGCATCTTCTTTTGCCAACGCCTGAAATTCCAGCCTTCAAACTTGTCCAATTGCACGAAATCCTGTGTCAATTGTCGCAGAGACCTTGATGTTGACGCCATTTCGGAATACTATTTTCGATTGTTGGTGCAAAAATTCAAGAGTCTTCGAGAAACTGAACGTCTTGATGATGGTACTTGCTTCGAGGCACGTTACTAAGTCATTTTTCGAAAATACTATTCACCCCCAACGTTTGGTGTGCACCGGGTTGATAGCGTATCTGTTCGAGGATACAACGAAGCCCGATCAAATCAATGATCTTCTGCCTGCGTCTGTACAAACGAAGGACAGACAGAACACCGAGTCGAAAATAGAATCGAAAGAACCAAGGATTTCTGTATTTTGTTTCTGTAGTAAAACAAAACATAGAACTAAAGCCTAATTTATTTATATGGAGAGGTCGAATCTCTGTTGAGAGTAATCTAATTGAGTGCTTACTCCAACAATGGAACAAAAGGCCTTTATATAAGCCTTAAATTGCACCAGTTGAATGAACCAATGGCAACCTTTTGGTTGCCACACCTTTTGAACGAAACATGGCAGTTGCCAATTTAATTCAAATGATACCTTTTGATTAAACTTAAGGCACCCTTTCGGTGCATTCCAATTGAATTGTACCAAAGCAACCATTCAATGCTTTTACCAAGGCACCCATTCAGTGTAATACCGAAACAATTCCGTTAAGAAATTCGGGCACGACCTTTTTATTAGTATGGTATGGCACACCTCTTGGTTTCAATCTAATATCCATATCTAATTAGTGTAAACTAATAGACACAACTTTTAGTAAAATGAACCAAAAGTCACTACTCTCCACAAACCACAACTTTAGACAAAAGATTGCAAACCTCCACACACAAAATGAGACTTCTAAAGAATAGGAATATATTAAAACACCCAAATAAAAGCTTATTTTATTTTGAGAAATCCCAACATGGGACCATGTGTATATTTGTTAAAGTCCAAGGGAAAGTCCCAGGCACCATCCTGTGGTAACTTTCGCCACTAGGGAAAAGACTTGTGAAATACCCTGTGACTCTAGTGCTCAACGAATATGGAAAAGATTTGTTAAATACCCTGTGAACCTACTCCGGATCGGCTTAGGAAAAAGACTCAGACGCCATCCTGTGGTGACTCTAAGTACGATGTTGGATCCAATGGGCTGAGCCCTGAGAAAATATTTGGCATTTGGCAATGGTTATTATTATTATGGTTCCCTCATAATTTGGTTGAGACTTCTATATATAATGCTCGTCATTCTAAATATTCTTGGACAGATTGATTGGTGTAAATGCACATTATTTTGGGAATCAATTATTGTTCTTGTTATTCATGAATCAGATATTCAACTCCTTGATACCACTTGTTGAGCCACTGACCTTTGTTATTTGAAACCATTTCCTTAGAGCTCTCGCTATCGTTCTTTTGTATGTATGCCACATTATATTCTTAACGCATAGCATGCTTAACTACTAACTGAGCTTTCAGCTGATGGATTTATTCCACATTTTTTTTCAGGTTAGTTCATGGAGTGTCATAGTGGACTCTGAGACAGTATCGGGGCCCATCTTTTGGACCTCTAGGGCATTTGCATTTTTATTTCCTTTAGTCATGTTAAATAGCTTTCGTACTTTTGTTTATTTAACTATTTGTTAATAAATTTGAAATTGGAATATTTGGGATGTTTGTACTTAGCTTGCTATTAAATGGTTGGTTCAATTCGCATTTAAATTTTATATTTCAGGATTCAGTTTAATTATTTTGGGTTATGAAAAAATTATTTTATTTATTTTATTATTATTATTTTTTGTTTAGGATTTGTGTTCCAAGAATTATCTCTTGGTTCACAGCCGGTCATGCTCCCGGATTTGGGGCGTGACATATTTCATGTATCTCAGCCATTCAATGTATCTCATGCATCATAAACTAATCACTTTGTACACGTCGGACAAGCATCCACCTTTTCACGTGCATTTCCATTCGTGATCTCATCTACTTGTTTCCCATTTTTTATTCCCTTTTTACGTGAATAAAGTTGATTCATAAGCATTTTTTAAAATCCCACAAATACTTAGTAGAGACCGACTCTCGGGTCAGGCGAGAGATGCCATAAAACCCTTTCTCTCTCGTAACCAAGCTTCCGAACCTAAGATATTATGGTGAAGACGGACTAGTTTAAATCCTTATCCTAAAAATGAGGCACGAGTCATTCGAGTTCGGTTCCTCAGGGACAATCCACTAAAACCCGGGTGGCGACTCCGAATCGAATTCCTCGGAGGGGCGTCCATAGCTGGGAGGAGGGAGAGAGAGGGTGGTGAGAAGGTGGTGAGAAGGTGAAGTGATGTGAGTGAGAGAGAGAGGTGAATATGATAGGTTTTGAAAGTATTAGGGTCTTTAGTGTGGGTTTAAGCAATTAAAGGTCTTAAATGTAGTCAGAGGTAATTAGTGGTAATTACACATAATTTGGAAAATAAAATAATGCTAATTTTTATAAAATCAATTTGGATTATTACATTTGCAATGAACAGTTAGGAATTTTCGATCACTCAAGGAGATTTGATTTTTCTTCGATCTTTACAATATACGAGGAAACAATGTTTTCAATTCGGGATACGTATCGTGTATCGTTTTCTTCATATCATAAAAATTAGTTATACCTAATAACATCAACAAACTATGCATATTTTTTTTTTTTGAAAAAATAATTTTTAAGATGCAAAATTTCAAGTCACTATTGGAGTCTATCGCATTGATCGATGCTTCCTATTACCTTGATCGTGAAAGAAAAGAAGAGCCCATATAAGATTCAGGCAAAATAAAATCGAAGTATGATTCTCTCTTCTATTCAAGGTCCACATTGAGGTTATGAATGATCGTTTTATGGATACACGCCCGTTGCGGTGGGAATTCGCACATAGGATGGCCAATGACGTTTTATGTATCAGTGTCGAGGTGCCCATTGCAGCACACCTTATGTATTAAGAATCGCCACTTGGTTTGAAGAAAACCAAGAAACCGTACGCGATTCTAACGGGACCAAAGGTAAGAAAAGGGAAGGTAATAGGCACCCCTCTTTACGCAATCAAAAGGTTGGCCTTTAATTGTTTGACTAAGAACACTTTAATTATTCTTTTGATTTGAAAAAATAACTGATTAATTAGCCTTTAACAAATAAGGTGATTTAGCAGGGACAAGGAACACAAATTATATAAGGAATAAAAGAAAAATAAACAAAACAGAAGGTCCTGGTATAAAACCCACTGGCGGCCGACAGAACGACCGGCCATCGGCACTCAGTAACTGGCAGGGGCGGAGCCACATGGAGACAAGAGGGGTCAGTTGACCCCCCTGACCCCCAAATTTCTATAGGGATTTTACTAGTATACCTCACAAAATTGCTAATTGACCCCTCTTTGATTTTTTCTTTTTTGCCCCCCCAAACCAAAATCCTTGCACCCCCTGAACGCGTCTAATTCTTGCCCCCCCTAAACCAAAATCCTGGCTCCGCCCCTGGTAACTGGCATATACAACAGCGGCCACTATTCCTCGTTACACCGACAAAAACAACAGAATATAGGTTAGTTTAAGAACGAAAGGGAAAACAAGAAATAAATAAAAGGGCTAGCCTGTAGAGGCTGTATGAACATCCCACCTTGATCCCTCAGTTGCTAAGATAGATAAATTCGCTTGGTTTCTGAGCCTTTATCGATAAAGGGTGGAAAAGCCGATAAACAACGTAAAATATTCTCTGTGTTTCGATTGCTTAGGACTTTATTTAGTGTGTAACTCAGAGTTGTATGTGTTGGCGGCTAAAGATTTGTATGTGTAGAAAATGACAGAAACATGCTTGTTCGTGTATAGGAGAGGAGAGGCTTTAATGAATCAAATATTTAGAAAAGGATGTAGATACCCCCGCTTGAGTTTGCACTTGATGAAGCACGTGAGGGTAAACTAGTTCGGAAGAACAATATAAAAGTACCTTCACCCTTAGCCGAACAAAATAGGCCATGAATAAGACCAAAGCAATAATAGTAACACCACGTGAGGGTGGACTAGTTCGGTACTAGTCACGTGAAGATGTTGTAGGTCTCAACTGAGCTAGTTAGGCCACGAATATGGCCAAAGCCATATTATGAAAATATATACCGAGCTGGGTATAGCTCGATACCTGCAAGGAAGGTCTTACAAATCCTTTGCCGCACATAACGGCAACTCGGCCACACCGCCTTAAGAGAATAAGGCAATGGACCATTCTAGAAGAATCTGAAATGACCTCCTTCGTGATAAGAGGTGAAGTACCATGATTTAAGGGATTAACACAAAGCATTCCATATCCAATAAGGAATGCAAAATAAAGCTAGAATCCCAGTTAGGATTTGGTGGCATAACTGTATGGAAACAAGACCTATGTGGAAAGAATCTTACTACTAAGACGAGATCTGGTATGCATAGTATTACTATACCTAGTGGGATGAATCCCATTATTACTCGTACACTTTTTTTTATCCTAGCCTAATTTTTGTTTCCAAGTCAAAGAAAAGCCAGTGAGAGTTTGGAAAACTTGCATTTTCTTAAAAAGGGGGCACGAAACACTTGGCATAGGGGAAGCAATCTAAAGCAAAAGTGGGACATGCCAACCAAAGTATTGGTCGTCAAATGCATATACCGGCAGGCAAATAGATTTGCCAAAACTGCCAAAACAGATTTTACAAAATCCCAAAATACTGTAGAGTATTTTGATCCGTCCGCCGTCAAATGCATATGCGGGGCGACAATTCAAATTGTGTTTCTAGTAGCAAAACCTTGCTGTATTTTCACCAAGCCACGGGCATAGCCCGACCAACAACACAGGCAATAAGACAGGTCTTGAACAAAGAGAGTAACTATGTGCTATTTTATACAAAAACAAGTGGCATCGAGGATATCAAAGGAGGAATATAATTTAAACATTTTCTTTCCGAAGCAAAAGTCATTTGCATCATCATCTAGCTATGATTGTTTCCAATATATACATTTGTGCAAAAGTGCCAACCATGCAGGTACAAAAAAAAAAAAAAAAGAATAAAATCCTAACAGTCTACTCTATCCGTGGCCTCTTTCCGGCAGCTGAACCTCAGCCAATACCCTTTGAGAGATTGACATGGATTCTCCCACTCTCTTCCGCATCCGCCACATTCTCCTCATCCACCCCATCATTCCTAGCAGGGGAGGGCACCGGGGCACTCGTCAAAGCTTGCCCCTATCCTGCCTCAAGCTGTTACAAGAGAATGAAAGGAAAATTAGTCAAAGATAGAAGGGAAACTACTACAAAGGGAAACAAAAAAGGTCAAAAGGATTCATACCGCATCAATTCGGATTTAAAGCCTTTGGGGCACAGCCTGTGTATCCGGGTGATTGTCCATCCACTGCTGAGCATAAGCCACCGGCACTTGAAAGTATTGGAAAATTGTTAAGAGACGTGTGCAAGGTCAAAACTAAAGGAAACGCAACTAAGAGGAATGAAGAAATAGCTAAGAGTTAGATATACCTGCTGAACCTCGGCAGGCAAAGTGTACAGCTGGGAAGCGCAACGGGTCAAGGGCAAGTGTTGTTCGTCACTATCTGTTGGAAAAAACTTGTTTTATCCATTTTTAATTAATTATTTAAGTGGGTCCCACACGTCCACGTGGCCAGACCCACATACCGTTGTGTTCGTCTTAGTTAGGAGATTACGATCGAACACTTTGTTGGATAAAAAGAAGTTAAGGTGAATGAGAAATTGACCTTGAAAGTGCCTACATGAACATTGGTAGAATGGGGAAAAATGTATTGTCCCACATTGGTGAGGCACAACAAATTCATTGGGTATATGTATCCCAAGTTGGGCAATAAGGGTTGGCCCTTTGGGTCATTACAACTTTTGTTGGGGGAGAAGGCATGGACAAAGTGGGCTTTGATCCATATAACACGCGTGCACCGCCGTCCAACTGGGTTGGGTGTACATATAAAACGCATGCGCCGCAGTCCGACCAACCCGAGTTGGGTTGGGTCATTAGATAAGATGGGCTTGGCGCAAGAGCTTCTTATCTTTTTACTGAAAATTTACATACAGACTGGGCCGGGTTGAACCGGGTCTATTTTAGTTAAATTTTATTTCCGACGGGTTGTGTCCATTCCAAACAGTAGCACCTTATCGTCTTGTACCTTGTAAATAGGACCCTCCTCCTCTCATACATTTCACGTTTTCACTTGCATACATTCTGCACGTCCTGCAGAAAAACTTTTGAGAGTTCTGCGTGGTTTTAAGGTTCGCCTACCGATCAGATTGCAGTGCTGCTTCCGACCGGTGAAAGTCAGGTATTCCTGGGAGGCAAACGCCCAAGTTCTCCATCAGCACCATAGTGGAGGGCGAATTTGCCTTAAGGACAGGGTATTTTGATACTCGCCTCGACTCGAATCGTCTCACACCAATTTTCGGTATACTAAAATTGGCCCGGTACATTTTCTGGACATTCATAATTTCTGTTTTATTGTTTATTTCCAGATTATTTTGAACCGTGCTTCCTACAATCTTAAGGCAAATTCTTTTTTTTTTTTCCTTTTTCGAACTTGGTTTATAATCTGCAAATTTCCGTGATCTCTATATTGGAAAATTTTGATTTGTATTTTTCGGCATCCTCGGTTTCACAAGCCTAAGGCTTAATTTAGTTTGATTGCATTCTGGAAAAAGTTTAGTTCGTGTTTATCGTTTTCTATAGATAGAAAAACGTGTAATCTTTTTACTTTCCAGTGTGTTCAAACTGATCAGTGGCTTTAATTCCTATAGCCTTATTTGCTATTCTTTCAGTGCATGTTAGCCTATTGGTTTAAGGCTTCTCTCATTGTTGTGTTTTTAATATTCCAGTGAGTGCACATTATTTTCCTTGTCTCGGGTTTGAAGTTGTTTCTTTTAGTAACATCGGGTTTATAAATTTGTAATTCTACTGGTCCAATTGGGTTGTCGGATTACAAATTAACAAATTACTTATATTTTTGCAAATTGTCGTTTTCAGTGGGTATATCTCTTGATTTTCTAAAGTCAAATTTTGTTTTTGTTTTTGTAATATGTATTTTATTTGCTTTATACAATCAGTAGGTTTTACTTTTGTATTTCCGTTTGTTTTTAATAGTAGTGTTCACCGCAGATTTGTGAAGGGGCATAATTTTTAATCTGTCTCTAGTGTTCACGGGTTCTGTAATTATTTTCAGTATCTGTCTATACTTTGCATATTAAAACATAGACACCCTTTTGTACACAGATTAGTAATCTAGAGTTCTTTAGTTTTTAATTTGAGTAGTTTTAAATTTCGTACTTAAGTTGTGTCGATCTTCTGTTTGTGCAACAGAAATGACTACCGAAAAAGTTGGTGATGTTCCACCCACTCCTCCTCCCATTATCCCTACTACAATTGTTGCTCCGGTTCCGACTCTGGCCGTGGTGCCATTGAGTCATGCTGAAAAACCGGAAAAGTTCAATGGAGTGGACTTCAAAAGGTGGCAAATGAAAATGTTGTTCTACCTTACGACTCTCCGGTGGCAAAGTTTCTATCTGAAGATGCCCCCATTGTCGCTGAGAATGAGACAGATGTTCAAGTTCAGATTGCTTTCGATGAATGGAAGAACTCTGACTTTCTCTGCCGCAACTACATACTCAACGGATTGAACGACACACTATACAACGTGTATTGTATAGCTAAAACGGCCAAGGAACTCTGGCTTACCTTGGAGAAGAAGTACGTGGCTGAAGACGTTGGACTGAAGAAATTTGTTGTAGGGAGGTTCTTGGATTTCAAGATGGTCGACTTGAAATCCGTTTTGGATCAGGTCCAAGAACTCCAAGTTCTGCTTCATGAGATTCATACCGATCGAAGGGATGATTTTGGGTGAATCATTCCAAGTGGCTGCCATCATTTGGAAATTGCCACCCTTTTGGAAGGATTTCAAGAAGCAAATGAAACATAAGCGTAAGGAGATGGGTTTGGAAGATCTGATCACGTGTCTGAGAATGGAAGAGAACACTCTGAATTTGGAGAAGAAGACTGTGAATCAGTTTGCAGCTAAGGCCAACATGGTTGAGCAAGAAGGCAAGGCTAGCAAATGGAAAAAGAACAACAAGAGGAAGAAACTGGGCCAAGGTATTAACCTCGGTCCGCGAGGTGGTGTGGGTAAAAAGGCTAAAATCGAGGGAAAGCACAAATTCACTAGAAAGTGCCTTGTTTGTGACAAACAGGGCCATAAGGCTGCTGAATGTCGCAGCAAGAAACAAGCACAAGCCAATATGACTGAAATGGAGGCTCTCTCTGATGGTGTTGAAGAATTGAGTCACTCGGCTATGGTTTCCGAAGTCAACTTGGTGGGTTCTAATCCCAAGGAGTGGTATGTGGACATAGGCGCAACTTGCCATGTGTGCACAGACAAGAAGATGTTCACTACCTATAAAACGGTGGGTTCTGGCGAACAACTTTTCATGGGAAACTCCTCGACTTCCAAGGTTGAAGGACTTGGAAATGTGGTTCTGAAAATGACTTTTGGAAAAGATCTAACTCTCAAGGATATGATGCATTTGCCGGAATTCGCAAGAATCTGATTTCTGGCTCACTTTTGGTCAAAAATGGTTTTGGGTCGAACTTCCAGGCTGATAAGGTTGTGCTGAAAAAACATGGTGTGTATGTAGAGAGGGGATACATGGTTAACGGAATGTTTAAGATGAATGTACTGACTAAGGTTCCAGCCTCTCCGGGTATCAATGAAATGAACACAACTTCTGCATATATGATTGAGTTCTCTAAATTGTGGCATGGTAGATTAGGACATGTTAACTATGGAACTTTGAAACGCTTAATTGACTTAGATAGTATTCCAAAATTTAGTATAAACTTAGATCATAAATGTGAAGTGTGTGTAGAAGCGAAAATGACAAGGGACTCTTTTTAAAGAATTGAAAGAAGTACTGAACCGCTCGGTTTAATTCATACAGATTTATGTGACTTAAAGTTTGTTGAAACTAGCGGTGGGAATAACTACTTTATTACTTTCATTGACGATTGCACAAGATACTGTTATGTTTATCTGCTTAAGGCTAAGAGTGAGGCCCTTGAAAATTTTATCCACTACAAGGCAGAAGTGAAAAATCAACTTGGCAAAAAGATCAAAATGGTTAGAAGTGATCGAGGTGGTGAATATGAAGCACCATTTGGTGAATTCTGTGCCCAACATGGGATCATTCACCAAACGACTGCTCCTTATATACCACAACAAAACGGAGTTGTTGAACGAAAGAACATAACTCTAAAAGAGATGATGAATGCCATGTTGATTAGTTCAGGATTACAACAGTATTTGTGGGGGGACACTGTTCTCTCTGTTAACTATATTCTGAACAAGATCTCACACAAGAAAACAAAGGTTACTCCTTATGAATTATGGAAATGTATCAAACCTTCCTATAAATACTTGAAAATGTGGGGGTGTTTGGCCAAAGTAGCAGTTCCCGGTCCTAAGAAAGTTAAGATAGGACCTAAAACCGTTGATTGTGTCTTCATCGGTTATGCTTATAATACCAGTGCATATCGTTTTCTTGTCTATGAGTCAGAAATTCCTAATATCCATCCTAATACATTCACTACAAAAAAAAGGCTTTTTGCGTCCGCAAGGTGCCATCGCAATTGCTCACTATGCCATCGCAAAAGCTTTTTGCGTCCGCTTTGCGACCGCAAAAATAGGGACGCGATTGGTTGGGTGACAAAAAGTCATTTGCTTCGGCATGCTGCCGTCGCAACGCATTAGCGACTGCAAATGCATCATTTAGAGTCCGTAGTTTTGCAGTTGCTAATTAGTATATATTTTCGACTGCACATAATGCGGTCGCTAATATTGTATCTTTTGCCACTGCACAATGCAGTCGCAGTACACTATCTTTTGCCACTGCATTATGCAATCGCAATACACTATCGTTTGCCACTGCACAATGTAGTCGCTAGTTTACACTATTTGCAACTACTACAAGGCAGTGGCTAAAAGATTTTTTCTAGTAGTAAATTTTTTTTTGAGTCCCCAAAAACTGCCGTCGTAAAAAGGGCGTTGAATACACTATTGTAGTTGCCAATAGGCTTTTTTCTTGAGCCCAAGAAGCCACAAATATATTCAGTAATATCCATTGGCATACACATTTCTAAAACATAACATTCTTTCATTAATAGGAGTTCACTTCCAAAACTACAATCATTCGTCGTAATCAACTGTTTACATCCAAAATATAATGTCTAGTCACTTTAATCTAAACCGTCTAATTGCTTCCAAAACATATTGGCATTTACTTTCAATGTTGAATGCAAAAACAAAGGCCAAAGGGAAACAAGACATAACACAAAATGGAGAATTCCCTTGAAGCAGCTTGTGACCGCACCATAATCTACTCTTTCAAAAACACCTGAATGAATAAATAACAAAAAATTAGATAAATATTTAATCGCACAATAAAAAATATAGACAAACAAGAGAATAAAATTGTACCATACATCACTAGAACGCCAAGCAACATAAACGCCCACAGCATCTCCAACCTTTGTCACACCTTGACGAGTTCTTTCCAAAAGGGCATTTGGCTTTATAGCTTTCTCAACCATAACTTTCCAAAAGTCTAGACCCAATGGAACTCCATCTATTTTTAGCAACGGGTCCTTACTAACAACAAATCCCTCTGCCACATCTTGTTTCGGAATATGAAAACTTGCCAAGCATACTTTTTGTCTAATTACCTACAGTCATAATGAAATAAAAAACACTTGTCAACAACAAAAAACAAATGGATATAAATGTAGGTCTGTGTCCGTGTCCAAGTCAAATGTGTCCGTGTGTCTGATGTAAATCTACAAGTTCGTTAGCCAAAAATGTAGATCTACAAGTTCGTTAGCTATTAGACACACCCTCATAGTTCAATACTAGTACCCAATTAGAGATTACTATCCGACAGGGCCTTCCAAAGAAAAAACAAAAACCTATTTGATTGCAAGGGTTGAGCACTTGAGCTAGTATATCTAGCAACTCCAGTTGTTATTCATCATTGAACAACCCATGAAATTGTAAGTGAGTTAATCAAAAAACTCATATCAAGTTTCACGGATGGGATGATTTCCACTATTACCTTCATCTATTAACCGTTCTCTATAAGTATATCTGTATATATATGCCACCGCTAGAATAACCTATCAAACCAAAGTATCTCGATTCTCAACCCTTACATGGTGATTTCCAAGGTTGCACAAGTCCGTGTCCTGTTTCTGCACTTAAAAGGTCTAGTTTCTGCACTTAAAAGGGTAGTTTCAGCAACTAAAAGCAGTTTCCTGCACTAAATCACATGATTTTAGCAACTCTAAACTCAGTTTCAACACCAATTATTCATGTTTTCAGGACATGGTTCATATTTCCAGCACAAAACACAGAAAATTCAGCACTTGGACGATCAGTTACAGCAATATCAGAAGCTTTGATTCTCATCTTGAATAGCAAAGTCAAGCAATTAGAATTCCACTCAAGCACACCCACAGCATATTAGAAACAGAAGAGAGACATATTAGAAACAGAAGAGAAACGGAGAGTGAGAGAAACTGTCTACGTGCTTGCTCTCTACAGAGAAACAGAGAGTGAGAGAAACATACCCAGATAACTGGTCAGATGTCAAACTTAACAAACTTACCAATCAGTTTCATTATGTGTGGCTATATATATCAGACCACCTGTGGGTCATACCACTTGTGATCACAGTAAAGTCTGGTTCTGGTTCACAGTAAAGTCTGGTTCATCAGAAGCTCTGTACTCACACTATTTTATGCAAAAGCATGATAAAAAAAACTACAAAAAGACTCCATATATGTCTTGATACAAAACCACATGGGGGGTAGCTCAGTTAATTAATCCTTAGATATAGCAACACATCACAGATGCTGACTGACTTCTTAGTTGATGTCCTAAATGTCACAGATAAGTGATGTGCATTAATACGTTTAGCCAGCTAAAGAAAATAAAATGCAAAGCTTTCATGATGGAAAATTCTATGACCAGTTGATTGATATATATTCAGGCGACTTAGAAATATGTGAAGTCTTCTGGTTCATGGTAAGACTAGGAATCTTATCAAGCTTAATGGACAACTCTACTGCAGTGTTAGCCCATCAAAGCACAAGAGAATTTCACTTACTTTAGCACAAGAGAATTTCACTAACTTTTACTACAATAAAATTTCACTAACTAGAAAATTTCACTAACTTTTACTTCTTGAAAATTTCACTAATTTTTACTACAAGATAATTTCACTAACTTCAACAACAAGAGAATTTCACTAACTTCACCACATGAGAATTTCACTTACCACAAGAGAAATATAGACATAACTACCTCTATTGTGAAAAAAATCTAACGGAGGCAGCTTGAGAGAAATCCAGTAACTATAACCAAGCAAATTTCAAGGGATATTCAATGAATTTAGTGATGAGAAGGGGCATTCTTGCTTAAATATTCATACACGATGAAAAAATATACCTGTCGAGAATTTGTTCGCCTAGTACCTAATAGCTCACTCCCATGATCAATGTCATCTCCCACGGGCTCTTGGACTCCACGATGGCCGCTAGCAGTATGATGCTCGCTTGGTACACGATGCTCGCTAGTTGCACGATGTCCACTACCTGCATCCAAAACCTGCATATAAATTATTGTTAAAATCATTCTCCTTGACCAACAGATGCAGCAATCAAGCAGTAAAAAAGTTTTATAATAAAAAGATACAAATAGCATATCACAAGCTACCTACATTCATGATTGCATTCAATTTTTTTAATCCATAGCGAATTAGTTAACCTGTTTGGAGGCATCTACTCCTGCCCGAAACTCGAAGAAGTCCATTCGAGCCTCCATATTCTTCAACTGTTCCGTGAACTTGTCATTCAACTTTTTCTCAATCTCTTCAGTAAGCCTCTGTTCAACCTCCCTTCTCAGTCGCTCCTCCATCTCAGCAGTAAGCCTTTGTTCAATCTCAATAGTAAGCCTTTGCTCAATCTCACCAGAAAGCTTCTCATGTACTTGTCGAGTGATCTCATCAATTGTTGATGCTGAGGATGCCTCTGATAGGCCTGCATTCTTCTTGTATACTGCACTTCGAGGAACACCTATGCCATAAGTAAGGCAATAACCATGTCCATCTTCTCCGAACACCTGATGGAAAATTTTGTCACTGATCTCTATTGTTTGAAGTGGCTCATCTATTTGAGAGAGTCCATCATTATAATCGTCCTACATTGACAAAAAAACATCCACATACAATCATTGGGAAAAAAAAGTACTCAACATATGACTTAAAAAGTTACTCCACAAGATATGCTCATACCACAAATTCTTTAACATCAGGATCGTTTAGATCGCGTGTCTTCATAAAGACACTCATTTTGTCTATGGCCTCTCCAGCAGCTTCCATCTAAGATCATCAGACAAATAAGAGTTATCTATTGGTCATTTTTTAACAAATTAAATCAAACGAAATATTTGAAGCTTTACCTCATGTCGTATTTGTGAAAAGTGGTTTCGACCAGTCCTATGAGCAGGGCCACGAAGGCCTCTACTTAAGGAATTTTTTTTCTGCTGTTTTCTACATTAACAATTCAACATATATAGTAAGTTTTATGTTGTTAAGAAGTTGAGTGGTTCAATAACTATGGGTGAACCAACTATTGTAACATTATTGCCTTTACATGCTTATTCCTCCAATATTTTACAAGGTCTGCCCACTGATCTGGCAGGATATTTTTTGGCACTTTCGAGTCAATATCTGGATCGTCTATGTAGGGTTTATAGTAGATGCGCTTGGACTTACTTTTGTGGTCCTTCCATAACTTGTTGCATACACTCATTGCAACCGAATAGAACTCTTCTGGACAATCCATCACATTATCCTACAAAAAGTAGGCAAAATATGGAGGAAAAACTAGAATAATAGTAGGAATAATAGGTAAAATTAGTAGAAAAACATGTTATTTGTACCTGAATCTCTCTCCAAATGGCATCTTTGATATCTAAGGGCACGAAATTCCACTTTAGGTATGTGAGTGGAACTCGATGGGGATTGCGCACAATTAAACCAAGTTGTCCCTTCAACTTTTTACCTTTTTTGTTCAACGGATGGAATTTTTTTATCAAAATCTACCTTCAACTTGGTTCCAGTGCCCCACTGCTTGATCCCCTTTGCACAACCTCGTCCACGGTTTCTAGTAGATGGGTCAGGCCTCGCCACTAGACAATTAATAGCACAATCAGCCAACATGGACTTAGCATAATTAGCCATCAATAAATAGCATAAGTATCCAGCATTATTAGTTGCAAATTTTTTGAAAACTGCCCATCTTATTTTATACCTGAGTCATGTGAAGTACTTCAGTGCGATTGTGATAGTTCAGTCTCTTGTATGGGTGTCACCCGAGACGCAGGTTGAAATGGTGGTGCCAGGGATGGTGGCTGTGAGGAGGTACCATCTATATCTTCCATATCATCTGCCTCAGCTGCAAGTCTTTGCAATGCTTCAGACATAGTGTTAACGCGAGAACCAGAGAGACCATTTCCGACCTTTCTCTTCGACATACCACCCTGCAAACAATAAAATTGATGATAAATGTAAGGAGATAACTAAAGTATAATGAGAAAAGACGAACAATTAAGGCCTACCACAACTCAAATGCTAAAATAAAATAAAATTGACAAACAAAATAGCAATATAGGATACATGAGCTGCAAGTTGCAATGGTTTTACCTTGGATGCTGGCTGTGATGGTGCTAAATGTGATCGAGATCGTGATGGTGCCGATTGTGAAGAGGTATGATCTACATATTCCACATAATTTGACTCAACTTCACATCTCTAACATGCCTCAAACATAGTATGAGGGCGATTACGAGGGAGATCATGTTTGGCCTTTCTTTTCGACATACCACCTTGTGACAATGAAATTGAATACACATGTATGGACATAACTATTATCTGAATAACTAAAAAAAGATAGCACAATGAGACAATAAGAACAGTTAAAATCTACAACCAACCAAATGATGAAATGAAATTAAATAGGCAAACAAAAATTCAGAGAAGTCTATTAAATTCATAAAAGTCCACTAGACATAGTAATTAATTAACGATAAGTTCAAAAGAACATTGTACTTAGCCATTGACTATAACTACATGCTTGACAAAATGACCAGCTTTCAAAAGACCAATTGAAGATTAGAACGGAATGAAACACGCTATGTGTGGAGGCCCATCCTTCATTTCAAACATCCATTACATCACCTTCCATTCCTTCTCTCACCCAACCAGCCTCTTCATCTCGAAGCACAATGTTATCATCTAATTCTTGACTAACATATGGCTCAGTATGAGGATCCTTAGAATGCATGTCAAACAATGCCCTTTGAGACATCTTCACGACGGCTTGCCAGCTTGGTTCCATAGGGTCGGGAAGATACCAAACCTGATTTGCTTGGGAAGCAAGTATGAATGGTTCATCACTTGTTTGATCACCTCGGTACAATAAATGGTTGAAGTTAACCAATGTGAATTTGAATGCATCTTCCTTCTTTCCATGAACATTATCAATCCAATTACACTTCAACAACACAAATTTAGTATCATTAGTGTATCGAATTTCAATAATATCCGTCAGTTGTCCATAGTAGTACACAACTCCTACGCGAGGATTCTTGTCCTTTCGACTCGCAACACTAACAGTATCGGCTTTCAAAGCTACACCACTATTTTGAGTTGCACAATTATTGTCAATGGCTCTCACACGAAACCGATACCCATTCACGATATAGCCGCTAAACCTCCTCGCAATGTCATGGGGACCAATAGCCAATTTTTGTATCTCTTCAGAAACACTTATTTCACTTGATCTCCGCAAAGTTTGGACCTATTAAACCAAAAAAGTACTAGATGTCATATGTGTTTGAAGCTAAAATCTAGAAATTCTATGTTAAACTAGAAATACCTACATGTTCCTTGAACCAAGTGTGGAATGTTTCGAAATGTTCCCGTCGAATCTGATGGTCACCTACACGAGGCATTTTGTTCTTCAGGAATTCTAGGTGCTCGCTGTGTAAAGTAAAAGTCAAGTGAGGGGCTATGAATCTTACATAAGAAAATCTAAAATTTCAGAAGATAGAATAACTTACTTTACAAAAGGTGCAACTGAACGTGTGTTGAACAATACATAACGATGAGCTTGTATCCATTGCTTTTGGTCGAGATGGAACAACGTGTTTTCCCCCATAGCTCGACCCATTCTATCACCACCATCGTAGTTCCTACCCAGACGGTTAGATTTGGTTTCCACCTCATGCAAATATCTTGCACAAAATTGCATGCATTGTTCCATCAAGTAACCTTTAGCAATCGAAGCCTCTGGACAAGCTTGATTACAGACATATCGTTTCAATGTAAGACGATACCTCTCAATTGGGTACATCCACCGATAGTGCACTGGCCCGGCAATCAATGCTTCGTCAACTAAGTGTATAGGCAGATGCTCCATTATATCAAAGAAGGCAGGTGGGAAAATTTTCTCGAGATGGCAAAGTGTTAATGCAATGCGGTCTCGAAGATATTCCAAGTCTGATGCGCGATTACCTTTGGAACACAATTGGCTAAAAAAAAATGCTCAATTCAATCAAGGGTTCAACTACTTTCTTGGGCAATGATTTCCTTATTGCCACAGGTATAAGTTGTTGCATAAGAACATGGCTGTCATGACTCTTAAGTCCCCCAATGCTTCTCTCGTTTAAACGGACACGTCTCAAGATATTTGAAGCATACCCATCAGGCGCTCTAACATTCTTTAAAACTTTAAGGAATGAGTCTTTGTCATCCTTACTCATTGTAAATTGTCCAGGGGGTAAATAGGCTTTTTTTGGACCCTCTTCGTTGCACATGTAATGCTTTTCTGATTTTCAACCTCTTCAAGTCACGCCGAGCATTGATGTTGTCCTTAGATTTTCCAAGAATGCCAAGTATTGTCCATAATATGTTGTCACACATATTTTTCTCTATGTGCATCACATCAAGACAATGCCTAATTAGGTTGAACTTCCAGTAAGGCAATTAAAAAAAAATACTCCTTTTCTTCCAATTATGACTTCGAATTCTTGCAGGTCAGTTTTGGTTTGGCCTCTCTTCCCTTTCTTTGAGGTCCTCCATCCTATATTGTGTTAGAATTCCTTCTGAATCCAATTGATTCAACAACTCGGTTCCAGACAACAATCTTGGTTTGTCTCTCAATTCCCTCTTGCCATCAAATGATACTTTATCCTTTCGAAACTTGTGACCATTTGGTAAGAAGCGACGGTGACCCATGTAGGCATGCTTTCTACCATACTTCAACCAACAAGATACAGTATTTTTATTGCAAACTGGACAAGCATATTCACCTTTGGTACTCCATCCAGACAAGTTAGCAAATGCAGGAAAATCGTTAATTGTCCATAACAAAGCTACATGCAATTGAAACATTTGATTGGTTGATGCATCGAATGTGGGTACACCTTCATTCCACAATTCCAATAACTCCTCAATTAAGGGTTGCAAATAGACATCAATTTTATCACCTAGTCCTTTTGGGCCATCAATAAGCACAGATAAAATAAAAAACGGCTGCTTCATGCACATCCATGGCGGTAAATTATATGGTATCAGTACAACCGGCCAGGTGCTATGTGCTATATGTGCCGATCCGAATGGATTGAATCCATCGGACGCCAGCCCAAGCCTTACATTCCGACTGTCATTGGAAAATGATTTGTGTCGCTGATCAAAATCTTTCCAAGTAGGGGAGTCAACTGGATGCCTCGACACACCGTCATTCGTACGTCCATCAGCGTGCCATCTCATCTGCTCAGATATTTCAGTTGACATAAACCACCTCTGCAACGTCGGCTTCAAAGGAAAATACCTTATTTGCTTTGCAGCTTTTTGTTTAACATGACCCTCGCCATCATTCGATTTCCATCTAGAAACATTGCAAATGGCGCATGCATCTAGTTTTGCATTCTCCTTTCTGAACAACATACAGTTGTTTGAGCACGCATCCCATGTCTCATACTTGAAACTCAAATCTTGCGTTACCTTTACAGCTTGACTATGTGAATTGGAAAGCTTCACATCCCTCTGGGTAGGACTGATGAAACAACTCAAATAACGCATCAACTGATTCATTTGTCCACCTATATAGCACTTTCATGTGCAAAAGTTGAACAACAAACGACAATGTTGTAAAATTCTTACAACCAGGATATAATTCAGTTTGTGCATCCTGCAAAAGTTTTAAATACTTCATGGTACGCTCATCTGGCCCTGTTTGAGGATCATCGGTACTTTGCTCATTATTCTCAGTGCCTAGTTGTGGATTTCCTAGAGCCTCGTATATCATTCCAACCATATCATCCCCATTTGATTTATCCTTTCCATTATCTCCGTCACAATGTAAAGGAGAGTAGGGTTCCCCATGGTTCGTCCAATTTTTGTACTTTTTAAAGAAGCCGTGAGAATAAAGATGATCCTTCACAACCTGCCTAGAAAAACTATATATGTTCTCACATCTTCGACATGGACAACTAATGAAGGAACCTTCAGGTCTACTGCTATAAGCAAACTCGATGAATTCATCAATCCCCTTCAAGTATTCCATCGATACCCGAGTTGGTAAATCTATCCAACTCTTGTCCATCTTTCCCACCAAGTGTTTCTGTTAATGTCACATATGTTATTCAATCAAATTAATGGCATAAACTTAAAGAATTTGCAATGTGGTTATAATACTTAATTATAAGGTTTAGAATTAGAAAAAAACACTTTGTTAACCAATGGTATCACTCCTTAATATTAAGCCTAGTTCTACTAGCACCAACCAACCCCCTCCAGTTTTTGTCTAGAAATCATATCAAGTGTTATTCAAATTTTACAAAAATTTACAGGATTGAAGTTTATAATGTGAGCAACATCTTTCAAATAGAGCACTTTTGCCAAAAACTTTTCTAAGTAGGGTAAAACAACCCTAGAACCCGATCTGTCCCGTTTCATCCTTTTTTGGTAGAAACTAATTTTAAGGAGTTCTATAGCTCCGGTTTGAGTGATTCAAGTTTTGGATGAAAGCTAGCTAACACGTAGATGGACATTTTGACACCATCAAATGTAGTTCACAAAGGCACTTAGAGGTAAACAACAGCAACATAAAGGTTTAGGTCCAAGATTTAGACTCCCTATTAATAAAGTTGCATGTTAACTAATAAAACACTTGACAACATTAACCAACAAGCAAGCATGCATGCACATGGATCAATCGCATGAGTTACCAACTTTAGCCTTGAACCTAAGTGAAAAATAAATGAATTAGGAAGGACAATTGTTATTCTAAATGGGGATCATGAAAGATTTAAGGGTCTTAGGTTCATAATCTAATCATTCATGACCGAAGCATGTTTTGCCACTCGGTGTACTATAGTGAGGGAAAGAACGCAATAAAGTATAGCACAAGAATGACCTTTAGCACTTACAATATGTTTTGCCACTTTATCAACAATGTGTTCTACATAGACCTCTATTTGCTCATGACCCTTAACAACTGTTGTCATATTCACAACATCTTTGTCGGTTCCTATAACTCTGAGTCTGATCGTGTCGTGCCGAGTCAAAAATAGATATTTAATAACTAGGAATTAACTTTTATTCCGGAGAAGTACCGATTAAGTCCGAGTGTCGATCCACGGAGACAAATTGGCTGAGTTGCGTTAATTCCAATGAATTTCCAATTTAATTCAGTAAAAAGAGGTTTGATTGTTTGAGAAATAATTGAACTAAATAGTGCAATAATTAAAAATGTGAAACTATTTGGGAAAGAGATCTAGGGTTTAGAATCCGTTCACACCGCATAACCCAGCGTTGCGTAGATATGATTAATATTCGAATCGCAAGGGATTATCGCTAGGGCTTGCAAACCCTAACGATAATCGTCAAGAAGATATAGCGAGTGTTAAAAGGCATGGACTATCCCATAGCACGGACCGTCTCACTATCGCGGACACGATCCATCTTACGAGCATAATCCATCTCAGAACTCCAATCGCACCATTGAAAACAATTACATGATTACGGTATTTGAATCATGCGAATACAAATACACAATAGATTGGAAGAATAAAACCGTATTTTCATTGATCATATGAAATTGAGTTCTTAACATGTAATCCGATCCGAATAACAACCATAATCTACGTAGAAAAGCAAGGTTACTTGGTGAAGAACTTCATCTTCCCCCTAGAGAAAGGGGTTTAGCCGGCCATGGAGATGATCAACACGCTTTGATTTGAAGAACACATGAAGAACGTTGAAGAACGCTTAGTTTCTTTCTCTTCGTAGCCTCTTGCCAATGTTCGGAACCCTAAAACAATATTAGGTTAAGCTATTTATACTTAGGGCTTTCAAAATTACATAAAAACCAGTGAAAACGTTAATTCCCGTCGCCATGGTCCGGACGGGAAAAAGGGTGGTCCGGACCAGCGAGGCAGATTGCTCTCCAAGGCTCGCAGACACCTTGGTCCGGACGGGGAAAAGGGTGGTCCGGACCAAGGTATCCCAGAATCGCCCTTTGGTCCTCGTTTGCTCCTCTTCGCATCCTTGACACTCCTAGACCACTTCAAAACATGTTTTTCACGTCCTTGAGCACGTGGTACCTGTAACACCATTCACCAACGAATACTAATAAAAAACTAACCAAAATAGCTAAACAAAGTGCGAATTAACAAGGTTTAACGGGTGCTTTTCGGCACCTATCACACCCCCCAACTTACACTTTGCTAGTCCCTAGCAAAGAAACAAACTAGACTACCAACTAAATGCAACTAAATGATAGTTCTTTTAAACCCCCGGGCGGCCCCGGTAGGACGAGTGAAGTCTCGTGAGGGTTTTCAGCAGTGATCACCCACAAAACACAAGGAATCCTTCAACATGAAATCCGAAACCTGTCATACACTTGCCAACATCACAAGCCAAGATTATGGTGCTATCACAAAGGCAAAACAAGCCAACATAGTTCCAAATGCTATTAAGTCAAGAGAAAGAACTCATGGCACCCAAGTGTAGCGTGTGTGTATAGATATGGGTCGTGATCACAAGTGAACAAGGAATGATCATTCTCTCCGGACCGAGCCTCGACTTCAATTCTCACCGTGTTATGCACTCAACAAGTAAAATCGCTCGAAACAAGGTGCATTGTGAACTCTCAAGTGTGCGGCTTGGAGGTTTTATAAATATGAAGCAAGATACTCTGCACACTATGACACAAAAAGAATGCTCTATATAGTGGACACACAATCTCATGAACGAACATCAAGTATTGGAATCATCTCAACTCATCGATCCGCATACCAACACCCCTAGAATCAAACAGGTCTTGACCAAGGTTACATCATTAGGCAATGGATAAATTCAAGGTGAGGGTGAAGCAACCATGTGTCCGAGAATAAGCAAGTATAACAAGACACTTATGTTAAGGCAAATATACAACGTGTGCCCCTTCAAACATTATTTCAACATCACCTCAGTATTACTAACACTCCACCACCATTTAACCCATCCTCTTTTTACACATTGGTGTCCCCTATTTTCAACAGAAATTATTCTTTGCTTCCTTTTTTTTTTTCTTCTTTTCTTTTTTTTTTTTTTTGTTTTTGTTTTTTTAAAACTTCTTTCATTTCAATTCGGGGACATCACACAAGAAGCACAAAATCCACTTTTCTCCCAAAATTATACCTTTACACTTTCGCTTTTCTCAAAACACAATATGGAAGGTAGGGTTTAACAAAGAAAAGGCTAAGTGTTTAAGGCTCAAAATGGCTCGCAAGGGGTAATATAAGCAAGAGAGACGAACCGGTTCAAATATCCAAAAGAATGCCCGTGATCATCTCCTAGGGGTGTAACATCCAAGTAACAAACCAAACCCGAGAGATATATAAAGCATGCAATTCCAATACTTTGCAAAAGAGAATGAGATTGACAACAAATTTAGTGCTTCTCGAGACAAACAAAGAGTTATTGCGACACCTCTCCAAGAGAAAGCTAAGGCTCAAAAGCTCACTAGGGCATAAGTCTCCACTAATCATAGCCTTTGAGAACAAACAAAGCAGAGTTCACAAGTGATCAAACCCAATAAACGTGATGTGCAATGGTGCCATGCTTAAGTGCCATGATGCCACCCTTGAAACAAACTAGCAAACAGAACTATGGTGACACAAGATATGCTAATGCAAGAGCAACATGCCTCAACTCAGTCAATCAACAAGTAAGCACAACAAGCCCAAAATTACATGCCAAAAGAGCCAACTTTTTTAGATTTTGCAAATTTTCAATTTTTCCATTTTTCACCTTTTCTGTTTTTCTGTTTTTTTAAGACACTAGTATGCAACGCCACAAAGTGGTCCTTCCCCCCAACTAAAATCATGCAATGTCCTCATTGAATGCAAAAACACTAAAAGATAGGGACAAATGACGGAAAGATAAGGAAAGAGATCACCTCGGGAAGGAGAACTAAACAGGCTAAAAGCACGGGGCATGACCCCCCAACTTGAGCACAACAACCTGCAAATGTTAGTCACCACAACTACAAAAGAAAGAATAACAACAACCTAAACACGAAAAAGAAAAACACTAATTCTAGAACACCAAAACTAAAAATGAAATGACTCAAAAGTAAGTAAACTCCATCTACTTTCTTCACGCGAAAAACACGGGTACTACTTTTCTCCCTAATTTCTCACTTAAATATGTGTAGAGAAGGTCATCATAACAATCCCGGGTAAGTCATGACTCAACAGGTTAAATTACTCAAGGTTTTTCCTTAAAAAAATCAGAGCCAATCGTTTTTAATGACTATCCGAGGCACGGCAATAAGATTGTTAGAAACCCAGATACACATATTTAAGGCTAGAAAGTAGGTGGCTATACCGGACCATTAATAGCCGTTCGAGCACGGCTAACACTGGAGTTATCACAAACTCCAAGGATTTATAGTCTCCTAGACGTCGTTAAAAGCTCAATGGTTTGAATAAATCGGGCCCACCATAGTTATTCCCCTCACACTTAAATAATGCTCCATGAATAGATTTAATCCTCCTTTTAAAATTCACATGAGATGGATCATCCCAAAAGATATTGTTCCACTCTCCCACAGCAATAAAAAACGGCTGGTCACATAACCGAGTTGGAACCGTTCCTCTAGTCACCATACAATAAAAATCACCATACCAAGGAAAGGTTTGCTTGTATAGAAGTACCCCTAACAAAACTCTACGAGTTGGGCCAAAGGGCTCTATGCCAATTACAAAATCACATGTGACTTCTTTGATGTACTGTCCAGTGTTGTCAATTAACCTATCATGTTCAGACTGATCACTATGTGTAGATAGGACAACCGACATAATCTCTACTGGCCCCAACAATTTAACATGAGGATTGGGTGATAAAGGTCTCAACTCACAATTAGGTGACTCTGTGGCAATCAGGAGTGGAGTTAATGAAAAAGGTTGGAGAGCATTCCCATTAGAAATCCACTCCTCAATAACTGACCAAGGAGCAGAGTCCACCAATGAACTCACTTGCTCAATAGACTCATCAAGTTCAAAATTATCACCACAGTGAGCTAAGTAAGTCTCTAAAGAATCATCACGACTGAAATTAGTGAAAGAATTATTATCAAGACTAGCAATCTTGTAAAAGTTACTAACCTCCTCTTGTGAACTAGACCCATGTTGTACTTGTTCCTTACTAACATTGACTGCAAAACAGTCTTCTTCCACTTGAGGTTGTTTTGCGGTATTATAGACATTAAGCTTAAGGGTCCTATTACCAAACGTGACCTCCATCTCCCCACTCCTAACATGTATATTAGCATTGGCCATCGCCAAGAACGGACGACCAAGTATAACGGGAGTTTGCCTCCTGAGGGTGTTCACCGGTTCTGTGTCAAGGACTATAAAATCAGCAGGAAAGTAGAAATCATTGACCTTGACAAGAACGTCCTCAACTACACCGCGAGGTACCTTTATGGATTGGTCAGCTAATTGCAAGGTTACCGTCGTGGGTTTTAACTCTCCAAGTCCCAACTGCTCGTACACAGAGTAAGGGATCAAATTGACACAAGCCCCTAAGTCTAGAAGTGCGCGCTCGATACAATGGCTACCAATGACAATGGGGATGGTAGGTGTGCCAGGATCTTGTAACTTAGGGGGAGTGACAGACTGGAAAACAGAGCTCACTTGCTCGGTGAGAAGGACCTTTTTGGACACATTTGTCCGAGATTTCCGCTTGTGAGTGCAGAGGTCCTTTAGGAACTTGGCATAATTCGGGATTTGCTTTATGGCCTCGAGGAGGGGTATGTTGATATCCACGCGTTTGAATATCTCCAGAGTATCCTCCATAGAAGTTGGCTTCTTTGCATAGGGAGATGGCCCATTTAGGGCAGCAGGAAAAGGGGCTTTAGGCACGTAGGGTGGTGCCTTGGAGCCCATGGTCGTGGCAGTGGGTGGTAGAGTAGTGGTTGGAGGGATTGCCTCCTTGCTATGAGAATGCCCCTCCCCGGAATCAGATGGGGAGGAGGGAGCTTGGTGCTCCTTGCGTTGTGTCTTCTCTGGTCGGGTTTCGACCTCTCTTTTATTACGAAGGGACATGAGAACATTCGCCTGTTGGAAGTTATCTGTCCCTTGATTACCCTCACACTGGTTTTAGCCTCTCGGGTTCTGAACTGGCTGACTAGGCAACCTACCCTCCTCTCTGCGGTTCATAGTGTTGGCCAATTGGCCCAGTTGGGCCTCCATTCGCGCAATGGATTGTGTATAAGAATTCACCTGCTGTTGGGTAGCAGTCATCATCTCAAATGCTTTTAAGAACTTATCCTCGAAGGAAGGGTCCCTCGAGGATTGGGTTGGCGCTCGATGAGGGGATGGCTGCTGATGACTCGCATAACGATAGGCCGCAGGATTATATGGTGTGGACCATGGCCTAGACTGTGGGGCAGGGGCATTGTCTTGTGGCTGTCGCCACGACAAATTAGGATGGTTCCTAAGACCTGGGTGGTAGATATTATTAGAGGGGTCACCCGGTTTAGGATAACTCTGAACATTAGAGTACCCCTGAGCAGCGTGAACTTGCTCTTCCGCAAAACCTGGAAACTGGTCTCTCGCCGGACACTCCGTAACATAATGGGCTGGACTAGCACATAGAGAACAAGCCTCTGGAAAAGTAGGAGGAGGCGGAGTGGAAGTCGAGCCCAAACTCAAAAATTGGTCAAGTTTCTCAGCGAGAGAGTCAACCTTACGCGCGAGGTGGTCAGAAGGGCTAACCTCATACATACCCCGTGGCTTTGAAGAACTGGCCGCGTTGGTTGCCCTATCACTATGCTGATAAGTGGCATGGTGCTGGGAGGTATCACTCATTGTCTCAAAGAGCTCCCATGCCGACTGCTCATTTTTGTTCATTAAGGAGCCTCCACACGAGGCATCAACCATCATCCTATAGTGAGAATTCAACCCATCGTAATAACATTGCACCAACTGCCACTGTGGAATGTCGTGGTGCGGACACTTCCTAATAAAGTTACCATACCTCTCCCAAGCCTCGTGCAGAGGCTCATTATCATTCTATCGGAATGAAGTAATCAGTTTCCGATAATGAACTGTTTTGCCTATGGAGAAGTATTTTTTAAGAAACGCGTCCTTAAGTTGATCCCAGCTAGTGATCGAGTTCGCGGGTAAAGTAGCTGAGCCAGTGCTTAGCACTCTCTTTCAGTGAAAATTGGAACAAAATTAACTTAAGCACCTCATTAGGAAAATTTTGAATTTGAAGTGTGGAGCTTATGGTTATGAACTCATCAATATGCTGATAGGGATCTTCCTTAGTGAGCCCGTGAAAGTGGGGCAATGCATTCAGTGTACTGGTTTTAATCTCATAGTGTGTTGCCGTGAAGGGTGGCAACTGGATGCATGATGGTGCAGCATAAGATGATGGCAAAAAGTGTGTGTGAAGTGGGGCAAGAGGCGCCTCAGCGCCACCTGGCGGATTAGCGCCATGCTGAACATCCCCCATTGAAGACAAATCAGTCTCACTCTTAACCCTTCGTCTCTTTTCAATATCCAGATTGAGAGGAACAAGTTGGGGTTTCTGAGACCGACGACCAAGCATACACAGAGACAAGTAAATAAAAGGGAAACAAGACTTACAGTGAGCAACGATATCGCTTTTATATCACGGCACCGCTTTTCACTGGTTGGTCCTGCTCAATTGAATGCTTCACTGCTTGTGCCCTGAGTATCACTTAGCAAACAAAAAATTAAAAAGCCCTAAACTAAGAATTAAAATAAAAATTAATCGAAACTAAGCAACCGTGCAAATTGTCCCCGGCAACGGCGCCAAAATTTGATCGTGTCGTGCCGAGTCAAAAATAGATATTTAATAACTAGGAATTAACTTTTATTCCGGAGAATAGCGGTTAAGTCCGAGTGTCGATCCACGGAGACAAATTGGCTGAGTTGCGTTAATTCCAATGAATTTCCAATTTAATTCAGTAAAAAGAGGTTTGATTGTTTGAGAAATAATTGAACTAAATAGTGCAATAATTAAAAATGTGAAACTATTTGGGAAAGAGATCTAGGGTTTAGAATCCGTTCACACCGCATAACCCAGCGTTGCGTAGATATGATTAATATTCGAATCGCAAGGGATTATCGCTAGGGCTTGCAAACCCTAACGATAATCGTCAAGAAGATATAGCGAGTGTTAAAAGGCATGGACTATCCCATAGCACGGACCGTCTCACTATCGCGGCACGATCCGTCTTACGAGCATAATCCATCTCAGAACTCCAATCGCACCATTGAAAACAATTACATGATTACGGTATTTGAATCATGCGAATACAAATACACAATAGATTGGAAGAATAAAACCGTAATTTCATTGATCATATGAAATTGAGTTCTTAACATGTAATCCGATCCGAATAACAACCATAATCTACGTAGAAAAGCAAGGTTACTTGGTGAAGAACTTCATCTTCCCCCTAGAGAAAGGGGTTTAGCCGGCCATGGAGATGATCAACACGCTTTGATTTAAAGAACACATGAAGAACGTTGAAGAACGCTTAGTTTCTTTCTCTTCGTAGCCTCTTGCCAATGTTCGGAACCCTAAAACAATATTAGGCTAAGCTATTTATACTTAGGGCTTTCAAAATTACATAAAAACTAGTGAAAACGTTAATTCCCGTCGCCATGGTCCGGACGGGAAAAAGGGTGGTCCGGACCAGCGAGGCAGATTGCTCTCCAAGGCTCGCAGACACCTTGGTCCGGACGGGGAAAAGGGTGGTCCGGACCAAGGTACCCCAGAATCGCCCTTTGGTCCTCGTTTGCTCCTCTTCGCATCCTTGACACTCCTAGACCACTTCAAAACATGTTTTTCACGTCCTTGAGCACGCGGTACCTGTAACACCATTCACCAACGAATACTAATAAAAAACTAACCAAAATAGCTAAACAAAGTGCGAATTAACAAGGTTTAACGGGTGCTTTTCGGCACCTATCAGAGTCCTTCGTCCAACCCAAGCCCAGGAATTCTATACCACAGCAACTTGTACTTAGGGTAACCAAGCCTTTCTACTATGTCTTCAACCTCTAGCTTGGACCATTTCTCAGGATCACAGTCATCAACATGGTTAACAAATCCCTCTACATAACGAACTGGGTTCTCAAGAAAATGGCCTTGATGGTATATCTCAACTGTGAACAACTCATCCATCTCTTCAATGAAAAAAAAAATATGTTCAAGTCAAAAGGAAGGGGACCACATATGCATAAAAAAAGACCAATATTTGCATTGAAAGCCACATGCATTGAGAACTTCACTTCCCACTAGGATTAGTTAACAGATTAGTTTAAGGATTAGTTTATTTAGTTCCATAAGCCTTAATTTTATACTAAGAACTTCACTTTCCACTAGGATTTTTGTCCTAGTTACATATTTCTTTTAGTTTTGCTTCAATCAATGTATTGAGTTTAACTGCTTGATATGTGAGTTTGGGGACTAAAACTGCAAGTTATAGTTGCTGAAACTGAAAAATAGTTGCAGGAAATGCTGTCTAAGTCCTAAAACTGTGTGTTTAGGTGCAAAATAATAAGTTTCATACGCTGGAAACTGGTACTATATGTTGGGTACAGAATCCCAGTTGCTCAAATAAAGTTTAGAGGCTGAAATTACCTCTGTAAAGAGCCAAAAGTGCTGAAAACAGGACCCTCGTTGCTCGAGTTTGCGAATAGCTTATCAAGTTAGGGAAAATGCTCTATCACTTCTTATTTGTGTGGCTTGGGGACTGGGGTTACATAGTCTAACACAACTAATAATCAAAATAGTAGACCACCAAAATCTAAATAAAAGTACTTCATATGCACATAAGAAATCCAATAAATATTGCACCTAATGCCTTAGCAATCCCAAGCAAAAAAAGAGCAGTAAACGTGCTCCACTAGATAATAGCAGCTCCACAAAAACTTGGTCATATATTCCACTTTTAGGACTTACAATAGAAAAATACTATGCCAATTGTAGAATGTTTTGTCACTTGATGTAGTCTAGGAGAAAGAAAGCAATAAAGTATAGCACAAGAATACAAGAAAGTTTCTATAAAAATAATTAATTAAGACTAGAGGGAACAAATAATTTTCTATTCAAGAACAAACAAAAATGCCCTTATATAAAAATGTCTTGGAACCAAATGAAACATCACTCATCACAAGTAGAGATTTCATAATCTCAACTACAGGCTAAGCACGTGAAATGAACCAACCAAACTGAAAACAAATGATTGGTTCATCACATATCCCAAGTGTGGTTAATTTTATATTAAGAACTTCACTTTTAGCATGTTGCTTTTTGTTTTGCTTCAATCAATGTGCCGATAATAGCTTATTACAGAAACAAGAGCCAATCAAGTGAAGTCCCAAAAAACCTCACTAGTATTGAAAAACTAAAGCAAAAACCCCTCAAAAGAGTCAGAGCACATTATTTTGTTCTGCATTTTCGACCATTTTTTTAGGAAACAAAACAAGCAAAAATAGGTGGAAAAGGAGACTTTAGATAAACCCTAAAAGCCAAAATGTTGAGTAGTTGAGCATAGAACATAAAATAGGGCATAGACCCAAATGAAGACTTACCAGAGTAAGCAAAACCCAGTTCTTTTGTTTCCCTTGTATCACTTTGCCGTGAAGATAGAGAGAGATAGAGAGTACAACCGAGCAAATTAGTCTAGTGAAGATGGAGAAAAAGAGAGAGAGAGAATCAGATTGAGAATCAAAAGAGCAACTCATTGAATATAAGAAAAAGAGTAACTCGTTGAATCAGATTGAGAATCAAAAGAGTAACTCGTTGAATCAGATTGAGAAAAAGAGCTTATTGCGACGTGAAAATTAGAACAAATATAGAGTAAGGAGGGAGAGAGAGATAGTACCAGTTGAAGCCCTAAATTTCTTTCAGTTCTATTCCTAACTCGTTGAATGTTCCTGTACAGATGCAAAGAAAAACTGAGTACAAATAGAGAGGAACGTGAGAGATAAATTGAGTACAAATAGAGAGGAAATAACACAAATGCAATTTCAATTGATACAACAATCAATACGAGGGAATGGTCAATAAAATAAAAGGGAATTCTAGCTTGTGTTATCTTAATACAACAATCAATACCTGATGATTGATCAACGTGTTTGCATTCTAGGTCATTCCCCTCACTGTCATTCATTGCATCAATTTACAAACAGAAATACAATATTAACCAAAGGAAATAGAAAGACTAGTTTGAAATGGCAATCGAACCAAAAGAAGAACCGAACAGGTGAGAGAGAGAGAGAGAGAGAGAGAGAGAGAGAGTGTGGCTTACATTGTTGTTGTTGGAGGATTGGAGCTGTAACCTAGAAGATGAACGTGAGAAGGAGAGAGAGAGAGAGAGAGAGAGAGAGAGAGAGAGAGAGAGAGAGAGAGAGAGAGAGAGAGGGGTATTGAGTATATTGGGGGGAAATTCTAGCGGGAGATGGGAATTTTCAGAGGGAGATTTTTGGGCGAAAATTTAGTGGGTATCGGGTATCCACTAAACTACGTCGTTTTGTGAAATTTTATTTTTTAAATAAATTTTTTATTACGACTGCGCAAGATGCTGTGGCAATTGAAAAATTACTTGTGACCGCCAAAAGATGCTGTGGCAAATGGAAAATTACTTGCGACCGCAAAAAATTGCAAACGCAATTCCTTACTTATTTGCAACCGCAAACACTTGCAGGCGCAATTGTTTTATTTTTTTGCATCTGCACTTGTTGCGGTCGCAATTATGTACTTTTTGAGACTGCCTAAGGTGCGGTTGCAAAAAAGATGACGCAAAAAGGCTTTTTTCTTGTAGTGATTTATGGAATCTAGGAATGCAAAATTCTTTGAAGACGTGTTTCCATTTAGGGATAATAGAGTCCCTAGGCCAGTTCTAGAAACTGAGCCTATTCAGGAATCTGATGATATGGACATTGATATTGATTTAGTTCCTAAAGAAAATCATGATGATATTGATGAGCCTCGTCATAGTAAAAGGGCTAGAACTTCGACGTCTTTTGGACCAGACTTTCTAACATATGTGTTAGAAGCTGAACCTCAGACTTATCAAGAGGCGATGTCATCATCAGAGGTTCCTTTATGGAAAGAAGTCATAAATAGTGAAATTGAGTCTGTACTGCAAAATCATACTTGGGAACTCACGGATCTTCCTAGAGGTTGCAAACCATTAGGATACAAGTGGATATTCATATGGAAGACGAAAGCATATGGATCAATTGACAAGTACAAGGCGAGACTTGTAGTCAAAGGTTATAGACAAACAGAGGGTCTAGACTACTTTGACACTTATTCTCCTGTTACAAGGATAACATCTATAATAAGAATGTTAATTAAAAAACCCCTTCTTCCCGAACCTTCCTAGATCTGGTTTTCTCCGCCGGGGGGAGGAGGCCCTCCTCCTCCACCTCTCTCCCCCCTCCCATGCTCGTTTTTTGCTTCCCCTCCTCCTCTTCCTCCATCCTTCCCCCCTCCGGTCTCCATGTTCCCGATCTGTGGTGATTCAGGCAAAGCTAAGCTCCGGCGGGTGATCTGCTCCGGCCGCTGGTTCGTGTGTGGATTCGGGCCGTCTCCTCCTTGATCTACTTTCAGGTTCCGATTGATGTGGCCGTGGTGGAGTTAATAAAGGGGCAGGTGATTTAGGGGTTTTTGGTTGTTCTTGGTTGGTTCCCCAAGCCGGATGTTGTGTCCCGGTCTGGTTTCCCAAGATCCGGTGGGTGGGTTGGTGGGTAATAATGTGTTTTTTTTAGTTTTTGGTGTCATTGTTGGCCGGAGTTGTTTCTCAGTTGCCAGTGTTGTAGATTGTCTGTTGTACGCTTGCCGGCCACGGCTGTGTTGGGTGGGGATCGTAATGTCCAGAAATGGCAACATCCCTAGATCGGCTCGTGGTTTTCCTTGCTTGGTTAGCATAGCGTTGTTCCGTTGTAGGATTGGGTTTGTGCGTTATTGACACATCGTCTGTCCAAGGTGTTCTTGGTTTGTCTGATGTAATCTGTTCTTGTAACCTGATCCTGTGTTTAATGGAAAATCTACAATTTCCTTGTCAATAAACAAATAAATAAATAAAAAATAAGAATGTTAATTGCCTTTGCGGCTTTAAACAATCTTGAGATTCATCAAATGGATGTAAAAACCAGCTTTCCTAAATGGTGACCTTGATGAGGAGATTTATATGGAACAACCTGAAGGGTTTAAGGTTCTAGGACAAGAGGGGAAAGTGTGCAAACTTGTCAAATCTTTATATGGTTTAAAACAGGCCCCAAAACAATGGCATGTGAAGTTTGACAAAGTCATGATCTCAAGTGGTTTTCAGATCAATGAATGTGACAAATGCGTGTATGTCAAATATAGAAGTAATAACTATGTCATTGTTTGCATGTATGTAGATGATATGCTCATTCTTAGAAGCAATAATGAGATCATAAAATCTACAAAGAACATGTTGAATTCCAAATTTGACATGAAGGATATGGGCTTGGCTGACGTCATCCTAGGAGTCAAGATTATTAGAAGTTCCAAGGGATATATCTTGTCTCAAAAATACTATGTTGAGAAAATACTAGAGAAGTTTAATAAATGGAATCTAGTGTTTATAGCTTTAGATAAAGCTGGTGAGGAAGCTGAGTGACTTCGTCATTTCTTGGAGGATATTTCAAATTGGTTTAAACCTGCGCTACCAATCTGCATACACAGTGATAATCAATCAGCAATTGGCAGAGCACATAATTGCATGTATAACGGGAAGTCTCGACACATACGTCGACGACATAATACCCTTAGACAACTACTCTTCAATGGAATTATCGTAATTGATCATGTAAAATCAAAAGATAATATCGTGGATCCGCTAACCAAAGGGTTATCAAGAGAGTTAGTTGTTAGATCATTGCGGGGAATGGGGCTCAAGCCCATAACTGAAAAGCCTCTATAACGACAACCCAACCTAGTTGACTGGAGATCCCAAGATCTAGATTCAACGAGACAACCGAGTTATATGAGACTTAGGAGAATCACTGTGGAGACTATGTCTCTACCCATTCCTATGATGCAACAGTGATGCCTGCAGCGTGAAGGTTAGGCTATGCCTTTAATGATTCTTAAACTTTGGAAAATCCAAGTAGGGTATAGCAGGACACTCTTATTGAGAATCACCTATGTGAATGTAGAATGGGCCGATTCTATGAGAATGTCACAGGCGGAATTCTCTACAAAACATTTGGGAAGACCATGAGTGTCTCAGGGCCGTAATGAGCACAACCGTAAGAACCAAACTACGTTCGGAATGATTCTCTGTGTTGACTATTGTCTTGGCTTACACAAACGGCTGAACAGTTCTAGACATTGCATTCACTAGTTAGCTAGTAAGTCCGATAGTTATTCACAAGTTGAGGTTCAAAGCCAAAAGCTACCTAACCCCATGTAGGAGATTTCCTACAGTAACTCTCAAAAATTTGCATCTTGCATAGCACTGTCTATCCTGCCAATTTCATCCATGTGGGGGATTGTTGGAAAAAAACTTGTTTTATCCATTTTAAAATTAATTATTTAAGTGGATTCCATACGTTCACGTGGCCGGACCCACATACCGTTGTGTTCGTTTTAGTTAGGAGATTAGGATCGAACTCTTAGTTGGATAAAAACAAGTTAAGGTGAATGAGAAATTGACCTTCAAAGTGCCTACATGAACATTGGTAGAAGGGGGAAAAATGTGTTGTCCCACATTGGAGAGGCACAACAAATTCATTGGGTATATGTATCCCAAGTTGGGCAATAAGGGTTGGCCCTTTGGGTCATTACAACTTTTGTTGGGGGAGAAGGCATGGACAAAGTGGGCTTTGGTCCATATAACACACACGCGCGCCGCCGTCTGTCGGACCAAACCGGGCAGGGCCAGGTTGGGTTGGGTCATTAGATAAGATGGGCTTGGCCCAAGAGCTTCATATCTTTTTACTAAAAATTTACATACGAACCGGGCCGGGTTGAACCGGGTCCGTTTTAGTTAAATTTTATTTCCTCTCCACCGAAACAATGCATCTATTCACGAACAGTCATCGGACATGACTGTTCACTTCTGACATTCTGAACAGCAACACCTTATCGTCTTGTACCTTTTTGATCGAGTGCCTATTTATCTATAAATAGGACCCTCCTCCTCTCATGCATTTCACGTTTTCACTTCCATACATTCTACACTTCCTGCATAAAAACTTCTGAGAGTTCTACATGGTTTTCTGGTTCGCCTACCAATCAGATTGCAATGCTGCTTCCGACTGGTGAAAGTCGGGTATTCCTGGGAGGTAAACGCCCAAGTTCTGCATCAGCACCATAGTGGAGGGCGAATTTGCTTTAAGGACATGGTATTTTGATACTTGCCTTGACTCAAATCGTCTCACGCCAATTTCTGATGTACGTAAATTGGCCCGATACGTTTTCTGGACAATCATAATTTTTGTTTTGTTGTTTATTTCCAGATTATTTTGAACCGTGTTTCCTACACTATCAACCCGGTGGAAAGAAATAAAGGTGCGAACCTGAGGCCAGTTAACTGGTACCTAAAAAGGCACCAGCTTGGCAGAAGGGGTAACTTTGGGCTCGCCAGGCTAAGGTACCAAGTAAGTGGCACGATAGTCATAATAGTCCCTTGCTTGCCACAACTCTAAAGTAGGACGCCTCAGCAACGCTTCCTTCAACTCCTTCTTCTTGAGAGTAAAAGCCGACCTCATCAATTTCAGAGGCGAGTGGGGGACAACAACCAACGCCATCTCCCAAGGAATGTACTTGCTTGACCGAAATCCTATACCTAATTTAATGGGTTGCCCCAAGCATAGGGCGGAGACAGGTGTAGCACAATACCCGGTAAGACCGGTATCGAAACCACAGAGAAGGTGGGAAGTGCTTGACTAAGTACTCGGGTTGCTAAGTTTAACACGGCTCTTAGGTAGCCACCCTTGTGATTTGATTGGTGAAATTACCTGAACTAGGAAAATTTGATTTTACTTAAATTAATTAAAAGGAAGTACGGTCGTAGGGTTCATAACACGGTAACCAGGTCCAGATATTTCCTGCTCCATTCGTTGTTCCAAAGAAAATGATTGATTTTAGAGAGAAAAGGTTACCCCGAAAGATGCGAGTCCTTGCTGGTCGCCATTGCCCATGTACAGCGAAGAACAGGTTTTGGTCCCCCGTTCCTCACGTTACATGGGCTCCAACGAAACTCGGATTCGTCCGTCGGAAGCTCTTTAATAACCTAAAATTGCTTTTTCATTACCAAATGTAAGAATCGGAGCAAGAACTAATCCACCCCTGGCCACGGCGTGTTAATCACCCTGCGACCATACTTATGGATCTACTCACTCATATTAAAACGAACAGATAACATAATTCTGAAATAAAACATGCCTTTCAACTCGAATATGGATTCAACGAAGATTCGAATCTCAGAACACGGACAAACTCCCGCGAACTGAGATTAATGCAAATAAATAGAAACGTTACCGAAGCAATGCGAGAATCAGCGAACAAACTTCAAAAACTCCCTGGAGCAAACTCCGGAAAGCAATAACTTCAAAGGAAAAACGGCTGCGAAATTAGAAGAAAATTAGTGCTAAGTTCGAACCCTAATTCGGCCTCAAAACGGGGTATTTATCCCTCCCCGAAGTCAACACACGTGGCAAAGTCAAACGGGCGATTTAAGACCCTCGGTATCGATACAGAAGAAGTCCTGTATCGATACCCAGACGTTCTGTTCCCAAAGTGGCACACGGGTATCGATACGGGACAATCCCTGTATCGATACCGAGCCTACTAAATTGAAATTTCAGCTGTTTGGTCGTCCTTGCTTGGGTCCCACTGGCTCCCAACATGCCCGACCGCCATGTGTCCATTTCACGCGCTCTTTCCGACCTGTTCCCTACAAAACAACCAAAAACAAGAAAAACCAAGGACAACACCGCATCAAGTGGAAAATGGAATAAAATCGTGCTTCTAATGCGCTAATTCGCCCTACTTAGGCGCTTATATCTATGACATTGCGCGCCTATCAGTACTGACTAGTCACTCTATCACCCAAGTACCACACCTTGTCAAAGGAACCCTCCAGCAACCCTAACCAACTCTTCACCTCCTCGGGAAGGTCTTTCCACGATTTGAACACCTGTGGGCCACTCTCTCATAGCCGTAAATCCACATTCTCTTGTCAAAACAAAAGAAGGATTGCCAAAATATTAAATCTGACAGAAAAAACAGTGTTTGAAGCCTACACAGGGGGCAATTCTAAATCGAGTCCTTTATAAGTTCTCAAGCACAACATTTATACAAAGGGCATTGTCTACAAATTTGGGAAATGCTTTCTGTGGATGGTGCCACTTTTTTTGTTTGTTTTTGAAAAATGGCGATCTGGGAAAAAGAAAAATTAAAAGTCGCCACCCGGGGTTTAATTTTCGAAAAATGTTAGGTACCCGAAAAACCGTTTAGAAAAATAATGACTCTTTTGACGCTGAAAAAAGGTTTGGGTCTGCGAAAAATAGAGATTTGGGTTCGGGAACCAGGTTACCCGCGGGGAAGGTTTTGTTCGAAAAATGCACCCCGCGTGCCCGAAATTTTCCGGTCTCTACTAAATATTTGTGGGATTTTTCTGAAAAGATTTTATTAAAACTTTATTTTACATAAACAATATAAAGAGATAACATGCTCAAAAGAAATAAATAATGATAACAAATCACGTAATACACAATCAAATATATAAATGCAAGAAAATCAACCAAGAGGGGATGTAAATGCAAAAACAGAAAGTAAAGGGGGTCAGCTATAATTGAACCCCCCCTCGTTTTCCCAAAAACAGAGCATCGCATTTTAGAAAATAGAGTAAGCAAAATATGTCTCCACCGATGCCGTACGACATCCAAAACCATACCGCACGGTGCATTCTGGATGCCGTACGGTGCCTCTCTACACTATGTTTTTCCAAAAAATTTAATTTTCGTCCGATTGAAACCAGTCTCTGTTTTTGGTATAAAAATCATGTTGTTTATCAACAAAGTACATTTGAAAAATGATTTTGGTGGATGAATGTACCTCATTTTAGGGACGACACTTCGCCACAATGGATAGTATCACGTGATATACCTACCTGTGAGGCTCAAGCCTTATTGAAAAATCTCCTTTTGGACTCAAGGAAAAGCTAGCAGAGCTCTTCTAAAGCCCTATGGAAACCCCCCTCAGAAGATTATTACATCAATTGAACACAAATTTTATACCTCGAAACAACTTTTATGGAAGAATGAGATCGATTGGTTACAGAAAATTGGAACTGGACCTTTGGGTTTTTGTGAAGCAAAGTTTTTGCGTAGTTTGGGGAACTGTGGATGAATATGAGTATAGTGACGAGGCTTTGAAGGTGGAGTGATTATGCTGGGAATTTTCAGTTGGTTTGAGTGGGTGTGCTCTCTCTCTCTTTGAAACCGTTTCGTGATTTATATAGGGAGAAGGTGCCGTACTTCCCTCCAAGGTTCTCACGGCAGAAAGGTGGGCTACGAGCCTAGGTTGTGGTGTGTTACGCCATCGTTTTGAGCTGCTGGAGGGACCCGAGAATCATGGGATTTGACAGTTGGAGTCGTACGGTGTCTGAGATGGACCGTACGGCGTAAGTAATAACACCGCATGGTGTATATGAAAATTCAAGCCGCACGGTTTGGGAGATGAGACTGTACGGTTCAAGGTTTTGACCCACGGGATCATCTCAAGGTATATTCTGTGTTTCATGTTCCTTTTTCATCATTGGGGATGCACAAGTTGTTAAAATTGGGGTGTCTACAGTTGCCCCTCTTCGACGCGACTTAGTCACCATCGTGTTGGTGTAAGTCGAGTTGAAGATTTGGACATCCCAATTTTGACAAACCGTGCGAAAAAACAATAAATCAGGAAATTTGGTCAAGCTCGGGGCTTCCTATGTACCTCGTTTGTGAGGATCCGAACCAATCGTAGTTCATCAGGGCCATTGTGAAAATTGACACCTCAGTTTTCAATGAGGGAAAAATGAATGATGTTTGCAAAGTGAAAGAAATGCTTCGGAGGCTTAAATAGCCGTAAAAATAATTCGGAGGCTCAGATAGCCGTAAAAATATTTCGGAGGCTCAGATAGCCATTAAAAATAATTTGGAGGCTCAAAAAGCCAAGAAAATAGTTCGAAGGCTCAGATAGCCATTCGAAAATATCTCGGAGGCTCTAAAGGCCGCAAAAATAATTCAGAGGCTCAGATAGCCGTAAAAATAATTTACAAAAATCATGAAGAATTCAAAATTTTGTGAATACCATGTGAATGCCATGGAGGATTTAAAATTTGCGAACACCGTAGAGGATTTAAAAATTTGTGAACTCCGTAGAGGATTTAAAAATTTGTGAACCAAAGTAGACGATTTAAAATTTTAATTTGATAAATGCCCAGAAATGTGGTTTTTGGGTAAATTGGTGGTTTTTTCTGAAAGGGAAAAATTGTAATTTTGTACTAAAAAGGGGTAAAGGTGTCGTGCGGTGTCAATATGTACACCGCACGGTTTACATCGCCATACCGCACGGTGCAAGCGGAATTTTCGGTTGAGCTTCATTCTGTAATCGCCAAAGCCTTCTGATTCTTACCTGCTTTGTTCAAAACTCCTTGATCGGTTACTCCCCTTAGCGAAAATCACATTCCCCTTGCCCAAAATCTTCTTCTTCTTCTTCAAAACTCCGCCCAACGAGAAAATAATTTTGCCTTCCTAAAGCCGTGGCGCAATCTGGTGGTAGTGAGGAGCGATCGCAGTCGACCTGTGAGGAGCACTCACCGTCGGTTCAAAGAGAAGAGAGTACGGCAACCCAATCGACTACCCAATCGACTGTGGGCAGCCCATTACCGACTGAAATTGGTACGTCTACGGCGAGTTCTTATGGTATCGACCATCGCACGACGTCAATTGGGGGTGAAGTACCCCGTATGGTTGAGACTGGGACACGTACGTCAGAGTCTAGCGGCGAAGAGCCGCATACGGTGGTGCCGAGTGGTGGTTTTGTGGGGACGATTGAGACCCACGTTCTGGTTAGGGGTTGTTCGGATGCCATGGCAGCGAGTGAGACTCTGATGGGTGATGTTGTTGATGATCGGCTTGAGGGAAGTGATAATGTCGCCATGCAGAGTGGCGGGAGCAGTTCAGGGCCCATGGAGGTTGACGTGCCGGGTACGGGTGCACAGATTTCTTAGATGGAGATGGACATTGAGGGTGTGCATGTTATGGTTGAGCAGAGATCCATCAGGGAGAGTGTAGACACAAGTTTTCAGGAGAGCTTAGTACCCAGTGATCTTCTAAGCGCTCCTTTGGTTATTGAGGTACCCGTGGGAAGAGAGCGGACATCGGTTGCTATCCGGTGGTTAGGAGGGATTTGGGGAAGAAGACAGTGATGGTGGAAGAGGCTTGGGACTCGAGCAGTAGCGGTGAGGAGATGGATATCAGAGAGGAGCCATGTACCAAGGTGGCTAGACCCACAGTGTTGGTTTCTCGGGTTTTTAGCGGCTTGGTTGAGTCACTTGCTACAGGGAGTGTTCACGAGCTCGGTGTTTCAGACCCATTGGTTGTTCTTGTTGTAGTTGGTTCTTCCCAGACTCCAAGATTCTCTTTGGCTGATACACTGGAGGGAGTGAGAGACAAGGACTTGGTGCGGACCCTTCGGGAGGATCCGACTTTTGCTGATGCTTTGGTTGAGGAGGGGGTGCCTGAGCACGTTCAAGACATGGTTCTTGAGGAGAAACGAAAAGAGGCTAAAGCTACAGGAGAAGGAGAGCCGTTGTCTCTGGTGGGAGAGGTGGAGATAGCTGAGAGGGCGAGGCCCCGTTTTACTCCAGAGAATTATGTGCCACGGGTACACTTCTTTATACCACTGGGATGTGGCATGTACTCACTGGTGCATCTGTTCTATGATGAGACCACTTTGCTGAGGGACCCAGAGACCCATATCTTGGCACACTCACTAGTATGTACTTCAATTGTTGCATTTAATTGTTGTACTTGCTTTGAATTCCTGTATTTGCATGCCCTCCATTGCTTGAAAAAATTTGTACTCGCTTTCTGAAATAGAGAAACACCTCTTTGCTTGTGTACGGAGGCTCATCAGACTCTTATGAGCGTTTTCGAAGTTTGCCAGGGGCAGTGAGAGAGATAATTGAGGGCACGGGCTTCATGGAGTTTATTCGGCTTCTAGTGCTGACGCGGGCGGACCGCAAGCTGTTGATGGCTTTAGTTAAGCGTTGGTGGGACACCACCAATAGTTTCCACTTGAGGTTTGCTGAGATGACTGTGACCCCCCTGGACTTTTCGGCGATCACGGGTCTGGGAGTAGGTGGTGAGCTGATACCGTTCTACTCGGGCTGTACAGAGACAGTGCAGCTATCAAGCACTTTCTGGGGAGCGAGATAGGTGAAGGGGAGCCCATGGTGAGGTTTGACCACTTGCCGGCCTTATGGGACCACGAGCCAGAGTCGCTGACGGAGGCAACTCAGATGGCGAGAGCTTACTTGCTGTACTTGTTTGGTGTGTCCCTGTTTCCAAACAGGCAGAGTGAGGTTCACCTGGGTTGGCTCCCAGCATTGGCAGACTTGAGCAGAGTGGCGATCTTGAATTTTGGAGGCGCTGCTCTTTGTACCCTTCACTACTTCCTGGGTTCTGTCAGCCGCGGCGTGGGGACGAGCCTCGAGGGCTTCTAGAGAGTGTTTGAGGAATAACTTTACATGCTTTCTTTTTTGCTTTTAAGTTCTGCAGATGTTGCCATCTATATTGTAGCTTCTGTTTGCTGATGATACCCTTTAACCATGCAGGTGTGGGCTTATGAGGTGTTGGGGATGTATCCGCCGGCGAACAGACATGACAAAGAGGATGTGATCCCTCGAGCGGCAAAGTGGGATCGAGAGCACCAATGAGGTAGCGTACACAGCATGGAGAGTGAATGACTTCCGTCTTTTCTTGGATTAGGCTAACAGCAACACGGTATGATTCTGAATTCTATGTTGCTTTCAATCTTAAGCTTTCTGTTCTACCTTCAACTATTTCTAAAGAAGTTGGAATTCCTTGCAGGTGAGGTGCCATGTCTAGGATGAGGTACCAGACGAGTACTTGAGGCGAAGCAGACAGTTGACACGAGGGCGGATTATGTTGGAGTCCCCGTACGGTTGGCCGTGGTACCTGGGAGAGAGGGTGCCTCGTTAGTCTTTTAGGTTGGCACACTTCAGGATACCAAGGCATATACCCCCCGGCGTACAGCGGACTGATGAGTACACACGGGCGGAGATAGAGAGGTACACTATGCTGGACACTGAGCTTCCCTTCAGCAATTCTCCGGACTATGAGGGCTTTCTGACTAGCCACCTGGCTAGCTTCTTGGACATGCAGACGCATATAGAGGCCACATAGACTAGCTTTGCCAGTACTGAGGAGAGAGATAGAGGTGTAGATGACTGGGGGGATGATGGGAGTATTGGAAGTCCCTCGTGTTGCACCCCCACTTGACCTTACCTCTGTTCAGGTAGCCTTTAAAAGAAAGAATACACATTCTTAGTTTGTATTTCCTTAAGTATTATTTAAAATACATGTGTAATGCTTTTGTTGTTTTGCAGATTCCTGCTAGCTGAGCGTCTGAGTCCTATTAGTTGAACTTGGACTTGGAGGCATTAGTGTGCCGGCTGATGATAGGCAATATTCCAGAGGTGCGCCCCGAGCTGAGCCGGGAGTGATCGTTAGAGAGGGGGTGCTGGCAGAGGTGGTCCAGGCCCTGGTAGAGGAGCTCGGGGAGCTAGAGGTGGTGCCCGTAGTGGCGGCCGTGTTGAGAGAAGCGGTGGAGCTGACAGAGGTAGAGGTGCCAAAGGCGGTGGTGGCAACAAAGGCTGAGGTGCCAGAGGGGCTGATAGAGGTGGTGGAGCCGGAGCTAGTGGTGGAGGCACAGGCAGAGGTATGAGAGGTGCTAGTAGGGGGGCTGGAGGAGCCAGCAGAGGAGGAGGGCAGGGGGTAGACCGTAGCCTTTCTCCTGGTAGAGGGACTTCTCAGGTAATCCTTATGCCTTGTCATTTAAACTTTGTGCTTTTAGACTTGTATATCAACCTTGTATGCTGATGGAATTTGTTTGTGCAGAGCATGTCCCCCCCTCCGAGGACTGAGCATAGGAGGCCGCTGATGAAGCATGCCGGAGGAGATCCTGCGATTTCTCCTTCTGACAGAGTACTTCGAGATCGCTAGCCTTCAGCTAAGAGACTGGGAGGTAGTGTACCGAGGAGTTCAGCTCCACCATCACGGTGGTCTATTAGATCAGGAGAGGTAGAGAGCAGTGAGGAGGGGGACACGAGTCTATCTGAGTCTGAGGAGTTCAGGCCACGGGTGTAGAAGAGGCCCCGCACTTGAGTAGGTAGGACAGACCTACGTGCATGCTTTTTGATTTGGGTGGTTGTTTGCCTGTTTTTCTTTTCTTTTCATGGATGCGGCCTGCGTGCTGTGGTAGCAGTTGATGATGTCGGGCATGTTTTGCCCTTGGATAGATGCACTTTTTTTTATTACTCATGACATAGATATCGATTTGGTTTTTATAAAAACTCACACTTTCATCATAAAAATGACTTACATTAACAACGACTTGAATCTAAAAAACAAATCTAGCACTGAGAATGTATGACACGAGACACTGTGGGGAAATAATCGTATGTGCATTTGAAACTGGGAGAGACACATGAATTGACTCGATGGAATCGAACATTTTTGGCTTTTTATGGAAAAACTGAAAAAACAACTACTGAGAGGAATTTCGAGTGTAAATGCCCCGTAGCTTGATGACTTGACTTGACTAATCATACAAATCCTGGATGTATGCAATAACGCTTGTAAATCCCATGAAACCAAGTAAATCTTGAAAACCATAATCCGGCGTACCGCGACTTGATTTTCGGCAATTCCTGGCCTTCCAAATGAACAAAAATTTGACTACCCCATGGAACACACTTGACACATCCTTCTCGAGTTCGAAAATGCATGACATGCACTTGCTTGAAATGAATATCCCGAGAAGTTGTGGGAAAAGTCGCAAAATTTCACCCAAATCTCCGTATCCGGGGTTTTCGGCGTATCCATCTATCGAGACATCCCTGAAAGGGCCAAACAATTCCTCTACTAAACCTTTGATACTCATTTTGAGTTGTACGTACAAGAAAAGTGGGCAAAAGAAGCTCGGAACAGATCTCAGAGGGCCAAAATTGCAATTTTGGCCGAAAAATAGCCAAATATGTCGTATGATGCAGGAAATGGCACAACATGGTGCACCTATAGCGCCGTACGGCACTGATCTTTGATGCCCCACTTCTAACACTATTTTCTGCAATTCTGACTTCTCGTTTTCACTTTTTTATGCATGTTTGCATGCCCCACAACCTTGAAATGCTGAACCAAAATCTATTTTAGGAAAGTTTACAAACTTTTGCATTATCCACGCGTTTCTCGATGTGGCACGCTTCCCGAGGCAGGCATTTTTCAAGATTTTTGAAATTTTCTCTCATGAATGCTTATAAATGGCATTGTTTCTATAGCATACTCATCCCAAAAATCATACTCCAAATCTCCTTCCATATTCTCCAAATGGCTGTGAGTATCTCAGCTTTGGCTCATTCCTGGCTCGACGAACTCGATGGCCTGGGCTGGGCGAACTTCCGTGACCGTAGGTTGGCGTCAATGCACTACATTCGGGATGCAACTATACGTCCTGAGCTGCATCACGCTGCTGTCCGCTCCTGGGACCCTAAAGTGCACGTGTTCTGGTTCGGTCTTCAAGAGCTATTTCCTACGATGGAAGAGTTCCACGCGTACCTCGGAGGTTTTGACCTGGAGACCCCCGTCATTCCTCTTTAGGGGAGTGAGTTATGCTGACGTGATGTCTTCAAAGCTGAGTTTGAGTAAAAATGTGGCGAGATCCATGATCCAGGGAGGCGTGCTCAACATTTCGCGCTTGATCAACCAGTTTTGACCTGAAGGTTTTGTGCCTTGTATCTCGTCATTCTTGCGGCGTTCTTGTTTGTTCGCTTAGATAATCAGGCAAGTGCAGCACTGGTGGGAGTGGCTAAGCAGATTGAGGAGCACAAAGATGTAGCTCCAATGGTTTTGACTGAGACTTTGATGGGCTTGGATGGAGTCTAGGCTGGGATGACCAATGTCTTTGAAGGTGGTGCTTTGCCCCTACATGTAGTCTTCTCACTTAGCTCTCTATTTTTTGACTTATCTCTCGTTCTCTTTTTACCTCAACACTCAGGTTTAGGCTTTATATGGCTCCTTACTTGTTTTTTCTCTCATATAGACTTGGCTTTGTGATAAGGCTGCTCTTCTGGAGGTGGTGCCGCAGAACAGGATCCACGAGACACAAGGTTTTATTCAGAGGGAGTACTAGGAGTTTCACAGGAGCGTTCCTGGTTGGGTTCAGGTGCTTTCCCAACTTAAAGAGGACACAATCTCTTGGCGCTTGAATTGGCTGGATCATTCGACTATGACAGTGAGCAATATGGGACGTCGTAGGATTGTTCTGGAAGGTCTAACTTGCTGGACCTTTTACATTCCTTACCGCATTCTTCATCAGCTCGGTGTCAGTCAAGCAATATCACTCGTGGATCCTAAAAACTTTGTCATGCCACGTTTCAACCATGCAACTATCCAGGTTTATCAGCATACTTGGAGGGAGCGTGCAACTGTTCCCAGAGAGCAGTATCCCAGCATTGTGCTTTCGGGGCGTTACAAGAGATGGTTGATACAAGAGATTGAAGCAAGAGAAAATGGAACTCAAAACTGACATTTGCTTTAGTCTTAATGTACCCGAAATAAATTGTGGACCCATGACATGTTTCATGTGGACCAATGCTTTGCTTTTTGTTGTGTTGTTGTGTGAAAGATTCATGCTCGGCCATGTAATAAGAAATTATTCTGAATAAAAGTGAATTATGAAAGTTTTCCACTTTGATTCTCATTGATTGTGATTGTAAGCGCGAATGACGGCTTTGGATCAACTCAAAAGATGTTATAAAAGGTTGCGACTGGTCCTCCATGTGAAGATGCCTACGTATCCTTAAAAAGGAATTAGGTCATGACGTAGTTCATGCATATAATTTTTGGCTAGGGTTCGCTCGAGTATTTTCACTCTCTTTTTGTGCTCTAATTTTTGCCTAGTACCGCCCTTTCGGGTTTTCGATCTAGCGAACTCATTTGATTGATTTGTCTTGAATTTTACCTAAGCCGCCCGATGTGGGTTTCCGACTTAGCGGACTTGCTCTAATTTTTATTTGGCACTGCCCGCCCTTGCGGTTTTTCAGTCCAGCGAGCTTCTCTCAGGGGTAATATCCCTTAAGCTGATCCATGTTGACCAATGTTGAGAATTCCTTGCCGTCAAGATCGATAAGCTTAGTTGCGCTTCCGGACAAGATCTTCTTGATAATGTAGGGTCCTGCCCATTTTGGCCGAAATTTTTCGCGTGGATTGAAAACTGGAGCTCGGATCTCTTTTAGAACCATATCTCCTTCTTGCAGATTCCTGGATTTGACTTTCTTGTTAAAAGCGCGTGCAATCCGACGCTGATACCCTTGAACGTGATACAAGGCTTTGAGCCTTCTTTCATCGAATAACATGAGTTCTTCAAATCTTGCACTTCGCCATTCAGCTTCCTCGATGTCTGATTCTATCAAGACTCTTAGTGATGGTATCTCAAGTTCAATAGGGAGAACGACTTCCATACTGTAAATGAAAGAATAGGGTGTTGCCCCTGTCGGAGTATGTATAGATGTCCGGTATCCCCAAAGCGCTAACGGTAGCTGTTCATGCCAATTTCTTAGAAACTGAATGGTTCTTTCCAGTGTTGACTTGATGGTTTTGTTGGCAGCTTCTACAACTCTGTTGGTTTGTGGCCGATAGACGGTTGACTTGTGGATCTGAATCCTAAAATCTTCAAGAACTTCCGCAGCTTTACCCTTGAAGTGAACACCATTGTCAGACACAAATGCGTGAGGTAGGCCATACCGGTAGATGATGTTTTGCTTGATGAAATGAGCAACCTGAACCGCTGTAAGAGTAGTGCATGAGGCAGCCTCAACCCATTTCGTGAAGTAATCGATAGCAACTAGAATGAACATGTTCCCGTTTGAAGCAGTCGGGGTGATCTTGCCAATGACGTCAATGCCCCAGGTAAAGAAAGGCCAGGGTGAAGTCATAGAATGCAGCTCCGATGGGAGTATGTGCATGAGATTGGCATGAATCTGACACTTGTGACACCGTCTTGTCTACTCAATGCACTCGATTTCCATGGTAGACCAGTAATACCCTTGTCGCAAGATTTTCTTGGTGAGCATTGTCCTGTTCATGTGAGGGCCACAGACTCCGTTGTGTACTTCTTCCATGATTCTGGTTGCTTCTTCACCATTTACACACAACTTGTGCATTCCGCAGTGGGATCTTCGATGCAGCCTGCCCCCGCAGATAATGTAGTGAGAAGCTAGCTTCCGGAGAGCGATCTGATCCTTCTTATCAGTTCCTGCCGGATATTCTCGCTTTCAATGAAGTTCCAGATGTCGTGGTACCAAGGAAGACCATCGTCGGGCTCATCAATAACCATGACATACTCATAAACAGGCTTGTCCCTTTGTTCAATCATAATTGGTCGGAGCTTGACTCCGTTTGGTATCTCCACCATTGAAGCTAATGTTGCCAGGGCATCGGCGAATTGGTTCTTTAATCTGGGCACATGCGTGAAAGTGACAACCTGGAATCGAGGAATCAGATCATCAAGGTCCTTGTGGTATGACTTCAACTTGTCTTCCTTGACCTTCTAGTCGTTGTTTGCTTGTGAAACTACCAAGTTGGAATCTCCGATCACTTCTAGTCTCTTGACACCAATTTCGAGGGCAGCTTCCATTCCCAAGATACAGGCTTCATATTCTGACTGATTGTTGGTGACTTCAAAGTTTAGCTTGAAAGCAAGAGGGATGTGTGACCGTTTTGGTGAGATAAGTAAAACTCTGATCCCGAATCCTTTCTTGTTAGCAGCCCCATCAAAATACAACAACCATACATCATTGGTCGTGGTCATGACATTGTCATCGGGAATTCAAACTCTATGTCTTCTGGCCCCTCTACCGGATGATCGGCCAGAAATTCAGCGACAGCCCTTCCTTTTATAGACTTCTGAGTCACGTACTTAATAGCAAATTCAGCTAGCAGAAGCAACCAACGTGCCAGCTTACCAGTGAGCACCGATTTCTCAAACAGGTATTTTGAGAGCATCCATTCGAGAAATTAGCCTCACCGAGTAGGCTAACATGTAGTGCCTCAGCTTCTTGGAAGCCCAAACCAAAGCCCAGCAAACCTTCTCCAGGGAGGTGTACCGTTCTTCGCATCCTGCCATTTTCTTGCTAATGTAGTAGACTGCTTTCTGACTTCCACCTTCTCTTTCTTGTGAAAGCATGCATCTCATAGCTGATGGGGTAACAAATAAGTACATAATGAGAGGTTGCCCCGGTATTGGTGGCATCAGCACCGGGAGATTCTGAAGATAATTCTTGATGGCTTCAAAAGCTTTCTGGCACCTGTCGTCCCATTTGAATGGCACACCCTTCTTGAGTAATCGAAACATCGGCTCGCAAGTTGAGGTCAACTTGGCGATGAATCTGTTGATGAACTGAATTTTTCCGAGAAAGCTTCACACTTTGTTTTCCGTCTGGGGTGGTTCCATCTAGTGAATAGCCTTGATTTTTGAAGGATCTATCTCGATTCCTCGTGTTGTGATCATAAATCCCAACATCTTTCTAGCTGTGACTCCAAACTACATTTCTTAGGATTGAGACGCAACCGGTACTTGCGAATCTTTTCGAAGAATTTTCTGAGTGCAGGCAGGTGCCCTTCCCTTTCCTTGCCCTTGACGATCATGTCATTCACATAAACTTCGACTTCCTTGTGGATCATTTCATGTAGTAATGTCATGGCTACCCTCTGATAGGTTGACCCGACGTTTTTCAATCCAAAGGGCATGACCCTGTAACAGTAAGTGCCCTACTCTATGGTGAAAGTAGTTTTCTCGTGGTCTTCGGGAGCCATGAGAATCTGGTTGTATCCTAAGAAACCATCCATAAAAGAAAGGAGCGCATGCCCTCCAGTATTATCCACAAGTACATCTATGTGCGATAATGGGAAATCATTCTTAGGACTGGCCTTGTTCAGATCCTTGAAGTCTACACTAGACTCGAATTTTTTCGTTCTTCTTAGGGACAGGAATGATATTTGTAACCCACTGAGGGTATTTCGTTACCATCAGGAAGCTGGCATCTATCTGCCTCTGAATTTCCTTCTTGATTTCCAACACCCAATCAGGCCTCATTTTCCTCAACTTCTGTTTAACAGGCTTTGCATCCGGATAAAGTGGGATTCGATGCTCCACAATCTCAGGGTTGATACCAGGCATATCTGCGTGTCACCATGCAAAAAATCCTCGAATTCTTTTAGAAGATCCGAGTGGGCTTTGAATTCTTCGGGAGATAGTCCGGAACCAACTTGAACCATGCGCGGGTTATTTTCATCTTTCAAGTTTATAGAAACAATTTCTTCTTTTATAGGCTGAGCATGCCTTTTGTCTTCCCTTCTGATTAGAGATCGAAGTTCTTCTGGAATTTCTTCGTCGAATTTGATCCCTTCATCATCGGGGTCAACACAATTTATTTCGGACACAGCAAGATAAGCAAAGTCTATTTCATTGATAGCAAATCGGGGGCCCCAGGGGCATGATACATGAAGGTGGACTCAAATTAGAAAGAAAAATGATGACGTGGGGGGATGACAGATACATGTCCTGGTTCAGACTCAGACTCAGTGCTAGACTCAGAATCTGACTCAAATTCAGTGCTAATGTAAGTGATCCTAGGTACAACAGTGCAATTTTTATAAATTCCATTGGCATCCACAATGAGTGCAGTGACATCTCCAAGGGCATCCTAGCTCAGCAGCATCAGCTCTACTTCCTCGGCAAGCTCCAAATCAGGCTTCAAATCAAACAGCATCGCAGCAGGCTCGCCTTCTCCCACACCTATCAGGCTCTCTTCCCCAAATAGCAATTGGAGATTCCCTGAGTCAAGAGTTTTGATCTACCCAACTCGGAGTGCCTTAACTAGCTCTTCCCTCTTATCAGCTTCATCATCACTATCTCAAGTATCATTTGCAAAGATTTCGAAGCCTGGCAGCATGGTCTTTGTTTCCATATCCCAGAATGGCTCCGGTTCCCCCTGATAGATAGCTTCTGGAGCTTTCACAAACTGAATGGGCTTCTTCTTGGAACCAGCTTGCGCCTTCTTTCCCTTTCTTGGTTCACCGTCAGTTGACTCATAACCAAGACTGAAGCGGTGGTTATTTGTCGAAAACTTGGGGAATTCAGCCATCCCCTGATTGTTCAGACCTAACCTCAGGCCCGACAGATATTCCATCTTTCTCATCATCTCCAAGGCAGTTGAGCTCATTGAGAAGTCTTCATCCATTTTGACAGTAAGGACTGATCTCGAAGTGTCAAAAGAGAAGCCACCGAGAGTGACATCCTCTTCTCCATGAGCAATCTCAAGTAATGGTGCATTGTCAGAGACATGGGGACGGATTCCTAAATCTCCGTGAATGGTTAAAGTTTCCGTAGCCAGATCGAGTTAGACTTTCTGGTTCAAAGAGGATGGGACCGCCATGATATCTGATTGATGAAACCAAGGCTTGCCCAACAGCAGGTTAAAAGATGACGGAATGTCGAGCACATGGAACTCGCTATCCGTTTTGAAGTTTTCAATCACCACTTCCATCTGGACTATCCCAACTACATCCCTGCATTTGTTGTCATATGTGCACACCCCGGGGTTGGAAGGCTGGAAGTCTTTGGTCTCGAAACCCAAACAGTAGGCTGTCCGCAGAGGACATACATTTAGAGCGGACTCGTTGTCAAGCAAAACGACTGGAACCCATTTTCCCATGCACTTCAGAGTGATGTGCAAAGGTTTGTTGTGACCAGCTCCCTCGGGGGGTAAATCCTTTTTAGTGAAGGTGTCAATGTGCACGAGCTGGAGTAAGCAGAGCTACCATAGTTGTCGGAGGACTATCAGGTGGCACCTCCGTGTTTGATAGAGTCTTAATCAGCTTTTGGCGATGTTCCCGGGAGGAAGAGAGTAAACCCCAGATTGAGACTGGTGCTGGAGTTCTTTCAAGTTACTTTTGGACCAAGTCTCCGCTGTCGCTCGGTTCCTTTGAGGCAGCTGAGTAGTAACTTCTAGTTCAACCGGGGCTGAATTTTCTTGAATAGGATCATCCCAAACAAATTCTTCTAGTTGAGTTCGATGTGGAATGTTTCCTCAGAGGTTGGCCGGTTGGTAAATTCGGCCACTTTCTGTCACCTAATTGACTGTATCTTCCCAAAGTCGCTGGTTTTCACCTCATAAATCTGCGAATCCTTCACCAACTTTGCGCTTGCCCGCTTTGATGGCTTCTCTCTTCTGTCTCTCATTCTGATCTTCAGACCACAAGTCTGTCAAGCTGTCTGGAGTTTTTTGACTGCTGATCTCAATTGTTTCCAACTTTGCTTTCAAACCCATTACCTCAAAATCTAGCCAGAAAGACTGGTCTAGCATGGAATTTATTGACCGTCCACACTTCATCACGGCCGACTCGGATGTCAACAATCTCATCTTCGTTCCATGTGGTTGCCTGGGGAATCGGTGACCAGAACCGATATGTTGGAAGAATGTGGAAATGGCGCGGATGGTCGCGGGAGAGATTCTCCGATAATGTATGCTTGAGGAAACCAATCGTGATCCCTGAAGACAGTTTCGATGGCCTGACGGTTTCCTTCTTCAGGAAGTTGAGTTAGTGAGTAGCTGCCTGAAGAGTTGTGATGAATTTCTCCGTTTCTTCGGCTCGGATAATCTTCAGATTCCTAATATAAAGCTGGGAGTGAAACCGTGTCCAGAGGGTCAGCGCAGATTGCCACCTCTTCGACTTGGCTGATATTGAGACCTTCCGATGTGCAAATGAACGGCTTGTCATGAAATTATGGGACAATGTACTGGCTCGAGTCCCAAGAGATTAGCAAAGAAGTGAACAATGCTCGTTGGGAATATTCCCACTCCTGGTCATTCATGGCCTATTCTTCTTCTTTAACAAGGTCACCCCATTTGAGTTTGGGCTTCTGTTTAGGATTTCCGATGGCATAGATTTCCAGGTCCTCCGGCACTGGGACAAAGGGTCACTACAAGAAAATGGGCCATTCCCAGCATTTGTTGAAATGCCAAAAAAAGTCACTTTTCCCGGCATCTGTTGAAATGCCGGAAAACAAAAGTGCCGGAAAAAGTACTATTCCTGGCATTTGTCCAAAAAATGCCGGTAATAGTTAAATTTCTGAAAATTCTTTATTTTATACTATAAATATTTTTGTTTGACCTTTACGAACCAAATGTGTGCTAGCACAGTTGGTAGTGCGCGCGCGCGAGGGGTTGAAGGCCACGGGTTCAATTCCTGGGGCGAGGAATTTGTCCCCAATTTTGCTTGCCACATGTGCGCCACGCGGGGCGCCACGTGGGTGCCATGTGGGCACCAAGCGGCTGCCACGTGGCCCCCACATGGGTGCCACGTGGCATTTTTTTCCCTAATAAAATAATCGACTTTTCTCGGCATTTGTGACGACTTTTTCCGGAATTTGTTAGTTTTAACGACACGTGTATAGACGGCATATGTAATAAATGCCAGTAATGCTTAAAAAATGCCGGTAATGCCCTTTTCCGGCATTTGTGGTGGCTTAATGCCAGTAATAGTGAAACTTGGCGTAGTGGGTTTTGGTTTGGCAACTGGCACGATGTACAGGTTTGATTGAACTGAGCAGGGTTTTGGCTTTTTGAAGTGGAGCTGAGGGATATTTGGTTGATCTGAATATTTTGTTTGTGGTCAGGCAAGGGATTGGAAATAGTATTGGGTTTTTGCTTGGGAATTGTGATGGTTCCGTCATCAAAAAAGTCTTGGACTATGTGTTTGAGGCGGATACGGTTGTTGGTATGATGGCCAGACATTTGGTGGTAAGCACAGTAGACGTTTGGATTGTGGTTTGCGGAAAGCTCTTTGGGTGGATCAAGAGGCCTGATGGCATTTTTCTCAAGGAGCTTTTTGTAAACAGTGGTAAGGGAGAAAGGGAATTGGTAAAATTCTCTTCTTGGCCAGGGATGTGTTTTGGAGAGGTGGTGACTAGAAGGCTATTTGGTTAACTGGTTCTGTTTTGAATGGCTTGGGATTGGAGGAACTAGCTTGAGCTTGATTATAGGTGTTGGGCCCGAAAAGGGTATTGCTATTACCAGAGTAGACTCGCTTAGGCCGTGAAACATATTCTCCTTTGTCAAATATGCCAGTGCGGATTGTGTCTTTAACAGTAAGGCCAGCTTCATAAAAGGTTTTGAAGTCGGCGAAGGTCTAAAAGACCACTAGGAGTTTAGAAAGTCCGGTTCCAAGTTCCGGGTGATAATCCTCATCTATTCCTTCTCTGAAGGCCTGTCTATCATCTATGAAGCCTTTCCTCTCCAGCGTTTGACAAAGTCAGCGAAAGATTCATTCTTTCCCATCTTCGTGGATTCTAACTCCAGGATGGTCATTTCCAGTTGGATATTGTAGTTATATTGAGCCACGAATGCTGCCCCAATGTCCTCCCAAGTCTTCTTCTTTGAATTGTCTAAGTTCAAAAACCAATGGAGGGCAGGTCCCATCAGAGTTTGCTAGAACATCTGAGCCATGGCGTTCTTCTCCACATCATACATGGATAAGGTACCCACGTATGTTTGTAAGTGCGTTTTCTAATCACCGCTTCCGTCAAACTTGTTCCAGTCAATTGGTTTGAACTTGTCAGGCAGTTTAGCATTAGGGAACAGGCATAGTTTTTCCATGTCAATGCCTATAGCTGCGATCTTCTCTTGTTTCTGGACTGATTCCTCAAGTTTGGCTACCTTAGCCATCATGGTTTCCATCTTCGAATGATTCTGATTATTTGATGATTCCCCAGGCATTGCAGAGAAGCGAGAGGTTATGTCATGAATCATGATCATCATCTGAGCTATTTGCTTGTTGTTGGTGGCTCGTTGCTCTTCCAAAGCTTCCTTAAGAATCTGAACCTTGGTTTTCTCTGTTTGTTTTGTGGTCTTGGCTATAACTGAGAGGCTAGCTGACTGTTCTATTCTTGACTCAGTTCGAATTAATAGCTGTTGGGGAGTTCGAGCCCAACCAGGTGCAGACGTGCTCTTGTTTTTGCCAATGGTTATGTACTGATGGTATGAACAGATTAAATTATACTTGTATATGCAATGAATGAATGAGGTTGCCTACGTATACTCATAGAGAGGAATCAGGCTGTAACGTAGTTCGGGACTGCAATTTGGCTCTCAAACTTTATAAAAAGATGTCTTGTTTTGCATTGATCATCCAAGCATGGAGTGATACAAAAGGGTTCCGATGGACGAAAAACTGACTCGATAAGCAAAGTACAGGTTATTACAGACTCGATAAATAACTAGTACAGAAAACAACAACAGACTCGATAAGCAACTGCAACACACTCGATAAGAGACTCAGACTACAGAAACAACATTCTGACCAGGCAACTGATGATAGCTTTTATTCCAAAAGGGCCTTTGACGGCTTGATCAGATCTTGTTGTAGTGCTAACTTCCAATTGTTCAGGCTGTGACTTCATGGGATAGGATGAGTTGGGGTCACCGGGCTGGATGGTGAACTGGCTTTACCTACCTTCTGCTTTCTTTCCCGGGCTCTAGCCTCTTCTTCCTGCTATTTCTCCCAAGCATATTGTTCTTTGAGCTGGTGGGGGGACATGCCCTCGTCATTGCGAAGGCAATCCTCGTAGCAATCATCACAGTCACAATCGTCCTAGTACTTATGGCCAGTGACTGGGTCAGTAAAGTAGTATACTGGGTTACCCTCATTGTTAATGTACTTGACTAGTGGCATAGTGCAGAAGTCTCCGTCATCGTCTTTGTACGTAATAGTAATCTTGTCTAGAAGCACCCTTGGGCTGCTGTTTGGCGTGATATAGAACTTCCTGCTTGGATGGCTTTCAATTTGTCCCACTGATTTGGTGTGTCTAACTGATTGGGTTTGATGATCTGGTCAACCTATTTGTAGAGCTTTTCACCTTCAGGGGTCTTCTCCTCAAGCTTGGGGGACTTGCATTCCTCAATGATCCAGACAGGGGCGTTGTGGTGAGTGGTGAAGGTAGGCTTGAGTTTCTTGTTGCTTGGTTGGTCAACCATTGTTTTCCGACAAAAGGAATACTGGTTTTATTTGGAAAAAAGTAGAGCCTATTTGCAGTGACATTTTTGAAAAACAAAATTTTTGGGTAGTCAGTCTAACCAGAGATTATTGGGGCAATCCCCAGGTGAGTAGAGTGATAACCTAGGGTCAATCTAATTTGTGTATGCATGTAAAATGAGAGAAGTATATACAAAAGCAATAGACAGGTAGCATGGTATGTGCAAAAGCGGTAAACAGGTTACATGCTGACAGGATAAAGGAAAACAGTAAACATGTGGCAGAATATATCACGTACTCCTACCCTGTGGGTCCTGTCGTAGGTTGGAAGGTTCTACGGCTATCTATATGCAAAGGCCGGTTTTGGCTTAGGGGGTTCCCCAGACGAGAGCCAATATTTGCCTCCCCTGAGCCAAGAGTACTAACGTGGCAAGGGTAGTAACGGCAGATTGACTCATCATCATCCAAGGTTGCCGAGAATCCTGGGATGTCCTAACACCAGCAAGCTGGGTAGGGTAACCAGAACGCAGCGGCGGGGCTAGTAACCATGCACATACAGTGCAAAAGTTTAACAATAAAATCTTTTCAAAAACCCACAGATATTTTTCAAGTTTGGCTCGCTTTTTAAATTAATCAAAACCTTGAAATTTTACGCAGGCAAACAACTGAGAAAGCTTCAGTCCAGATTGATCGAGCTCTCACCCTGACATCATTCCTTTCTCCTACAGCGTGAAGCATGTACTTTATGTCAAGCTTTCAAGGGTCGTTTTACAAGTGTAAAATGTCAAAATAAAGATTAATTTAAAAAACATCGATCCCCAGCAGAGTCGCCATTTTGTGGACGGTGCCACTTTTTTTGTTTGGTTTTGAAAAAGGGCGATCTGGCAAAAAGGAAAATTTAGAGTCGCCACCCGAGATTTAATTTTCGGAAAATGTTAGGTAACCGAGAAACCGTTTAGAAAAATAATGACTCTTTTGCCGCTGAAAAAGGGGGTTTGGGTCTGCGAAAAATAGAGATTTGGGTTCAGGAGCCAGGTTACCCACGAGGAAGGTTTTGTTCGAAAAATGCACCCGCGTGCCCGGAATTTTCCGGTCTCTACTAAATATTTGTGGGATTTTTTTGAAAAGATTTTATTAAATTTTTTTTTTACATAAACAATAGCAATAGATAACATGCTCAAAAGAAATAAATAATGATAACAAATCACGTAATACACAATCAAATACATAAATGAAAGAAAATCAACCAAGAGGTGATGTAAATGCAAAAACAGAAAGTAAAGGGGGTCAGCTATAGGACTCTGGGGGGGTGCTGCACAACCAAGTGCTGTGCAGCCTCACAGCGAGGCCGCGCCGGCCACGTTCCGGCGATCCGAGACGTTCACCGGATAGCCCTCGTCGAGTAGTATAAGTGTACCAAAAATCAACTTGATCGAATATCGTTACGTACCTAATCGGAACACAAATAGATTGAAAAAAATGGGTTTATTGATTTGGATCCAGTGTTTATGTACATTTGTGTTCCATTTCATTTCAATCTATTTGTGTTCCGATTAGGCACTTAACAATATTCGGTCAAGTTAATTTTTTACACACTTATAGTACTCAACGAGAGGTATCCGGTGAACGTCTCGGATCGCCGGAAAGTGGCCGGCGCGGCCTCACCGTGCGTGCACAGCACGCTGCACAGCACTTGGCTGTGCAGCACCCTCCCCAGCTTCCGTCAGCTATAACTGAACCCCCCTGGTTTTTCCAAAAACAGAGCATCGCGTTCAGCAAAATATTTCTCCACTGATGCCGTACGGCATCCAAAACCATACCGCACTGTGCATTCTAGATGCCGTACGGTGCCTTTGTACACTATGTTTTTCCAAAAATTTTCATTTTCATCCGATTGAAACCAGCCTGTTTTTGGTATAAAAACCATGTTGTTTATCAATCAAAGTACGTTTAGAAAATGATTTTGATGGATGAATGTACCTCGTTTTAGGGATGGCACTTCGTGACAATGGAAAATATCACGTGATACCTACCCGAGTGGCTCAAGCCTTACTGAAAAATCTCCTTTCGGGACACAAGAAAAAGCTACAGAGCTCTCCTAAAGCCCCATGGAAACCCCCCTCAGAAGATTTTTATTTCAATTGAACACGGATTTTATACCTCGAAACGACTTTTATGGAAGAATGAGATTAGTTGGTTACAGAAAATTGGCACTGGACCTTTGGGTTTTTGTGAAGCAAAGTTTTTGCGTAGTTTGGGGAACTGTGGATGAGTGTGAGTATAGTGACGGGGCTTTGAAGGTGGAGTGATTTCACTAGGAATTTTCAGTTGGTTTGTGTGGGTGTGCTCTCTCTCTCTTTGAAACCGTTTGGTGATTTATATAGGGAGAAGGTTCCGTACTTCCCTCCCATGAGTGAGATTCTCACGGTAGAAAGGTGGGCTACAGGCCTAGGTTGTGGCGTGTTGCGCATTTGTTCTGAGCTGCTGGAGCGACCGGGGAATCATGGAATTTGACAGATGGAGTCGTACGGTGTCCGAGATGGATCGTACGGCGTAAGTAATATCATTGCACGATGTATATGGAAATTCAAGCCTCACGGTTTGGGAGATGAGGCTGTATGGTTCAAGGTTTTGACCCATGGGATCGTCTCAAGGTATATTCCGTGTTTCGTGTTCCTTTTTCATCATTGGAGATGCACAAGTTGTTAAAAATGGGGTGTCTACACTTTCCTAAAAGTTGCAAGTTTTAAGGATTACATTTGAGAGTTTTAAATTCGCAAAAGGATCTTGGCCCTTGGTAGATTCTCCGCTACATATTTTTCAAAAGAAAAAGTTGAGTCTCTAACGAGTAGTGCTAATGGCGTAATAATGACTGGTGGAATGGCCGAAGTAGTGCCAGATGACGGCAAGGGCACGGTGGTTGGGTCGGTGTTTGAAGCAACGGCAGGCATGGCCCCAACCGTGTGCAACACCGTCGATGAGATAACAGTAGGTGAGAGAGGCAGTCGAGGATTTTGGACCTCCATAAGGGACGGAGAAAGGAAAAACTGAGAGGAGGAGAGAGAGAAACACCGGTGGAGATGAATGGCAGTGGGGAAGTTTTGATCGAAGAAAATAAAGAGAGAAAAGTTGGTTTGTGGGAGGAAGGAGTGAGATAAGTTTGAATGAGAGGTTGAGGGCGAAAAATCGAAGCTTTGGATTATAAATCAATCTTCAGACTTTTCGATTTCCATCGGCCGACAAATCGATCCATTGGCCAGCACATGAAGGAGCTTTGAGCGGTCCAACGAAACCGTACGTCTTTGCCTTCCCTCAGCCGGCAAATTGTTTCAGTTTCCTAACTTCCAAGTTTCCTTTGGCCGATATATCAATCCACTAGGAAACATTTCAAGCTCCGAGACACCGCTTCAAATCTCCTGGCACTTTAGCTTCCTTCGGCCGACAAATCGATTACTCGGCCAGCAAATGATTTATTCAAAATTCACACTTTTATTCAACAAATCTGCTGGTAAATCAATTCAGCACCCACCACATTAGTTTGCCTAGAGCACAATTTTGAGCGACGATCAAAGATAGAATTCAGTGTCAACACAGTCATGTGCCAGCAAAATTGTAATAATGTTCAACACATCAAATCTCCCCTGGGCTAAAGTAGGGATGATCATGAAAAGTGAATGGCTCTGCCGTTTCCAAACAAGGGCTAACATACCGTGTAGTGTTCTACCCCCAAATACAAAGGGACCCGAAATGTCAAAGCAACGCATCACCAACAGCTTCAAGCTCAGTGTCAATCAACAACACGCTCTGTATCAATAGCCCCGAGCTTAGTGCAAGTTCCTATTGAAAGCTCCGTGCGTGTCTCTATCAGTAGATTCGTGTTCATTTTCAACGAACTCAGTATCTATCAGCAACGCCAAACGTCCACCATTCAAAATCAACAACACGCTATACGCGTATCTATCAACCATGTGCAAATCATCTGCATGATCTTCCCCATTTTGTCATGTTATTTTGATGACGTACATTTGTAATTTTTCTAGGAGAGGGAATATAGAGAGAGGTGGGGAAGAGAGAGAGAGAGAGAGGAAGAGGACTCGGGAGGAGGATTAGAATGAGACGGGTCTTTTGTGAGGTAGGTGAGAGGTTTGAGTATTTATGTCCAAAATAGGGAGATAGAAGGTGTGTTTTATCTTTTTGCTAAATCAATATTGAAAACAATGTCTTTATGTTTGATTGTGAAAGATTTCCTTGTCCTTCCTTTCAAAAAGGCAAAATATGTGTATTTATGACTTATTTTTCCAAAAAGAAAAAACCCTTGTTTGTATCATTAAATTGTGGAATAGTTGGAGAAAAATATCAAATTTTCTGTACTTTCCGTTTTGATTTTGTTTTTGCTTCCAGAAATTGATATTGTCTAAAGGAAAAACGACTGCAAAACTTAAGTTCAACAAAATAAAAGCCTAACATTTATACATTAAACTACTTATTGAGAATCCATCCCTTATGAAAATATAAACATGTATTGCCTTACACGCAACATTTGATCCAATCTTACTTTTTTTTTTTTTCTTTTTGAAAAGTCATATATATTACCACTGAAAAACAACAACTATGGGGGGAGATCTTTACAGAGGGTGGAATCAAAATTGGGCGGTATACAACCCGTAGGAAACAAAATTTTCCTAGCTAAGTATCTAGATGCTAGCCAATGAGAAGCCTCATTTGCCTTCCTATTGCACCATGTGAATTTCCAACGTAAAGATAGAGCCCACGCCTTGATATCTTCAATGAGGGCGCAAATTTCCCGGGCCCTTAGATATCAGGGTCAGTTAAGCAGTTGATGACGGCCATGGCCGGCCCTGACATTTTAGGGGCCTAAGACAAACTTTGAAAATGGAGGCCTTAAAAGTACTAGCAAAACTAAATATAAAGTCGATCAACACCGTTTCAAAACTACATACACGTATTTAACACGAAAAAACCCAAAAAATACATTATACTATAAGAATCAAAAGCATCGTCCACCATCATCACTTGAAAATAACTCTTCTTGCAGTTTTAGCAGCAAAAGTACTAATCAAGCTCTCACAATCAATCTCTTCAGCCATCTCATTTTCAATTGATAGGATGGCTAATCCATTTAACCTCTCTTGTGACATAGTTGAACGAAGATAAGACTTAATCAACTTCAACTTTGAAAAGCTTCTTTCTCCAGATGCAATTGTAACGGGAATAGTCAATAGTATTCTATAAGCGACCCATGCATTTGGAAAACAACCCTCCATCCGTTTCAGATAATTGAGCACTTCAATTGGTTTTGTTGTCTCTTGCGGTAAACGATGTATCAAGATTTTCAATTCTGAAAACAAATCTTTTCCATCAGTATCAGAAGCCCCTTCATTCTTCAAAACTTCTTCTAGATTGACACATGATATCATCAAACAATATTGGTCGGTCATAGACTTTAACTTCTTCATATCAAACAAAAAACCCCATGTTTTCTCATATTGTTGAAATTGCACGAATCTACTTTCAAGAGAAGAAAGAGCTTGATCGATAATGAATAGAAAATAATTAACTCTAAATGATTCTTCAGCTGATAAACTCACCTCTTCACCAACAGTCTCATCGAATTGTTTCTTTCTGCGGATGACTCGTTTCTCATAAAATACAGGCTCAGTTTCCATCTTTGATGCAATTTCCTTGGCTTCAATTATGGCGGATCCACTTTCTCTATACCTCTGGAAAAAGTTAATAAGCCCGTTCAATTGGTCAATAGCATCATCTATATGCATGTCTTCCTTTTGTAATGTCTTGCTTACAGAGTTAACAGCAAACAACAGAGTATGCCAAATAACCATGCTAACCAAGAATCCAAAATCTTGGATTTCGTATCTTGCCAAGGCATCAGCTTCACTCTTTGCACCAGATTCATCACGGGAATTCGCCAATTCAAGTAAAGCATCTCGTATTTCTGGAGCTTGGAACCTTATGGCTTTAACACTTTCTACGCGACTTTCCCAACGCGTTTGTGATAATTGTTTAACGGTGAGACCCTGAACGTTCTCTTTCAAAATTTGCCACCGCTTGGGAGAAGCTGAAAACAAACAGTATATACGTTGTACAACTCCAAAAAAAGATGTAGCTTTATTGCAAGAATTGGCCATATCACAAAGCACAAGGTTAAGACTATGGCAACCACATGGGGTGTAAAATGCTCTAGGATTTTTGTCGAGTAGTCTTTTCTGAACACCTTTGTGCTTACCTTTCATATTAGATTCGTTGTCATATCCTTGTCCTCTTACATCACCAATGTCAAGTTCAAGAGTGGCCAAGACTGCTTCAAGTTCCTCAAAAAGTCCGGATCTTGTTGTATCTTCCACCTTCAAAAATTGTAGAAAGAACTCTTCCACTTGAATTGTAGTTGTTAAAACATTCACACATCGTACTACAAGAGACATTTGTTCTACATGACTTAGATCTGGAGTACAATCAAGTATCACAGCAAAATATTTTGCATCTTTGATCCTTCTAATCATTGCACTTTTGATGTCATTGGCCAACATTTGTATCAATTCATTCTGAATCTTGTGACCAAGATAATGGTAATGAATCTCACCATTTAGTATTCGTCGAAGGTGCTCTCGCATTGTCGGGTCATATTTGGCCATCATTTCAATTATGCTCAAGAAAATCCCATTATTCTTTTGGTAAATCTTCTCATTCTCCCCTCGAAATGCTAAGTTGTTTTTAGCAAGTATCTTCACAGCCTCAATTACCCTTTCTAGTACCCCTTTCCAATGTAATTTCTCTTTCTTGATTTGCTCTTCCACACTTTTATCAATTGTTTCATTCGTTCGCAATCTTCTCTCCAATTCAATCCATTTGCTCATGCAAAAAATATGCCCATTACTAGCTTCATGACTCTTGAGCCTTTGGCCAAGATTATGCCAATCATTTAATCCATTAGTAGCCAACAACAAAGTCTTATTTTCATCCTGAGCAAACAACTTGCAACAAAAGCAAAATACTTTGTCCGAAACATTTGTATATACATGGCAATCTACTATCATGGATTCTCTCCATTAGACAAACGACGAATGTAATGAGAAGATGAAAAACGCCTACCCGAACTATCCATGGGAAAATTAACTTCATCCCTCCTTAAAGGACCTCTTTCTACTATGAAGTCGATGAACTTTTGATCAATTTTTTCCCAATTACTTGGATCATCAATATTCATAGGCCCATATTCATAACTCATGTCTTCATTTTGACTCTCGTCGGCCGTTCCTTCTTGACCACTATGGCTTACGCCCTCATTGGGTTCCTCGTGCTCTTCAATCCCCAAAATCTCTTGTTCTTCATTCCCCAAAATCTCTTGTTCTTCATTCCCCAAAATTTCTTCTACTTCATTCCCCAAAATCTCATGTTCTTCATTCCCTAAACCCGAACTCTCTTCTTTCTTTTTATTACTCAAAAACTTGTCAAGAGACCCCGCTTGAGATTGTATCAATGCATCCACTCTTTGCTTCTTTTTTCTTTTTTCATGTCCAGACAAATACTTTCTAACTCTAGGCATGATTATTTCAAATCTGCAATTTTCAAAATTTCCATTATCAATTTTGCAATTTATTCTATATTTCTATCATATATGATATATATCATGGATGTAGGATGCTTCATAGGACAACAAACCTACGCCTTGGGTAATCACTAATCAGAGATTCAGAGTAATTAACATACGAATCCCATACCTTTATGGGAGACCCATAAATCAATTCACAATACAAAGAAATTGAGACTCTCTAAGTTAATCAGAGACATTAAGAACAAGAAAAAATGAAAGCATTTCTAAAACTATTTAAAAAATGGTTGTATTCACAGCAAAAAAATAGCCCTAGATCTTAATTTTCAAACTAATAAGAATATACTGATCAAAAAAAAAAAAACTAATAAGAATATGAGAGAGGATGATTACTTTTACTGCTATACAAAACTATAAGGGGGCCTCCGGGCTTCGGGAATCTGATCGGAATCTCTACGCCAAACCACAAGGTCCACAATCTTCGTTTTTTTATTCCTTTTGTCTCTCGCTTTTCGTTTTGCTGTTTGTTTTTTTGGAACCGACTCACCAAAACTAATAGTAGCAAATGCTGCAAATACATATTGGGCCTTTCACCTTTGGGCCCCTTGGCCGCGTGAGTAGTTGTTCGGCCGCTTGGGTAATTGGGTTATAACTCGTAAAATGGGCTTCAATGCAGGAACAAAAAATGGGCCTACATACTTGGTACCAAAAAATATTAGGGGGCCTTATTTTTTCATTTTTTTGGGGGGCCTAAGACGCCGGCCTATTGGGCCTTAGCCCAGGGCCGGCCCTGATGACGGCTAAGCAGTCAGTTTCGAAGATGGCGTCAGTCAGGTTGTGTTCTATTGCCAAAGCGCAGGCTATGCGGAGGGCCCATGCTTCAATGAAGATAGCTGAGGAGGCAACCACTCTACCAAAACGCCACATTTGAGTGTGTCCTCTACTACCTCTGGCTAGGACGCCAAAGGCAGCCATGCTGCAAGTAGAAGAAAAGGCTCCATCAGCATTGAATTTGACAACCCCGGAAAAAAGGCTCCTCTAACCTTGGGAGGATGTGCACTAGGATTCCTTGGATTGGTTACTTCAAAGATAGCTTGAATAAAGTCAGAATTTACCTTAGAAGCTCGCAGAATGATCTCTTTTGGGTTTGGTTTGTTTCCGTAAAAAACAAAGGCATTCGTAGCCTTCCGGATGGCCCAGCACGGTTGAAAATTTTCGCCCACCACTTGTTTTGGAGTTTCTTTAGCAAGATTGCCACATAGTAGGTCTTCCATCCATCTATCTGCAGCTGTAATGGGGGTATCAAGAGTCCAAAAGGTCTTTCCCCTACTGAACCAAACTGCTCTTGTTCATGGGCAGCGAAAGAGGATATGCTCAATAGTTTCACTTTCAGAATCACGATGGGGCATAGGGGACTGGGGCTACATTTCCTGCTATGAAGATTCTATTTACAAGCTACCCAATTTTTAATGCCTTTCCACATGAAGAATTTAATCTTGGGAGCTGTGGGAGTAGCCCAAAGGCGAGACCGCATTGAATTTGGAGGGTTGAAAGAGGAAGACGGAACTGTCGATCTGGTGGGATTTGACTTACGAGCCTGAAAATATCCAGACTTAATAGAGTATTGTCCTGAGTTTGAATGAATCTAGACAAGGCTATCGTGGCCCTTGTTAATGCTCGTTGGGGTTCTGATAATAGCTTGAAGGTCATCTTCATTAACACAACTTTGAAGTTTATGAATGTCCCACGCTCCATTGTGCTGCAAGAGAAAGTTTGATACCCATTTCCATTGACATCCAGCAGGGGGAGAGGAGAGTTTTCTGTCACTTGGAAGATTGGGCACCCAATTGTCCTCCCAAAAGAGGATGGACCCACCGTTACCAACTGACCATTTCAGCCCTTCTTGCAGGAGTTTGCGGCCCTCTAGCAGGCTAGTCCATATCCAAGAAGGAGTGGCTCCTTTCCCTACCTTCAAGCACGATGAGTTAGGGAAATAAAAGCCTCTAATTAAGCACACTGGCCCACAGAGAATCAGGATTTTTGAGAAGCCTCCAGAATTGCCTTCCAAGGAGGCCATCATTGAAGGAGCCAAAGTCCCTTGAAACCCATTCCACCCAATCCCTTCTGGTCTGTCATCTTGGCCCATGAACCCCAGTATATCTTCCCTCCATTGCCTCCATTTTCCCATAAAAAATTGCTAATAATAGAGTTTAGCTGAGCGCAAGTAGATTTGGGAGCTTTAAAGCACATGAAGGGGTACATGGGAATGGTTTGTAGAACGGATTTGATAAGGACTTCTTTACCTGCTTGATTGAGCTTGCGGAACTAAATGTCAAATATTGGGTAAAAATCCCTAAAAGCATTGAATTTTATCATGAATAATGTTAGAACATGTGTATCAATGAGTTTTTAGCATTTGCCAGTGTTTGAAAAAAATTCATGAGTGTGGTGTCCGATTCCCATTACACGTTGATCGATACTCCCGATATCTGTTAGTCACGAATGTGACCGTTACACCACTAATACTGAGATTTAAAACCTTGCGCTCGACACTCTAATCCCCAGTTCTAAGGTGTTCCTTCATCCCTTAAAGAGTTCCACAAAGTTCATAGGGCTTTCCACACTTCATCAAAGCATACGAAATACCATTTCATCATCGGGATTTCTCCAAGGCCGGGGCTTAAATGTTTACAAAGCCAAATTAGGGTGTCTACACTTTTTGTCAATCCCTTCTTGTTTTCCGATTGATCATTTTGTACATGTACACATGTTTTTTAGGCTTAATTTTTCCTACAAGCATGGTTCAATATTTCTACTTTCATGTTAAATTTGGGATATTATTTCTCTCTTGATTCGCTTTGTTAATTAATATCGGTCTGATGGAAAAAATGCATTTGGTTTCTGGAATTCAAACTCAGCACAGGATGAGGAAGATAATCCTGCCATTCAGCACGACTTTGTACTTTGTACATGTATTTGCAAATTTTCGTTAGTGATATTTAATATTCTTTATGGTTCACTTTTCGTGTAAATTGGGTGACTTGGGCTAAAATTATATGCTAGGTTATATTATTGATTTCGCTGTAATCTCAGTCTCACTGATTAATAAATTTTTTCTCGAGAAAAAAAAAAAGAAGACTGTTGGTTTATTTCCTCTGGAAGATGATTGATGAGGTGGGTTTGTTGTTGGGTTTGCTCTAGTGTTTGAGTTGGGAGATAGTTTCCTTTAGTGTTGAGTGATTTAGCTATTTATTAATAGTTTCTATTGTCAAGCTTCAGGTTACCCTCTGTATGATGTAAGTCCACGGAAACATGTCTTTAAACAGAAATTGTTCATTGGGCTTGGAGAAAGTCCCTGATGGCCTGATCCTCGATTGCTTCGTGGATTTCATTAGATCCGTTTCACGGAAAATTCCAAGCCGCCCCTATTTTTTGTGGGGACTTTCGTCCAAACCTCATTTTGTCTTTTACGCTTAAATAAGTTCCATATGCGTGTTGAGGGGTTTTCCTATTCAACAAGGTATGCCGCATGTCACATCACATGCTTTTTCCTGAGAGCATTTATATCCACATGCATGGTTTTCTCTCTCCTCTCTCCTCTATCCGTCCTTCTCTTCTTCTTCTCTCTCTCTTTTTTTTTTCTCTCTTTCCCTTTTTTATTTTAGATTTAAAATAAAATAACTTTTTTTATACACATTTATTTTTTATAAAATTATATATTTGAAATTTACTTTCAAACAAGATCTATTATGAATATGAAATTTTATATAGGTAAAAAAAAGTTTTTTTTGATACAATTCATACCTATTCTAAATAATTCACATCCCCCCAAATAAAAAACCTCACATCTTTCAAATGCAGACACAACTCACTCTTCAATATACACAATTCATACCCCAAAAGAAAGAATTCACAGACCTGAAATGCAGAATTCACCCTTCATAAGTCACTCTCCAAAATATAAAATTCACACCCCAAAAAGAGTGTACTGTTAAGGGTGTGAATTATTGCAAGGGGTGTTATTGGGGGTATAAATTGTTACAAGAGGTGTGAATTGTGTGCTATTTGGAGGTGTGAATTGTCGTATGGGTGTGAATTGTGACTTATTTAAAAGTGGTGTGAATTCTGCAATTAAGGGATGTGAATTCTTTCTTTTTAGGGTGTGAATTGTGTATTTTAGAAAGTGAGTTGTGATGTGTGAATTATGTATTTCAAGTCTGTGATTTTTTTCATTTTGGAGGTTGTGAATTGTTTAGAAGGGGTGTAAATTAGTATTAATTAATGGGTATAAAATAACATTTTTTTACATGTACACAATTTCATATTCAAATGGGATCTTATTTGAAAGATCTCATCAAGTAGATTTCAAATATCTAATTTTTATAAAAAATATTTGTATATAATAAAAGTTATTTTATTTTAAAATATAAAATAAGAGAGAGAGAGAGAGAAAGTAATAATAGCAGAGAGAGAGAGAGCCGAAAAGGGGAAGAGAGAGAGAGAGAGAGAGAGAGAGAGAGAGAGAGTAATGCAGCAGAGACAGCAGAGAAAATAATGATCCCATGGGCAGAGAAATTATCCTGCGTGCTCGCGTGGGGAGGACTTGAGTGATATGTGTTTAACATGGGGTGGGTTTGGAAGGGACGCTCCTGACAAAATAGGGCTGGCCTATAAGAACTCCTTTGTTTCATATGTCGATTTGAGAGCCTTTTTGTATACTCCCAATGTAGTTTGGTGACCAACCTGTTGGGTTCTGCCCCATTTAATCCTAACGACAATTCCTTTTGCACCGACCACGTACCGATGGCGTCGGGGACGCCGTCGTGGGTCCCAACCGATCAATCCGAGCCGTTCATCCTTCTCAAAATCGAATTCCGAGTGGGTCCACGCGGGAATCCAGGCAATCGCACAGCTGTATGAGCTCGATCCAAAATCACCCCCATTTCATTTGAGAAGGATGAACGGCTCGGATCAATCGGTTGGGACCCACAACGGCGTCCCCGACGCCATCGGTATGTGGTCGGTGCACCACGGTCTGTGCAGGTAGAAGGGTTCTAATCCTAAACCCCATGATCGATGAGGCACACGGCACACCCACCCGTCAGCCTTGTGTTTCTCAAGGTTTTGCCTTTCAATCCACGAGGCCTAGCGTGATGCCTAGAGGTGTCAAATGTGCCCCCAGTCCTCCTATTCAGTTTCGTGTCAAATGTACTTCATATTATGCCTAACTGGGCTTATTTACTAGTCGTGTCGTGCTGGTTCATTTTAGAATATGCGGCCCGGCCTATAGCCAATGGGAACGCTTAACTCCGTGCCGTGCCGTTCTCGTGCCCGTGCCAATTCGCACGTTGTGCGGTGCTAATTTGAGGTTCTTTTGTTTTTTAAATCAAGTGTTATAAAGACGAGAAAAAATCTTTTAGACCCACTTTTTTCCAGTTAGGAGTAATAAAATAAAACAACAAAATTAATGCCATCTTAATGCAAATGCAGAAAATATTCATAATAAAAAAAATTAAATTCAATTAGGATGAAATAAAGTTTGATATAAGCATACTTGTGAGGTGTTCAAATTAAGTTGCAATTGTGAAAAATGTAACATAAATGAAGCAAATAAACAAAAGCTATTGCATATATAATTCATTATAGCTTAAAAAAATGTCAATGATTTATCAAGAGGTGTGAATAGTATTTTGGGACATCTATTTTGGGATGGAGGGAGTATGATTTTTATTTATCTTCTTTATTTAATAAAACTCAACTCTCATTTACCCTAAAATCTCTCTCTCCCCTTAGTCATTCCCCCCCCCCCCCCCCCCTCCATTTTCTCTCTCTCCTCACCCACTCCCCACGTTTTTCTCCCTCCCTCTATCTCTCTCTCTCAATTTTTTTTTTAAAACAAAAAAATCTAGAAAGTTAGGGATGAGTGTTTAAGGCTTGTGAGATTTCAATATATTTGTATACAGTATAAATTGATGATTGATTGACTTACTAAAATGGTATATGCACCACATTAAATTTATAGATAGATAATAGATTAAGCATTCCTTATTTTTATTCGTGCCATGCCCATGCCTATGCCCGTGCTTTTCCGTGCCACTTGTCACAAAACACTGACCCAGCCTAGCCCACCTATAAGATCATTCCATACTGTACGTGTTGTGCCTGAGCAGTGTCGTGTCGTGCTCGGACTGTACCAGTGCTAGTCCAGTCCATTTGACACATCTGGTTATGCCCTTTCGGCTATAAAAGAGTGCAAGGTCAGTGTGCGAGACAGAGGTAGTGAGGCAAGAGAAGGGAGAGATCTAGAGAGAGTGAGAAAGAGGGAGTTGAGTTTATGTTATATTCTCATCTTTGTGTTGTGTGTGGTACTCACTGTCGCCCAACATTTGCTTGTGAGAATAACAAAACTAAAACAACTAGTTTTGTGTTCGCCAGTTGGTGTTAATCCGCACCATTGAGATGAAAAATGGAGGGAATATTGCCACCATTTTAGACGAGCTGTATACATGGATATAGACAGACCCTGGTGTGGTCTTCAAAGCAGAGAAAAACAAAATAAATTATAACACGAAAAAAAAAAGGAGAGAGAAGTAGAAGAAAGCATCATATATATATATGGAAAATTGTAGCTCAATATGTTGCTTAGACAAAGAAGAAGATAAATGGATATGATAAAGATGGTGGTGAGGGAGATATAGTTACAAATGGATAAAAAGTAAAGAAATGAAAAACTAAATTTCATGGATCCTTCCAAAAGAGCACGGCTAAATAACCATGTCGAATACCCAACACTCGAACAAGGGTATGAAATCCATGTCCGACATGTCTAGTTGCGCATTCACCTAGCAAACTTTCTTTGTAATCGGGTTTAGCATGAACTAGAGAGTAGAGACAAGAGAGTTGAAGAGAGATACTTTTTACGAATTGTTAGGTGACCTAGCAATGGAGGGGGGAGAGATGGATAAGTTCTTTTCAGTAAGGATTTTCACTTGAAACCAATCCCTCGTTAGGGCCGGCTCAGGCCCAAGGCTCATAAGGCCTGGGCTTAGGGCACTAAAAAAACTTAAGAAATGAGGGGTACACCCAAGATTTCTTCTACTAAGCTTGAGAAGGAGTATTTTAAGCCCAGTAAAAAAAACTAAAGTGCCCCAAAGGTTTGAAGGATGGATTTTTTATTTATATGGGATCCTCTAGTAGTGAATTCCCCAAGTTAGGTGATGTGGGACTAACAGTTTCTACCACAAAGGCACAAACACAAGAAAAGCCAATAAACACTACTTTGAGAGTAGTGCCACATTGGAAGAAATTGTAGAAGGATTGCATTCCACCCTATTAAATAGTGCGAGAGCCTCGGACGTCATATGTATCATTGTGCTTTGAGCTCTTTGAACATGGCAACACGTGTATGGAATGTGAATCACATGGCATTTATGTGATATTGATCTGATTTTTACAATAAAACTAAGATTAGCTCATTTCAAGATCTTTATTTTTATTTTTTAGTGTTCCCAGTTATGTTTCTTGTAACAAAACAGTTTACGTGGGGGCTATCTCAGTTCTTATAAAAATGATTTTGACCACTCATTGTTTTAAGGGTTACTCTAAAACCCAGCTCAATCGAATATGAATGAAATAATCATCTCTTGCCCCTCTCTCCCTCTTTCTATTTGCCCTAAATCTAGTTCGAAAGATAATATTTTCTCTTTTTAACATTGGGTTTAGTAGCTTATTTTATTTTATATATGTATATGAATTCATTTATTGATTAATGTTGTGTGTATCAGACTATCAATGTATCCTTTTTTCTCAGCGGCCGTTTTTTTTTTTTTTTTTTTCAACGGCTGCTCTGTGTGTATCAGTATATCATTTATGACTTTTTGTATCATGTTCAACAATACTTTTTGATAATCGACTGACTTTTTAGTAGCTTATTTTTTTAGTAAAACTTTATGTAGTTTTGGTTTTCTCGTATTGTGATTGTTGCTGAAAAATTTTTAGGACACAATTTCTAGATTAGGCCTAAGGCACTCAAAACCCTTAGGCCGGCCTTGTCCCTTGTAACGCCCCGCATTTTCGGGATACGTTATGGATTATTATTACAATTTAAAGTCGGTCTTAAACAGTAATAATAATAACCAAAAAAAAACATATAGATGATCTATCCTTCACAGATTAAAAAAAAGTAGACTGGGTGGACTCTATGGCTCCATACGTTCCTTGATCTGGTCGTGCTCCATGTCGGCAGCTCCTCCGGCGCTATATTATTCCTCCTGTTCATCGTGACAATCTAGCATAATACCAACATCGTGGTATTATGCCAGGGCAAACCGTGAGCGAGGACGCTCAATAGATACCGTACCCCAACATTAAACTAGCAATTCTAGAACAATATTGTTGGCAGGTAAATAGTTGAAAATCATTTATCAAAACGGTAAGTTCATGCGTGTCAATGCATCAGTATCACATCAAATCAGAGTGCAGCTTAAATAAAATCAGTATCTCGTATTATTTCAGAATCCAGAGTATAGTGTCAGTATCTCGTATCATTTTCTCATAACAGCATTCTTCTTCAAATTTCAACCATGTCAACATCTCACATCTCTCGAAAGTTATTGGCCCGTTCTACAACCCCGTTCTAACGGTCACCAACCTTTCCGTACGAAGGGTCGGCCACCCATAAACTGACTCCTGCAGTATGAGGTCCGCTAACTCCGCGTCACACACGACATAGTCCCGGCTACCCATATCACTGAATCCCCACCAGTTTGTTTATGAGGTCCGCTTGCTATGTGTTGTACTGAGTAAGTTCTAACCGTCAAATTCACCCGCGGAATTTGAGGAGAAACTTCAAACAGCACTACCGTATAGTTCCGTTGGGCTTTGACCACCAGTTCACCCCGGGGAACTGAGGCGGGACTCCAACAGCATCAACATCTCAACTTCCATCACATCAACATTTTCATTCTTATTTCTATCTCTTCCATTTAAAAACATTCAATCACTTTCTCGAAAAATGTGTCGAGTCGTATCGTCTTTGAAAAAGAACGTGCACATGCGTTAATTTCATAAAACAAAATCCTCCGTTTAGAATCGTTCAAGATGAACCTTCCGCTCGTAAACCGTCTTACGAAAACATGTTACTTAACGACAAAAGTTCTTTCTTCCGGGGATTTAAATCAAAACATAAGGATTCATTCTCGTTCTTGGATTTGCTGGCGTGTTTTAAGATTCGTACGTCGAATCGCCACTTGGTTTGTCTAAACCAAGAAAGTACCCTACTAGAAAACTCTAGTAGTTGAATCCGTTTGGCGTGTTTTAAGATTCGTTCGTCGAATCGCCACTTGGTTTGGGCTAAACCAAGAAAAAGCCTGACTAGACATGCTAGCCATAGATTCTATTTGTTAGTCTAAATAGATTAAGAATATTTATTCAATAATCCCGGAAAATCTCATTTCATTTGAAAAGCTCTTTTCTCAGAAAATTGGTCGGGCATTATAACTGCGTAAATTTGAAAAGTCGATTTTCATTCAGGCATTATAACTGGGTAATTTAGTTTCCCAAAAGTCCATCGAACATTATAACAGTGCATTTTGATAGTCAATTTTAATTCGTGCATAGTAACGACTAAGTGTGTTTTTTCAAAGTCTAATTGTTCATAAAATCACCAACATAATCACGTTTAATCATAATTGAGCATGTTTAAGCAAAATAATAACATAATCAATATGAACTAGTAAATACTAATCTAAGGTTAAGATAAAGTATCTACCTTAATTCCGATGATTAGTCGGAAGCCGATAAGCTAGTTGAATTCCGGCGGCGTAACGACTAGTCGACCTTTGCTCGAACGCTTTCTTGCTAACTTATTCTACCTTTCTAAGATCTAGGGGTGGTCGAGGGTGGTGGAGTGTGGTGGTTTAGGATGAGTTCCAAGAAGAACACTCAAGAACTCACTCAAGAACACTAGAAAGCACAAAGTGGAGAAGTTGGGAGGTTTTGGTGTGAAATGAAGCAAGGAGAGTGAGCTATTTATAGTGAAGCAATGAGGTTCACCTCCCCCAAAAATAATCACTAGCCAAAAACCCTCCCCACAAGTGTCCAAACAACCTTTTGCAAAAGCAAAAATTAGGTTTTAAAGACTAGTTTTAGGTTAAGAAATTCCCCATCAAATTTCCCACCAACTTAAAGATTAGTTTTAGGTTATAAGAAATTCCCCACCAAATTTCCCACCAACTTAAAGATTAGTTTTAGGATATAAGTAATCTCCCACCTAATCAAGGTTAGCTTTAATAAAATAAAATAAGAGTTGGGGATTTAGTAAGGCTTCCGGACGCAGTGTGGTGAAATACCCGGTGTGTGCGCGTTTATTTACGGCGCGAAAAGTATAATTAAACAGGTTAAATCTAATTCATTTAATCTAACCAAACCAAATTATAAACTATAATTATTTAAAAATAAAACGCATTAATAAATCGAAATTTTTTTTTTTACAAAATTTCGGGTTATTACATCCCTCGTCTCACATGCCTTGTAATGGTTGTGCGTTTATGTCTCACTTGTGCATTGAAATTCAATGTAAGGGCATTCACAATGGGCTCCCTAAATATTGCTCCTATGTTATATCCTAAGGTGTATACAGAAGCATAATTGGGGTCCACTTTTCACTCCTAGAGCTTGTTAAATTTAGAGAGGATGTATGCACTCAATGGGCTAGCAATAGCATTCTCTATTTTGTGGAAAAAAAAAATTAAATGTGGTACCCATACGTTAATAATTCAAACAGTTACAATATTTCAAAATCACTTATTTTTTTGCATCCTTCCTCGCAAAAGGAGGATTCCAACGTCTCCTTTTTTTTTTTTTTTTTACTGATATGAGCACCATATAGAACTTTAAATTCATGTCTTTCTTCTCCAAACGGTCAAAAAAACAAAAAAAAAAAACAATTTTTTTTCCCAGCGGAACCATTAAACCAATAAACCATCTCCAAATAGTAATGCCTGCACATTTTTTCCCTTCTACCCAGGTTATATATCTTTTGAAATTTTTTTCCAAAGGCACCATATTTCTTACCTTCAGTTGCATGATTGTTTAGAGATTTTTCTAACGTCAAAATTTTCAAATATTTCGTATTTAAAAATATATATTTAAAGACTTTGGCCCCACTTGGAGTTAGCCAGAAGTCTACCTAAATTTAACTATTGTGCTAGGAGTCAAGCTTAGGAGCCACTCTTAAAAGTTTGTATGGGGAGCCCATTGAAGGCAATATTTGAGCACATGGCTATGTAAATATTAGGAGCCTCACTTAAAAGTCATTTTGAGAGCTCACTGTAGATGCCCTAAGAACCTATTGCTATATGAAGGAATAACGTTCCCCTAGTCGGGGTTGAAGTTGGTACAATTTTTTTTTCTTTTGTGGATTTAATAGATGCCTCGGGGATTATAGCAAGTGACAGAGGATCAATGAAGAATTCGACTTTTCCTTTTTCTTCCATCCTATTTGGAATGAAATCGTTTGGACTAACGTTGAACATAGAACCTCCGTGAAGAAAGGTTGTTATGCTTACTGCAGCAAAGTGTCAACATCACCCACGGCTTATTTACCTCTTTGATTCCTAAAATATTAACCGTGTCTCAATTTCATCCCTAATGTTTCAATTGCTGACATTTAGTCCCTATCATTACAATTTTGTACCAATCATGTCCTTCGCTCTAACTCTGTTACTCCGGCTTGTCAAAACGAGGTGCAAATAAGTCTTTTCGCGTATTGAGTGAATTCATCAACCCTTGCAACAAAAACACACCAGAATATTTTCCCACAAATAAACTCCACCAAAACACCATTTCCTCCTCCGTTTAACTTCGCCGGACCGAGTGAACTCGCCACCCTCCTTGCACATGCTTTTATATCAGCAGAATAAGGCAAACAGGAGAAATTGGCCAATTAATGCTCAGTTTTCCAAAAGATTTTAGCACCCAGGTGCTAAAATCATGATATTTCAAATCAAAAAATTAAGTGGTTTCGTGTATCGTTTTTCTATTTTTTTCGCACCAAATTAAAGTACTCCTCGTGTACTTTAGTTTGGTGCAAAAAAAATCGAAAAACGATACACGGAACCACTTTATTTTTTGATTTGAAAAATCATGATTTTAGCACCTGGGTGCTAAAATCTTTTGGAAAACTGGGCCGGAAGTAAAACAGATCTCAATAGTGAATTGTTACAAATCTCGATAGTGACTTAGGGGGTGTTCCACTAAGGTAGTTTTGTTTTAAAACTGCCTTGGTTTTTGTGTTATGTGATGTATTGTGAGAGGATGACTTGTCTTGGTTTTTGAGAAAAACTAATTTTTGAAAAAAACTAGTTAGTGGAACATCCCCTTAGCTTGTACACATCCCTATCTGTATGTAGATTCAACGACGGCTGCGACAGTATCTTGGAACAGTTCGACTGTTACGACCTTCTTCATCGAATTGCCACAGCAGCCAAGAAGGAGATCCGCGTGAAGGCTTTGGTGCCGGCATTGCCTCTCTCTCTCTCTCTCTCTCTCTCTCTCTCTGTGAATTGGCTAATTGGGGTAAGAGATCTTGAAGCAAGCGTGGATGCTTCGCCCCATTCTTGTCGATTTGGAACAAAGAAGAGAGAGGAGGAAGTCGCCGATCGACTCTGGTGACTCTGCCACCATACGCATACTGTCACTCGTCTTCCCCCTTTGAGCTCGGGTATACCTTGATCTCCATTGTTGTTTGCAAAGTGCTTTGGTGGTTTGCTGGATTTGCTAGTGTTTGTCGATTGGTGTTTGTTCTTGGGTGTTTGTATATAGTTTATTTTGTCCTAATTTAATTGGGGATTTTGCTGTGATTTCTGTTTGTTGTTTGTTGATTACATTGAATATACCCTAATTTCGGGGTGTTTGGGTGGAGAGGGAGAGAGAGAGAGTGTAACAGAGAAAGGGTTGGGATTGGGAGGGTTTACATGAAAAGACTTGGTTGCCCCTCGTTTTGACGGACCGGAGTAATGGAGTTAGAGTGAGAGACTTGATTGGTACAAAATTGTAATGTTAGGGACTAAATTTCATCAATTGAAACATTGGGGATGAAATTGAGACGGGATTAATACCTTGAGAACCAAAAAGGTAAATAAGCCCATCACCCAGAGTGGAGGACGAACATGAACCATATGCTTTTTCACTTTGTGGAGGATGTTAAATTTCTTGCTGTTTCACCCAATCTTGCTTTAAGATATCAAATATCTTGTGGGCTCATTTTATGTCACACTCCCATGATGAGACTATTCTACGAAACCCATCATTTCAACCTCCCAAGGTCCCAAGTGCTAGCGCTCCACAAACCCACTTTTTGGTCTCCCATGGCTCAGTGGAAACTAGAAAACAAAGGGTACTACAGCCACTAGTCTTTGGATTTTCATGACCAAATATCTTTCACATGCCTAAGGGTAGTACAGCCACTCTTCGGATTTTCATAACCACATAGCTTTCACATTGCACTGGCGGCTTCACACTTAGGTGTGAGTTGTCATATGACCACCCAAAAATTGTTTTTTCTCTTATAATACATGTAAAAAATTTGTACGAATTTTAGATTACTCCATTCTTTGAACACCCAACCGAAATATAAATGAACACCCATGCAGAATTAAATGAACACCCACCTAATAAACTAGCTCACAAATCAATCCACTTTGACCAACCAAATTACATCCACTATAGCCCAATCATAGGCGGCTCCACAGATAAGAAAAGGTGATCAATTGAAGATGCTCTTTTTTTATTTTTTTATTTTGTTGTTATATGACATATAGTAATTTTATCTCATATTTTGTTTGAACACTTAGTCCTATATCGCAAACAAAACACTATCCAATCCAAGTTATTTACAATTGAACATCTATTACACTAGCTCAAAACAATGTACATATTTTAATGACTACTATTAGAAAAATAAAGAGAAAAAAAGAGTATCTATTGGTATCGTTATCGTGCAACTTCTCTCAGAACAACAATCAACTCATATCTCCAAAAATAAAAGCTTATGTTTAAAAAGATTCTTGCAAACGTAATAGCCAGAACCACATAATTTCCTACAAAAAAATGCTCCCGTATATATGCTCTGGTTTGATTTCACTTGGCCCAAAATATAAAAATTTGCTAAAAACAACCACATTTTATGTATTTTTGTATTTTTTGGATCTCATTATACACACTCGTATATGAATTTTTTTTTAATATATGATTGATTGATAGAGGTAATAGAGTTAAGGTGATTTTTGAACACCCTATTAAAAATTCCTAGAGCCGCCATTGTTTCACATGCCTAGAAATGTTAAAGCTTTTCCACCCAGTCATCTTTTCCCTGTCCTTCTCACTTCGTAGGTTCTTTTTCACTCTAGAATATTGTTCATAGTTGCAACGAATGCACAACTTACATTTGTCCAGCTTATACATAGCTTTGTCGGTATATATGGCTTAGCCGCACGATACCATGAAATAATGAGTGGTCTATTTTTAAGATTCGTGTGGCTGAAATATATTGCCGTTGAAAAAAAAAAATTGGTTTTGTTGAATGTTGAGGAATCTCGGACTTGGTTGGACAAGGCCTAGATTCAAGTATTCGTAGCCTCTTGTTAGGAGTAATCTATATGTGGTGGAACTTTAGTTTCGGTCTTGACATAGAGAGGTGGAACTCCCTTCAGATAGTGTTATGGTGTGACGGGGTAATGTTTCTTGACAAATGTGTTGCGGTATACCTGCACTTTTCAAAAAAAAAAAAAGAAATATATTCGGACAGTCAAAAGAGTTTGAGAACGTATGATCCCTTCTCATTGCTTTCTACCTTTACAAGTCCCATTAATTAGCATCATATTTACATCAGCTACTACGTTCTATTCATTCATCATCAACAACTTTAGCCATCTTTAGAAGCCACTCTCTCTCTTCCACAACCCTATAGACAGTCACATAATCACCAAGAACTTGATCAATTCTCATTAGTCATGTCATCACTGAGGTACTCTCTTATCTCTTTCTCTCTCTGTCATGGTACAATCAGAGTCTGTGTCATCAATTCTGTCATTAACTGCGTTCCCAATAGCCCTTACGGATCATATCAACGGTTCATTGTGTAATAGGATTTTGAACCTCTGATACCTCTGTCTTTCATCTCCTCGACAAAGCATCGGTCTCAAATAATTTTTTACAAGATCTCTGAATTTTATTTTACCCACCTCTCTTAAATCAAGACAGCTTACTTCATTAAGAAAAGCAAACACAAGCCCCCCCTCCCACAGAACTCTTCATGGCTTCTCTACACACATATTTCCACAACCCCAAACCAACCCCACATCCTCCAACTGAATTTCTCTCCCCAAGATCAATATTTTCCCCAAGAAAGAAAACAAATCTCCTATTTTCACACAAACCCACTGCACCAAAACTTAAGACAACTCTAAGATGCTCATCTATCACCAGTTTAACTCCAAAAGAGGAACAAGAAGAAACCCTTGAATTGGAATTCAATGGCGTAGACCGCCATGAGATGAGGCCTCTTAATGATGTTTGGAGAGATATCCAAGGGTGCAATGACTGGGAAGGGCTTCTAGACCCCATGGACTCTCATCTTCGCCGGGAAATTATCCGGTACGGCGAGTTTTCACAGGCTTGTTATGATTCATTTGACTTTGATCCTCACTCTAAGTACTGTGGTACTTGTAAGTACACGGGAGCTCATTTCTTTGAGAAGCTTGACATGGCGGATAGAGGCTACAAATTGAGCAGGTATGTTGAAGATTCAAATTCTTAGTAACGGAAACTGACAGGGGTAAATTGTTTTCAAATGTTTTCTATGGTGAGAATTTTTCTCAAACTGATGTGGGAGTTGTGGACCTGGGTATATTTAATTATTAAAATTGATTCTTATGTGCAATTTATAACCAAGAAGTCAATCATATAAATCTGAGAGACTAATTCCACAGTCCATTTGCAAGGGTCCGATTAAAACTCTCCCGTATAGACTGACTCAACAAGAGTGGATAGCTCCTAGAAGGTTCCGAACCTGAGACCTAAGAAGAGATGAACCCTTAAGTTCCAAGTTTCGTCTACCATGCCGCTCTCTATTTAAGTGCGGGTTCATTTGGCTTTGTTACTGCTTTTGTGTAATTGATAGTAAATTGTTTTTCAGATGTTTTCTATGGTGAGGACTTTTCTCAGACTGATGTTGTAGTTGTGGAACTGTGGTATATTTAATTTTCAAATCTGATTCTTATGTGCAATTATAACCCAGAAGTCAATCGTGTAAATTTGAGAGATTAATTTCACTGTCCATTTGCAAGGGCCGATTAAAGCTCTCCCGCATAGATCGACTCAACAAGAGTGGATAGCTCATAATTAAGAGGTTCCGAATCTGAGATCTAAGAAGAAATAAACCCCTAAGTTCCAAGACTCGTCTACCATGCCTACTAGTAATTTGTGTAATTGATTGTTTAAATGTATCTTTTACTTGAAGGTTCAAATAAATATTGAAACTGTAAATTAAAAGGCTTGTTTCTCTAGAAATAGTTTTGTTTGCAGAGTAGTTCTTTTAGCATCTTAGGCCTGTAATTTCTGATATCTTTCGGCTTTGATTTTGAGCATGGTTATGCAACAAAACGTCTCTTTAGCTACTCGGTTTTTGGAGGCTCAAGGGGACTACTGTTTCAGTGGTATTCTGAGAGCAATCACTTTATGCATATTGCTTAGGTTCTATTACCATTGTGTTGTAGTATTTTCTCTCTGACTTTTACAGAACTTGTGTGCACAACAGGTACCTATATGCAACATCAAACATCAACCTCCCAAATTTCTTCCAGAAGTCGAAAATGAGCAGTGTTTGGAGCCAGCACGCAAACTGGATGGGCTATGTGGCTGTCGCCGACGATGAGGAAGAGATCCGCCGCCTCGGCCGCCGTGACATCGTCATCGCTTGGCGGGGCACGGTGACATACCTCGAATGGCTCCATGACCTAAAAGACATTTTACACCCGGCCCATTTTAGCGAAGACCCTTCAATTAAAATTGAGTCAGGATTCTATGATCTCTACACCCAGAAGGAAAATTCGTGCCTATTTTGCACATATTCGGCCCGTGAACAAGTTTTAGCCGAAATTAAGCGGCTTACAGATATTTACAAAGAGGAAAATCTTAGCATTACAGTGACAGGACATAGTCTTGGTGCAGCCCTTGCCTTACTAAGTGCTTATGACATTGCTGAGATGAAACTTAACATTCTGGATAGCGGCGAATCGATCCAAAGAATTCCGATCACCGTTTTTTCTTTTGCAGGGCCACGCGTCGGAAATTTGAAGTTCAAGGAACGGTGCGATGAGCTCGAAATCAAGGTCCTAAGGGTGGTCAATGTGCATGACAAGGTACCTTTGGTGCCTGGAATTTTTGCCAATGAAAAATTCCGACACCAAAAATACATTGAGGAAGCGATGTCGTTTCCTTGGAGTTATGCCCATGTTGGAGTGGAACTTGCGTTGGACCATACCCATTCACCTTTTCTAAAGCCCACTAAAGATGTGTGTTGTGCCCATAACCTTGAAGCCCATTTACACCTCCTTGACGGGTACCACGGACCTGGCCGCGGGTTTCAGTCGACGACGAATCGGGACGTTGCGCTCATCAACAAGAGTAGCGATTTCCTAAAGAGCGAGTACGATGTGCCGCCGTGCTGGTGGCAGGACCATAACAAGGGGATGGTGAGGACCAGCGATGGGCGGTGGGTTTTGCCAGAGAGGCCACGAATCGAGGCTCACCATCCAGATACGGCCCACCACCTTGAACAAGTGCTAAAAGTTGCCAAGTCTAAAGTGGAAGCCCTTTAATGTTGATAGCAACTTCTAACAAACGAAATGTCTTGTGCTTATCGAACTGCTTTTTGTTTCGTACTCGTTCTGGATCTGTCTTATTACTTATTATTTTCTTTCTTGATACGTCTTAACAGTATTTGTGGTTTGCGCAACTTCAAAAAAGGAGTAATATTTAATGTCTTCTTTTAGGATTCGTTCTTTTGATTACACTCCAATCTCAACACATAAAATGTAAAAGTGATTTTATGAGATTTTCATAAAATCCTCTTAAAATCTATAAAAAAAAAAAAAAAAAACACTACATTTTATCAGTTGGAAAAATAACTCCATTTCCATAAAATGTTCATTTTCTGATATTTTTATAAAATGTACCTAAAATCTATTGGAGAATAAGGCCTTACTCACATGACGTGATTTTTGTGCATTCAAATTATTGTACTTGATGACTCACACTTTGTCTGTTCTGTTTCATATGTGATTCTAATTATTGGGATCACAATATTGGGTTATCATATTGGCGATTATTGTACTTATTTATTACTGTTAATCACCAAAACAAAAAGGTTATTGATTATGGAAAATCATGAGCACCATTAATCAAATATATTAGGTAGTAGAGTTAGAAAAATAGCCTGTGAGATCGATGGAAGGCACGACAAGTCGTCCTAAAGCCATATTCGCCTCCCTTCGTGTAGGTTATGACGGTCGAATACCACTCCAAGATGCAACCCAGAAAATCTCACAATATATCTCCACGTTACACGATCATTGGAAGACGGGGATGCCAAGTATTTCTCTAATTGCCTAATTGCCTAGAGGATATAGAAGAAGGATCCATTGATTATTCCTCCTAGTTCTTTCGTATGTGAGCCTTTTGTTAGTTCATTTCTGGTCTACTTGAGTTATATCTTTAAGCTGTTGATTATTGGACTTGATTTTAGACTACAGTACAAAAGGGGTGCAAGGGGGGACCCTGGGCCCTGCACAACTCCAAGTATCTTCGCGTATTACATTAATGGGATATTTACCATAAAGTCACCCTTGGATCCCATAATTACCATCAGGTCAAGCCCTCTCTCTCTTCAACTCCCCAACCCGTATAAAAATGCCTAAATCATAGGATACCCTATAAAAGTGCCTAAAATCCTAGGGCGTGCTACAAAAGTGCCTAAACCACTATACCCTATAATAGGAAAGTGCACCATAAACCTAAACCCTAGGGCACCCTATGACTAGGGTACCATATGAAAGTGCCAAAACCACTAAAACCCTATAATAGGAAAGTCCACCCTAAATCTAAACTCTAGGGTACCTTATGAAAGTGCCTAAAATCGTAGGGTACTCTATGAAAGTGCATAAACCACTAAAACCCTATAATAGGAAAGTGTACCATAAACCTAAACTCTAGGGTACCCCTATGACTAGGGTACCCTATGAAGTGCCTAAAATCCTAGGGTATTCTATGAAAATACCTAAACCACTAAAACTCTATAATAGGAAAATGCACCGTAAACCTAAACTCTAAAAAAAAGTGACTTATCTTAGTGGTAATTAAAAAAAATGACTTACCTTAGTGGTAATAATCCCTACATTAATTTTCAAGTTAATTAAGCAAAGTTCTATGAAATTGCACTACTACAAAAACCTTAAACCATGACAGTTAAAATGTGTCATGAATCACAAAAGATGACAGTTTTAAAACTGTCATCTTTGGAGGTGACATTAAAAGTCTAGATTTGTTATGACAGTCAAAAAATGTCATTGAAACATATAAGATGACGGTTTAAACCTATCATCTTTGCTCATCTTATCTATCCTCCATTCTATAAAAAAAATCCAATTATAGTTCGAACACGTGGCTCTCGTGTGGCAGCCCTCACATGACCGCCCAGTGGAGTTCACATGGCACCCTCGTGGCGCTTGTGTGGCGCCTATGTAGCACTTGTGTGGTTAGGTAATATTTGCTTGCCCCAGGACTCGAACTCAAGACCTTGACTTCCTCGCGCGCACGCATGTTACCAACTGAGCTAGCACGCTTGTTGTTGACAAAAGACCAACAAAAATATTTATACTATATTTTCAAAAAAAATTAAGCTGAGTACTTTTTATGTCAATTGTAGATTTAATATAAGATGACAGTTTTAAACTGTCATCTTATTCTTTTAATGACACTTTTTGGCAGTCATCTTTTATGATCAATTTCAATTTCGGTTCTAATTAAAACTGGCATTAAAAGGGCTTAGTTTCAATGTCACTTTTAAGGAAAACTGACATTCAAAGGTTATCCATATGGGCTTCTAGAAGCTCCTTGTTTTAATGTCAGTTCTAAGCAAAAACTGACATTAAAGAAATAGATAATAATGTCACTTTTATTATAAACTATCATCTTATATAGCAAAGATGACAATTTTTAGGATAGACTGACATCAAAACTCTACCCTCATATTTTCGATGACAGTTTTTGTCATTGTTTCAATTTTTGGTGTGTCATCTTTAACCATTATTGTAGTAGTGTTGGCCCGTGCAAGTCCCTTGGAAAAAAAGAATCTTAAAATTTCTATGTGGGTTAAAAATTCTTAAAATTTCAAGTTATGAACATTTTTTAAGGTTGTGTGTCTAAAATTTAAAGTTATCAAAATATTTGCAGTTTGCGCAACTTCAAAACATTTTTTAAGTTTGCGCAGTTTGCCTTATTGCAGTTTACACTTTTCACATACTCCCTCCGTTCCTAAATAAGAGCCCCACTTTCTCTCTCTTACCATTTTTCAAATCAAAAGATGAAGTACTTCCGTGTATCATTTCTCGAATTTTTTCGCACCAAATTAAAGTACTCGTCGAGTATTTTAATTTGGTGCGAAAAAATTTGAAAAATGATTCTCGAAAGTACTTCATCTTTCGATTTAAAAAATAACACGACTTTTCGTAGTAGACTCTTAATTTGGAACGGATAGAGTATTTTAATGCACTTTTCAAGCATTATTATCAGTTTGCACAACTTCAAAAAAGGACTAATAGTTTATAGTATCTTTTACTGAAATGACATGATTTTTGGGCATTCAAATTATTGTACTTCACGACTCACACTTTATCAGATCTGTTTGACACGTGATTCGAATTATTGGGATCACAAATATTGGGTTTTCACTTTTCAGCTAGGAAAATGATACGAGTATCCACACGTGCATTCCAAATGTCTACCACCGTGAGATGATAAATAAAGAGAGGCTCAATGTAGGGCTTACCCAAAAAATGGACTTCTCCTTATTTGTCATCTCTAGGTGGTGTACATTTGGAGTGCACATGTGGTGTACCCATAGCATTGTTGTTTCAGCTATTAGCCTGGTTGGCAATTCTCTACTTATTGAAATTGTGCCGTTTTGACTTTATACGTCTCTTGCGTAAAATTGTGCCATTTTGACTTTAAAAGAAAATATATTCCTAGATATAATTTTTTAAATAACTTTTACACCATTCAAAAGTACTAGTTGAGATCTTTTGAACGGTAAAAAAAAATTTAAAAAGTAATTCCGAAAGTATTTTATTTTTTAAAGTCGAACTAGCCCGGTCTTCCGTAGAGGACATTTAAATTGGGATGGAGAGAGTATTATTCACCAAAACTAAGGCCCAGTTTTTCAAAAGATTTTAGCACCCAGGTGCTAAAATCTTGATTTTTCAAATAAAAAAATGAAGTGGTTCTGTGTATCGTTTTTCGATTTTTTTGCACCAAACTAAAGTACACGAGGAGTACTTTAATTTGGTGCGAAAAAAAATCGAAAAACGATGCACGAAACCACTTCATTTTTTTATTTGAAATATCATGATTTTAGCACCTCTTTTGGAAAACTGAGCCTAAAAGGTTATTGATTATGGAAAATTCACCGCACTTTTTATTTATCACCCGGATTAAATATCACCGCTGCAGGGGTGTTATTTATGCAACGGTGATATTTATGGACAACTTCGAGAGTGTCCATATTTAACACCCCCTGTCAAAATTACCCAATTGCCCAAAATAATACCCCTTTACCGCTCCCTCTTGGCCTAATACCCCGGGTCCGTTATTCTTCTTTTGGTTGTAGCACTACTTTTTTTTCATTTTTTTTTAACAGGATAGCACTACTTGTTGTAATCTATGTTTTAACAAGACAAAGTAAAAGAAAACTGACATTGTTCGAAAAACTCGAAGTGTAAATGGAAATTGAAATTACGACACTTCAATTTTTTCCATTTTATCAGTTACTATATATGGTGTTGGGATATAATAAAAAATTTGTGAAATGAATTGTATATGCAAATTACAATTAATTTAAACATATACATTCCTAAATTTAAAAAAAAAACGTGGTCATATATAATAAGTTTTTTAAAAAAATATTGCAATTAGTTATTATAGCTTATTTGTTGACAAGGGTAATAAAAAATAAGTTTTGTATTTGATTACGTAACAAACGCATAAATTGTAATATGGGCACGTACAAGGCCAATTTGGTCTCTTGATAGCTTTTTTACATCCTTATACCCCAATTTAAACTATCATCCAAACCAAGTACTATTTATTCCTCTCATATTACCAAAATCATCCAAATCAAGCATTACTTAATCCCACCTCCATAAACGTCACATCAATATGGGGCCACCCTCCATATATATTTCTTCCTACTATCTTATACCCCCTCCATATATAATACCCCGAAAATTAATCCGACATTCAATCGGGCCGTTAAGTTGTTGATTATTGGACTTGATTTAGACTACAATGACAGTATCAAGGGGGTGTAAGGGGGACCCGGGCCCCTGCACAACTCCAAGTATCCTTGCCTATTATATTATTTTCAAGTTAATTATGCAAAGTTTTATGGAATTGGTCCGTGCAAGCCCCATGAGTAAAACGAAATTTCTTAAAATTTCAGTGCGGTAAAGATTCCTAAAATTTCAAGTTATCAACATTTTTAAGGCTGCGTGTCTAAAACCAAATGGTGGCTATGCACATGCACACAATATCTTCTCTTCTTGGGACCTTATAAATTGCGATGTATACTTATAAAATATATTTTATTATGAATATGAAAATACACAAGATTGACGCCCTGACACAAATCCTATATGCGCCACTGCTCACATTACTGAGGTACGTATAGCGTTCCCTTATTGCAATTTTTTTTAGTGTTATCTTTCCTTCCACTGCAGATCAAAAAAAAAAAAAAAAAAAAACACCCTTTTTCCTACCATTTGACATTGAAAAGAAGATTGGACTTCAAGGTTTGTACTTTTTTTATTCTGTGGTAAAGAGATAGAAATCTCATTAAACAACCTGAAATAACGGAGTCCCAGCAAACTAAATAACAACAAAGTCAAGCAACAAAACAAGAAAAAAAAAAAAAAAAACAACAACAATGCGAAGCAACAAACAACAGACTAGACATTTCCATCACCAATGCCCGGGTGAGGAACAAAAGAGACCATAACATGTTTGGCTAGAATATGGGCACACTGGACATCACACCGCGTTACTATAGAGATTCTGCAAAACTTCAGGTTGGCAATCTCCTCTCTCAAGTTGCAAAACAAAAAGGTGTCATCGTGATACTCACTCTTCCTCCCTAACTGCATTATGGCATTAAAACAGTCAGAAAAAATAAAGATAGCATTATAATCATGTTTTAAAGCCCATTTAACTGCTAGGTAAATTGCGATTTCGGTTTAGAGAGGATTATTGCTTAATGTGGATATTGAGTGTTGCGCAATGAAATTCCATTAGGATGGTTATGTAACGCCCCGCATTTTTTTGGGAAAAGCGTTATGGATTATTATTACATTTTAAAGTCGGTTTTACACAATAATAACAATAACCAAAAATACATATAGATGATCTGCCCTCCGCAGATTACAAAAAGGTAGACTGGGTGGATTCTATGGCTCCGTACGTTCCCTGATCAGATCATGCTCCATGTCGGCAGCTCCTCCGGCTCCGTGTTCTCCGTAGAGGTCCTCCTGTCCATCGTGACAATCTAGCATAATACGTCAGAGTTGCGAAGCAACATCGTCGTATTATGCCAGGGCAAACCGTGAGCGAGGACGCTCAATAGATACCGTACCCCAACATTAAACTAGCAATTCTAGAACAATATTGTTGGCAGGTAAATAGTTGAAAATCATTTATCAAAACGGTAAGTTCATGCGTGTCAATGCATCAGTATCACATCAAATCAGAGTGCAGCTTAAATAAAATAAGTATCTCGTATTATTTCAGAATCCAGAGTATAGTGTCAGTATCTCGTATCATTTTCTCATAACAGCATTCTTCTTCAAATTTCAACCATGTCAACATCTCACATCTCTCGAAAGTTATTGGCCCGTTCTACAACCCCGTTCTAACGGTCACCAACCTTTCCGTTCGAAGGGTCGGCCACCCATAAACTGACTCCTGCAGTATGAGGTCCGCTAACTCCGCGTCACACACGACATAGTCCCGGCTACCCATATCACTGAATCCCCACCAGTTTGTTTATGAGGTCCGCTTGCTATGTGTTGTACTGAGTAAGTTCTAACCGTCAAATTCACCCGCGGAATTTGAGGAGAAACTTCAAACAGCACTACCGTATAGTTCCGTTGGGCTTTGACCACCAGTTCACCCCGGGGAACTGAGGCGGGACTCCAACAGCATCAACATCTCAACTTTCATCACATCAACATTTTCATTCTCATTTCTATCTCTTCCATTTACAAACATTCGATCACTTTCTCGAAAAATGTGTCGGGTCGTATCGTCTTTGAAAAAGAACGTGCACATGCATTAATTTCATAAAACAAAATCCTCCGTTTAGAATCGTTCATGATAAACCTTCCGCTCGTAACCCATCTTACGAAAACATGTTACTTAACGACAAAAGTTCTTTCTTCCGGGGATTTAAATCAAAACATAAGGATTCATTCTCGTTCTTGGATTTGCTGGCGTGTTTTAAGATTCGTACGTCGAATCGCCACTTGGTTTGTCTAAACCAAGAAAGTACCCTACTAGAAAACTCTAGTAGTTGAATCCGTTTGGCGTGTTTTAAGATTCGTTCGTCGAATCGCCACTTGGTTTGGGCTAAACCAAGAAAAAGCCTGACTAGACATGCTATCCGTAGATTCTATTTGTTAGTCTAAATAGATTAAGAATATTTATTCAATAATCCCGGAAAATCTCATTTCATTTGAAAAGCTCTTTTCTCAGAAAATTGGTCGGGCATTATAACTGCGTAAATTTGAAAAGTCGATTTTCATTCAGGCATTATAACTGGGTAATTTAGTTTCCCAAAAGTCCATCGAACATTATAACGGTGCATTTTGATAGTCAATTTTAATTCGTGCATAGTAACGACTAAGTGTGTGTTTTTTTTTTTAAAGTCTAATTGTTCATAAAATCACTAATCACCAACATAATCACGTTTAATCATAATTAAGCACGTTTAAGCAAAATAATAACATAATCAATATGAACTAGTAAATACTAATCTAAGGTTAAGATAAAGTATCTACCTTAATTCCGATGATTAGTCGGAAGCCGATAAGCTAGTTGAATTCCGGCGACGTAACGACTAGTCGACCTTTGCTCGAACGCTTTCTTGCTAACTTATTCTACCTTTCTAAGATCTAGGGGTGGTCGAGGGTGGTGGAGTGTGGTGGTTTAGGATGAGTTTCAAGAAGAACACTCAAGAACTCACTCAAGAACACTAGAAAGCACAAAGTGGAGAAGTTGGGAGGTTTTGGTGTGAAATGAAGCAAGGAGAGTGAGCTATTTATAGGGAAGTAATGAGGTTCACCTCCCCCAAAAATAATCACCAGCCAAAAACCCTCCCCACAAGTGTCCAAACAACCTTTTGCAAAAGCAAAAAATTAGGTTTTAAAGACTAGTTTTAGGTTATAAGAAATTCCCCACCAAATTTCCCACCAACTTAAAGATTAGTTTTAGGTTATAAGTAATCTCCCACCTAATCAAGGTTAGCTTTAATAAAATAAAATAAGAGTTGGGGATTTAGTAAGGCTTCCGGACGCAGTGTGGTGAAATACCCGGTGTGTACGCGTTTATTTACGGCGCGAAAAGTATAATTAAACAGGTTAAATCTAATTCGTTTAATCTAACCAAACCAAATTATAAACTATAATTATTTAAAAATAAAACAGCATTAATACATCGAATTTTTTTTATTTACAAAATTTCGGGTTATTACAGGTTAGCTGTAAAACCAATCCCGAACCAGGCCTTTCCTGCCTTCCTAGCGCTATCCACATGAAGGAAGCAAGTTCTTTGGGCAAAGCAGGTATCAGGATGTGGTTTTAAAATTTGATATTGTGTATTAGAAAGATATTATGCACATTGGGGCAACAAGAATCCTGCTTACAGGGGCGACCTATCCACCCCAGCCCACCAAATTTCATATTTTGGAGTATATTTTACATATTTTTTATAGTTATTCTTTAAAAAAATTGTACAATTTCAAAAATAATTAAAGTAAGAGCAATTTTGATTTCGAGAACACTAAATTATGGTGAATGATCGTCAAGTGATATGACAACAAAAATCCTCGAGATTAATTTTTTAATTTCTCAAAATCATCTCGTTAAAACTCGATTTAGTTTTAAAAAAAAAAACCATCATACGATGATTTCTTTCATAATTCGGCCCCCTTAGACTTCGATTTCTGGCTCTGCCACTGCCTGCTTATGTGACTTGTCATATACTTACACGGGGTATAAATCCTCTCCGGTAATATGAATATTAGATCTTCATGTTGAGTTTTTATTGGATTTCGTTTCATGTTCTTTTCATGATTGGAACCATTTATTTTTTACAATTAATCGAGATTATTAGCCATGCTAAAATTTATTTCATATGGGGGCTTCACAACAACTTCAAAAGAGAGAACCGATTCACTTTATTTTACCGAAGAAACCTACTCCTTTTCATTATATCGTTTGTTTTAGTAAAAAAAAAAAGTGTATGGGTGTTTCTCCGTTTTTGGGAAAAACTCAATGGCGTTGGCAGTTGTTGCGCGGGCGTGCCATGACTTGTCGATGTCCAACATGGAAAAGAGCTGCGTGCCTTTTCTGACTTCGTATGTAGAGTGATTATGTGTGACGCAAAGGGTGAGGCCACAATACGGTTCGTTGTTTGCCTACGAGCGAAAACTTAAAATTTCCCAGTTGTGTGAGAAAAAGAAAATAACCATAGTGAACAAGAAGAAAAAGAAGAACTTTATTATATCGGAATAATAAAGTTGAAAAGAAACAAACTTTATTAACGGTTTAACAAATTTTGGGTACAAATGAAACAGAAAACAAGATCTAGGCAGACCAAGTAGTCTAGAATCTTGTGGAAAACAACAAAACTCAATGGAGTTGAGTGGGTGCTTTGCTGGAAAGTAAAAACATAGTGTGGCTCACATGCTAAATTGGTACTAGATCATGGGGTAACCCCACCAACTGCTTTTTCCTTTTACGTGGCATCAATGGGCAATTGGTCTTCTAATTGGTTCTAGAATACTTCTAATAACCAGAAATAATAATAAATTGGCCAAGCTCATAAAAATTAATTGGGCCAAGACTTAACAAAATAAAATTAATACGGCCCATTAATTTTACAAGTGAAATTAGCCCACTTCGGTTAAAAAATAATACTTTTTGGCCTTTTAGGAAAAAATACCAAATTTAGGTGTAAGCAATGGGATAGGAGGACAAGCTCGTTCATGTGGACCATGTTAGGTGCAGAAGTAAAAATGTGTGTAAGTTTTCCTTACAGATTTTTTTTTTCGAATGGACTGGAAGGTCCACTGATTGGATCATTTGTGGGCCGTTTCAAGCTAACTTCAATGATTGAAATGGTTTACTTTTAAGTGGTCGGCGATAACATCAATCACGATAAAAATTGTATTGATCTAACATCAGTAGTTTTTAATTCAAAATGCAGTCATCTTGAAAATAAAGACGGCAAAATTGGATCGGACTGTACTTTTGCAATGTATCTCAATATACACGTTCTGAAATCAGATGAGGGGACGTGCGACAACTTAATTTTTGTGCTTGAGTGATACTATCGATATCTAAAGAGTGATTGGTTTCAATTATGAATACACCGAAAAGGGCCATAAACAGTCAAAATTGGACCATAAAACGGGCTAGAGAGTATATATCCAACCGGTTGGATAAGATCAGGGCCGGCTTTGAGATTTATGAGACCTAAAGCGAATTTTTCCAAATTGGGCCCTCAACTAGCACAGTAAAAAGTACAAAGGAAAACAAAAAATTCCCATAAATATGTCAATATAGTCATTTGAAAGTATAACTATAGCAGCCGAGGTCCAAAGAGACCACAAGGGCCAACTAAGGCAACAGTACACGTCTCTCGGTTCGTGGTGGGAATTAACTGCTTGGCTACGCCCCGACTAGCCTCTCACCGGTTATTACTTCGGCTAGTAGCTCCTCGGCGAAACATACGGTTAGGCATTCTGGAACCGTCTGTTCCGCCGAAGGGCTTTGTATTCGCCGAGGGGGTAGGTATCCGCTTTGAAGACTACCCTGACGTCAGCCAGGCCTCGACTAACCTCCGCCGAGAGGGAAGGAACGAAGTATAGACTTATCCGAGGGCCAAGGGGCTGAGGATGCTAGCCGAAGGGAAGAGTTGCCACCAAGGACCATTGTAGCTACCTTGCCAAGGGGTAGGTGGTGATTTGACAAGTGACAGATGGGATTGAAACGATGTCAGGCAGCGTCAGGACATTGCGCTCGAGGCGTCTGGCGGACCACTTGACGGACCGGGGAATATCCGAGAGTTGGTGAGTGCACAGGTGGGCAAGTAGGGTGATGTCAGGTAGGGGCGGTGAGGCAATCATGGCTGGCCCATGTGCATAGTCAGAAAAGGACCGCGCATGGGAGACACGGTTAGCGTAGTGGGGAAGCTTCCCTTCACCTATAAAAGGGGAGCTCCCCCACCAGATCAAGGGTTAGACTTCAACTCTACTTCTCTCCGTAGAACGATACACCATTTCTTGACTTTTCCAGCCATATTTCTCACCGACGGTGACTTGCTAGACCATCGGAGTGCCTCCCCGGACCACCATTGTCCGGGCGAGGCGCTAGCACGGGTGTTACTTGTGCAGGTCTCCCTCTCAAGTGGATCCACGTTTCAAGTTGTCTCTCCTATCGTCCTTTTTACCCACTCCACAAGACTCAAAGAGGTGCGCCGGAGAAGTGAGTCCCACAATAACTACTATATAAACCTATATAATTGGAGGCTCCAAAAAATAGTTAAAATTTTGGGGTCTAAAGCGGTTGCTTTACGAGCTTTAGTCCAAAATCAGTTCTGGATTAGATATGCAAGAATATCCAACCCATGGTTGCAGAGGGCCAGAGTCGATTCATCTCGGTAGCCATTTGTTTTTGAGGCCACGTCACCTTATACAAAAGTGTGAAAATGGCTGTGGGAGAGTCTTAAAAGATTGGTCTAGACCGTCTGGTTCATCGGAACACTTTTCATTAAAAAAAAAAAAGGATGTGTAAATATCATTCGTATTGAAAGTTAGAATTTGCAGTTTGAAGTCCATAATCTGGAATGTTCAAAAAACAAGTTCAAAAAGTTCATGATCTTGAGAAAAAATTAACTCCATACGTTGTCTTCCTGTTGGCATCTTGCGAAATAGTAGGTGGTCCGTGGTCCGCTTGGCCATACATCAGTTTCGAAGAATTGGTCGCGCGATTTCATCAATACAAAGTCCCAACAATGCAGTAGAAGAAAATAGTTACGCATGTTTTGGCCTTTTGGGAGCCCAACTATGAGTACACTATTAATTTTACATATACTAAATGTAAATTACTTTGTGTGGAATACATTTTGGGATTCTACAATAATGATTTCAGCCGTTCAATTTATTTAAATTGTTGTGTTATGAGTAAATGATTAATTGATTCATTCAGTTTTTATGTCGGAAAAGTGAAGAATGAAAATTAGAGAGGGTAGAATCCAATTGCATTGAAAAACACCCAAGCAGGTACAAACCACGTGCTTAGCCTGGACACCCCGTGAGGGTGGCTCAGTTCGGGGGGACCACATGAAGGTGCCCCAGGTTATGGCCGAGCAGGGTAGGCCAAGTGTGCAGTCAGAATAGCACCACAAGATGGTGGCAACACCATGAAAGGTGCATGAGGCCAATGCCGAGCTAGGTATCCGGTCAGCAGCATCATATATGGATAGGTAAGTATATTGCCGAGCTAACCGCCTGCGTGATAAGGTGGCGGGTCATTCTAGAGGGCTCTAGAATAGCTTTTTACGTAATAAGGGGTAAATCCTGAGAATTAAGGGATTATCATTAAACTTCCATATTGGATAAGAAGTACAATGTAGATACAGAATCCTTACGAAGAAGGGAATTTTGATTATATTGCCATATGAGACGATCATAAGAGAAAGGACTTTTAACGTAAAGAGTTAAGAGGATTCCGATAATTGTAAGGATTCCTAAAGTGGAAAGAATCCTTGTAGAATAAAGATGTGTTTCAATATGGAACGAGTCCCGTATAGGAAAGGACTCCTAATGAGAATAAGATCTTTGGACAACAAGCACCCCGCATCTATAAATAAGGTGCAATACCCACGAAGCAAAGTGCGTGGCAATTCGTGTTTACATGCTTTACGTGTTTTATGATTTCCTCCTAGTACGTGATACTGGCTTAAGCATCGGAGGGCCTTTGCCGATGAGTGGCAAAGGTGCTCTAACTTTTTTTTTCTGTTTTGCAGTGCTAGGGTTCCGACATGGTAGCATGTGTTCGATCTCCTAGAGGCGTGGAAATAGCATACTCAGATTTTTCCCCTCTACAAAAATAAATCAAGTTTTTACCAATATCTGAATGAGTTGATTTTTTATAGACTCTTAAAACCATGTTTTAAACAAATTGAACGGCTCTGATCATTTGACTGGGATTCCAAAACTGTATCCCACACAAGGTGGTGTACATTTGGTGCATACCAAACGCTGTATCCATAGATTTTTCTGTTTGGCTGATAATGTAAAATGAGTCCTACCTTTTAATTGCCAATCAAATTTGTCTGGAGTTAGTTTGGGACCAGAACAGAATAGAAGAAAATAATTGTCCAATGCAAAAATTGATTCTAATCTCACTTATACTCCCTCAATCTGCCTTTGTTGATTTTACGAACTTGTATAATAGAACTAATTGATATCTAGCTATCAAACAAGATCTATATTGTATATTCTTTGAGATTCATTGAAATCTACAAGCAATAAAAATGGCACTTTAAAAAATGGACCAACAAAGGCGGACTGAGAGAGTATTATTTTTGCTCGGTATTGGTTTATTTGTTCATGTTATTGATATATGAGTTGAATTACTGTCTAGTTGGTTTGGAGGGTGCTTGGCCACCTCATTATTTCATTTTTTATTGTGCATTTCGCATCTTGAGTGTTACCGTAGATTATGAAATTGTTTTGCCCGAAATACATTATCAGAAATGAAATGACAAATGCAGAATTCAAAAATCACTTATGGAGGAATTTTGTGCATTGTGATTTATACTTTCACATGCAAAACCTATTCTGCAAATATCATACACTTTTAGATAATCTGATTAACTTACAATTCAAAATCCAAAATCTTGAAAAAATTGGCTTCCAAATGCCCTATTAGTTTTGTCAAGTGTTCTTTCTTCTAGTTACTTTGGCCCTATAACTCTATTAAGGGTAAATTTCATTGACCTCCCTTGAGATTTCTGACAAATTCATATACCTCCCCTCGAGTTTCTAAAAATGCACTACGCTCCCTTGATTTTGAAATATGCTCCAGACTCGCCCCTCTACTAACGTACTGCCATTAGGTTTTTTCACTTTAAAAGATGATATCATGCATCCTAGTATTAATTCTAAATGGCCATTCTACCCTTCATCTCATTCTTTCAAGAATAAATAACGTGAAAACACACCAAATGCAAGGAAGAAAAACCCAATTCCACGTTTCTTTCTAACTTGCACTCTAACTTGTACACTAGGTGATTCAAAAAAAAAAAAACAAAAACTAACAAATCATCTATTATAATTCTGCTTTCATATCTTAAAATTTAAAAACATGCTTAGGCTTGTTTTGGCTAAATAATCATAGAAGATTATTTTTGTCATTATTCCAAAAAAATTGCATTTGTTACTTTTTAATCAATTTTTTCGTGTGTGTAGATTATTGATTATTATTGACGAGATGATCCAAAAAAGTACAAAATTATGTTCAAACTAAATTTCATTTTAATAAAAAACATAATTTTTTTTAAATGAAGATAATAAAGATAATTAATTTTTTTTGAATAAAGATAATAAAGATAATTAATTTTTTTTGAATAAAGATAAATAACATAATATGATGTTCACCTTTTCTTTTTCTCTTTTTTGAACAACCACATATTCTCTTTCGAACAAACAAGAGATTTCGACTACTTTAGACCAAGTAACTTAGAGATTTCGACAAAACCATGGAAAACAAAATGCCTACAGAAAACCCCCAAATTTTGAAAAAAAAAAGAATCCACGAAAAAATCCCCAAATCTGAAAATAAAATCCTAGAAGAAACCCCCAAATTCTGAAATTAAACCCTACACAATTATTTATGAAAACAAAACCCTTGAAAAAGCCTTAAACAACCCAGATATAGAGACCATCAAAATAAAAACTAAATGCAAAGCCACAAACAAGAGTGAAGAAGAAACTTTGGGTTCGTGTGGAGCATACAAGGACCTCAAAACATGAATCTTCCACTGCAATCTCCAGAGTGATAACTACAAATGGTTTCTGCACTTGGATCTTTGCAAGTTCTGAACAGTCATTTTGATCTAACTTGGATGATGGTGAGTGGGTTGATCTTGTATAAACACGCTCTCTCTTTGTCTCACACCCCCCTTGGAATGTGAGAAAGCGGAAGAAAAGAAACGAGTAACCTTGATCTCATGGAATCTCGCCACTTTTGGCGAGAAAGGGTGAAAAATAAAATGGACCAATAAAAACTCAGCATTCTTCTTCCTTTCTCACGATTTCTCACCACTTCTCACATGTTTTATCCGTTTCATTAAGAGAGAGCATACTCTTTTCTTTTCTCAACATTTCTATCCCCATTAAGGGGCTCGTCTCTCTCTGTGTAGATGTTTCAATTTGTAACGAGAGAGTTAGGAAAAGGAATGGAGTATGTAGTAAGGGTAATCTAGTCATTTCCACCATTAGCGATAAAGTGGCGGTAGGGGGGTCTCCATGGAATAGTTTAAAAAGTAATGGTGGATAGTGCATTAATTTTACAAAGCTGAGGGGAGGTATTTGAATTTGTCAGAAACCTCAGGGGAGGTCAATGAAATTTGCCCCTCTATTCATGAATTTCCTGCCGGTCCTTGAATTAACCTAAAAAACAATGAAATTTGCACAACTTTCAAAAATGGAAAGTGCTCCTATTTAGCTATTTTTAATTTTTATGGTTTTGTGGAACTGGTAAATTCACACGGGGGCTTCAGTCTTCACAACGTTTTCCAAAATGGAAATCATTATTTTACTTATTTTTCTCAACAAGCCTACTAATGTATAGCGTTATATTATTTGCATCCCGAAATAAAAAACGTGTAAGAGATACTGACACAAGGCCAAGCTTTTTGATGTGGTCCATGATAGATTCCATTGCTGAAGACTAAATCCAAAATGAGATTTCTCCAAAGTGTGATAACCGATACATTTACGGGGTGTTTGCTGATCTGATTAGTTCTCGGTTTGTAGACGATTTGTTTGAGTAATTTGGAGAAAAAAAATGAATTGTAGAAAAAAAATGAACATGTCTATGCTTGGTATGTGTTGAGGTGGATATCAGACGGTTGATGTTGAATTAAAAGGAGAGGCGACATTTTCGTAACTAAGGGGCTGGTTGGAAGGGCTGATATAATATGGATGGAGGAGGGCTTATTATATAGGGGCCGGATCCGGGGACACAAGTTTTGACACAATTTTAGATACTCCATCTCAGCCCTTGAAATCAAGGGCTACGATTAAAATAACCTCTCTCCTCCCACCCTATCTTCACAGACGTTATCTCTCTCCCATTCCGTCTGTTGTAATCTTTCACCGTTAACAACAGAAAACCTAACCTAGGCACCTCCATCTCTGGCGCCTGCTTCTCCGGCTAGGGTCCTCTCCGGCGACCCCAGACTCTCTCTAATACATTCAGTTTATCTCTCTCTCTCTCTCTCTCTCTCTCTCTCTCTCTCTCTCTAATTCATTCAAGTCCATCTTTTTTCCTTTTTCTTTTCTGAGCTTTCGATTGGAGGCTTTAATTCCCACTGTTTTGGGAATTGGCTGCAAACTTTGAGGATTATTCAAATTTGAACGGGGACTATTTCGAGAAAAACCCAACTTGTTCATTATCATTTGATAAAATGTCTCAATGGAAATCCCTTGTTTGTTTTTTTTCTCTGTTACTTGGGATTGCCAAATCATTGGGGCCTTCTCCTTTTCTGGATAAGGAGGGGGCTCTTAAGGGAAGGACAAAGTTGCTACTGCCACATATATATCTAAGGAGGAAAGCTATCACATTGCAAGGTGGTCATTGGGTATTCCATCATGGCACTTGACTGCATATTAAAATTCTGGGATTTCATCACTGAATTGGTTCTCTCTCTCTCCACACTTAGTTGTTGAAGTCATTGTGTTTCATTAGAGGAAAATCGATATCGTCAACATTACTTGGATTTGATGGTGAACTTGGTTTTTTCATTCATAATGCGATTTCCTTCCTTTTAAGGTTGAAACACCAATGATGAACATGATTGCTGGGGGAGCATCTGCCCATCCTTTTGTGACCCACCACAATGACTTGAACATGAAGCTGTTCATGCACATTGCACTTGAACTTTATCTTAAGGAGCTAGTTGTTGGTGGACTGGACTATGTTTACGAGATAGGAAAATAGTTTAGGAATGAGGGAATTGACTTGACACATAACCCTGAGTTCACTACATTGAGTTTGATATGGCTTTTGCTGACTAAAATGACTTGATGGAGCTAACAGAGAAAATGTTGAGCGGTAAGTTACAAATTCAGTATGTCCACGTGCAGTGATTTCCTTAATGTATTTCTCTTGGATATTTTATTTTTCTTGGGGTGCTGACGAAGTTAAATTTGACAAGTGTAAAGACCCGAAATTTCCATGAAATTCTTTTTATCTTTTATTCATTCTAGATAACATAAGTGAGTTGAGTAGTGCTTTAAAATGTGTTTTCTTTCTAAGTATTGCATGGTTATGTATATCTTGGTGTATCGGGGGTTAAGTAAATGGTATGTATACGTGTTGCGATGTTGTTGGATGTTTGGAGGTGTTGAAAATGTGTTAGAAATGATCGGGGTTCAATTTGGTGAAGGTGGTAAAAATTTAGAAATTTTCATTCTAGATACCGGTATGGGTTTTTATTGATACCGGTATCCAGCTTCATTTTGAGCCATCAGAAATTCTAGATACCGGTATGGGTTTTTCTTGATACCGATATCCAGCTTCATTTTCTGCGAATTTTGAGCCCAACACAGACTTCTATAAAAGGGGTCTTTGGTTCTTTTGTCCACTCCATAGCCACGAAACAAACCCTAAAATCACCCCTCTACCTTCTCTCTTCACCCCCACCTCAAATCTTGTGATTTTAACCTCAATCCACCTCAAAACTTCAAGATCTACACATTGGATTCGTGATTCTCCCTTAGATTTTGGGTTTTGCACTCTAGGAGGTAAGAACACTTGATTTGGGTCTTGTTCTTGCTCCATTCACGTTTTTCCCTCTCTCTCTTTGATTGTAAGTGAAACCTCACCCTTGTAACTTGTTTTTTTTACTTGATCTTGTCTCTTGTTTGCGTAGTGGAGCTTCGGTAGAGGTCATTTTCGGGATTTGGGGTTTTCTCCACCTAGGGTTTCATCCTTCCACCATTTTCAAGCAAAACATTGAGGTAGGGGTTTTTACTTGATTGATAAGTGATATGATGTTGATTTTGTTGCTATACCCCTTGTGTTGATCATAAATTTCTGAAAATTTGTAGAAATCCCCATGGATGTGGGTTTTGAGCTTCCTTGATTCTTGATCTATGTTTTTGGTTGTTGAATCCTTAAATTGGTTGATGTTTAATCCTCCCTCCATACCTATTTGTTATTTACATACATCACATTTGTGTTTGGACCATCAAAATAGATATTGGGTTGAAATTCCATGCCTTGGGGGCAAAAATCTGCACTTTTCGGCACTGTTTGGAGTAAAGCCTAGTAATAGCCTAAGGTATGAGACACGTGTTAACTATCATTGATTAAGGAATAAATGTACATGTGGTTAGACGGAAAGGTTAGGAGATCAACGTCATGAATGTCACGTTAGACATGCAAGCCATGCTCGGTGAGTCATGCGAAGAACCTATGAAATCCAAATAAATGTAGAGAGAGAGAGAGGATTAGAAAATTTGTAGAATCCAAGTGATGAATCGATGAACGAGGTGAACCTAAAGTGCCTTTGGACACGTTTAAAGCGTATAGGGAGTGCATGCGGGATACAGAAGTACTTGTTTAAAGATCATGGGATACATGGGCGCGTGAGGAGCACGCTAGGACACGTGGGAAGTAATTGACCATCGGTATGGTGTCAGGCATACGTACACACGTACACATGCGTATGAGAGGCGATAGGTTGATGATTGATGTGCTGAGTGGGCACATGGGTAAATCATTGACATGGTGTGGTATAGTGATATTTATGTGAACTTGTAGTGTGCCTTACTCGTATGGGACACGTTGGGACGTATGTGAGTAGTAGTGAGACACGTTGGTGATTGGGGAATATGTTGATAAGTGTGTGGGCAAGGTGGGGTACGTGGACTTGCGGGAATACTTAGACTAGCATAAAATGGGTTGATATATGTGCATATGTATCTATGTGTGAAATGTTTGGGGACACGGTGAATGGTATGTTATAACTAGTAGTTGTATGTGCAATATTGGTTGGCGTGGGTGGTCGGATGTAATGGATAATGATGTAAGAGAACCCTTACCCGCGTGTGTAAATGAAAGGTGATAGTCGAACGGTAAAAGTGAATTCCATCGGGTGATTGTGGTTGGGTTCTATCAACTAGAACGTGAGGGAAATATATGAGCATTTCATGAGAATAAAAATTATGGTTTGTTGTGTGGCCAGAGGGATATCTAATAGTTAGTTATTGGGAGTTTGGATTGTGGAAATGTCTTTGGGTGATATGAGAAGTGCTTTTACTTCAGATGGTAAGTGCAGAAACCTACTTGTAAATGTTGATTCTACTTTATGCTCTCGTTCGATACATGTGATTTTGTTTGTATATTTTTCTGAGTCTGAAACCCAAAGGGGATACCTACTGGGCGAAGTGAATCCTCACCCCTTTGCTGTTTCAGGTTTCGCTTGAAGTGCAAGATGGAGTGCATGGTGTGCATGGCATAGTCAAATCATGGCATGAAGGGTCATTTGAAACATTGTAACCCTTTTTCCTTGTAAAACACTGTAATCTTCAATGTAAAATCCGATGGGGCATTGGGTGTCAAGATTGAAGTTATTATAAATGTAAGATAATGTTGTAAGATGATTTCGCATTACACTATGAGTTCTTTAATTTAGAAATTTCTTAAGAAAATGTTCATTTATTTATGTTGAAAATCGAGGGCGTAACAACTTGGTATCAGAGCAATAGGTTTCGAAAACTTAGGAACCGTGGGGAGACTTTTGGTCTCGGGGCTTAACCTATTGCATTGTTTTGACATGAAAATCTTTTTCTCATGCATTGTGTGTGCTTGTGTGACATTCATGGACATGATATCGTTATAGTGGAGTTGCATTGGTAGCATATGAGTATGGCGTTGAGTTGTACCTGTGTAGGGTTGGTGTTAGAGACTTTGACCCTCCCCCCCCCCCCCCCCCCCTCTTACGAGATAGTGTGGAGACTAATGAGTTTATTTATTTATATTTTTATTTATTTATTGTTTTTCTTATTAGAATTATGCCGCCAAGACACGAAGTTAGACGGGGTGGGAACTCTCGAAATGTGGGGATTGAACTGGGACAAATCGCTAGGGAAGTCGTTGCGTCACTCGCCGAAGCCAACATGTTGAATCAAACGCCTAGGGCTAACGCCGGTAACCAAAACTTCGAAGCTCTAAGAGAATTCCTCCGTTTAGACCCTCCTAAATTCTATGGGAACAGTAGTGACCACCTTGAGGCTTACCATTGGTTATCCGAAATATGTAAGTGTTTTGAGGTGTTAGCTATAACAAAGGATAATGTGAGAGTTCGCTTGGTAGCATGTCGATCAGGCGGGGAAGCGAATGTGTGGTGGAAATCGGTTCTCGAGGAACGTCGGGATGCTAGGAGAGCGGCGAGGATGGCTCGACAAGTGAGTGAGCCAGACGTAGAAGATTTGACGTGGGTTGAGTTTGAGAGACTCTTTGAGGATCAATACTTTCCGGAATCTTGTCGGGATCAACTTAGAGAAGAATTTGGACAACTAGAACAAGGTGAAATGATCGTTTCTGAATACGCCATTAAATTTCAAACTTTATCTCGTTTTGCACCTGAATTGGTAGCCACCGATGAAAGAAAGTGTAGACGTTTTGAAAAAGGGTTAAATAAAAGGATTAAGAAGTACGTCATGGGTCAACGTATTAAGAGATATTCCGAAATAGTTGAACTTGCAAGGAGGATTGAAAATCTAAGTGGGAAAGAAAAAGAGGTAAGGGGACGGGAATCAAATGAGCAAGTTAAGGGTGTAAATTCGTCTCGGGAAAGTTCAGGGGATCCGATTAGGAGTGGCAGAGAGAATCGTCTCAGTCTTTATTGGGCCAACAGAGTCGCGGGCCACCAATCTCTTCGGAAGCGTCGAGAATTTCACAAGAACCTCGGGTTATATGCTTTAAGTGTAGACAGCCGGGACATGTTTGCTCCCAATGTAATCGACCTCCAAAGTCTTGCCATCGTTGCGGCCAACTGGGCCACCTAGAGAGGAATTGCCCACAGAGGGTAGGGAGGCGTAATTAGTTGCATTCTTCAGTGTTTGACCAACACGATGAGAGGTAAATTTTTCTATGCCCGGATGTTAAGCTCTTTTAAATTTTGAAATGTCATAAATGTTTTCTTATCTTATTATTTGATATGTTGTGTGATTGGACATCAATGTGTTGGGATCTTGTGGAGGTGTTTGAACTTTGTTATGGTGAAGTGCAATGGTTTAACTTGATGCTTTGAAATGTTAGATGACAAAGAACTTATGAGGAAGATTGTTGTATGTCAAGAATCATCGTGATGAGCATGACTGTTAGAACTAGATTTCAACCGTAGTTGATTTTGGAGTTTTACATCATTGGTGAGCTTATAGACATTTGTGGCAGTCACGAATTGACATTAAATGTATCTTATTTGGGGTAGCGTGATTACGAGTGGAGAGTTTTACACGTTAAGTGGTTTGTTTGACATAAAGACGGCGGGCATGAGAAATGATGAAGGCTATTAAAATTGGTGTCGGAAGAGTGAGATGGTAATGTGTGGAGTGAGAAGCGAAACTTTGTAAAATCTTTTCTTATATGATAAGATTAAAATTACAAGTGACTACTTTTGATAAAAGCAACCCTTTGAAGAGAAGGCAAAATATTTAGACGTGTAGAAGTATATGTGTATGCATCCTGCAAAATTTTCTTTTACTTAAGAGTTAATATGAAATTTAGTTTGGGGATGCTATGACATGGTCGGTGGACTAAGTAGAAGTCTGATTGGAAAGCACGCCTGATCAACGTGGTTTCTAATGAGAACTCTATTGTGTCTCGAGGTCATGGAGTAGTCCTTACCAATACAATCGTTTGTGTTTAACGCGGTGACTTTTCTATAAACTTATATGATAATGAACATCTTGTAGCACCGGACCATGTTTGTGAGTGTACTTTTGTGGGAAAATGAAAGAAATAGTTGGATATATGTGTTGGTACTAAACATTGAGAAATTATGGAGAAATTCGACCAAGGGACACCGAGAGGGTGTGTACTTGTATGGCACTTCGACCAAGGGACACCGGGTGGGTGTGTACTTGTATGGCAATTCGACCAAGGGACACCGGATGGGTGTGTACTTGTATGGGAACACGACCAAGGGACACCGGATGGGTGTGTATTTGTATGGGAACTCGATCAAGGGACACTGGAATTGGGTGTGTACTTGTGTGAAAAGAGATGAGAAGTGGATGCCGGAATGGCGTATTGAAGAAGTTGTGAGTTATGTTTAAATTGGAAAGTGGAACGCAGTATTTGAAATCGACAATGCTTAAATTATGTTTGTGTACTTCGTGTGGAAAGGATGTAGAACAAGTACGTTGGGTGAATTAGATAAATTTCTTGTTTAAGTTCCTTGAAATTTGTTAGATCGTGGTAAACACATTGTGTTAGTGAGTGATGAAGCTAAATTAGTGTTCATGTGTCTAATGTGCGGGTGTTTGAGTTTAAAGATAGAGGACTATATATTTCGCTAAACCTACTTCACCTAGTGCCGGGGAATAAGACGACAAACGGGGGATGATCGGTGAATGCACGGTACAGGCTACATTCGTTATTTGACTTAGTTTCTATAAATTAGTTAATAGAAACAATTTGCCTGGTAGTTTTTGATATTAATAATCTCAACTAATGACTATGCTTTTGCGTTAGGACTCGGACTTTTAGATCGGTCACGCGACGAGTCGAAACTTGGTGACGTGAGGCTATGCAGAGAAGGGATAGATACACTATAGATCGTGGGGGTTACCGTGTGTCCTTGTGACTTTCCGGGCATATTTCGGAAGAGTTACCGGGTTTGTTATCCGAGCGGGAGATTACGATATTTTGGTTTGCGGTAAATTCGAATAAGATAGATACGACGAGTGCAAAATAGTTTTCGAACGCGGGGTTGGTTATCTTGATTGGCCATGATGCGTTGTGAGAATAATTTGAATACATAGTAGCACGTGATTTTTAATCACCGATTCGGTGGGGACACTTAGTAGGTTGTGCATTTGAAGTGTGTTTGTTAGTATGGGATTTCAATAACGATTATTTGGAGATTCACATTTTCAAATTGTTTGACATGAGGCTCATGAGAGGCATTTGGTATATTTGCATTTAGACGGCGTGGGTACACATGTTGAGTTATGTTTGTTGGGTACAGTGTTGGACACTGTGTCAGATACGGAGTAGGATACGTGTCAGATACGAGTTGGGCATATGTGACATAACTAGAATGAGCACACGTTGATTGATGAGTTTTGACGCGCGAAATTTTGAGGACAAAATTTTTCTAAGGGGGGTAGAATGTAAAGATCCGAAATTTCCATGAAATTCTTTTTATCTTTTATTCATTCTAGATAACATAAGTGAGTTGAGTAGTGCTTTAAAATGTGTTTTCTTTCTAAGTATTGCATGGGTATGTATATCTTGGTGTATCGGGGGTTAAGTAAATGGTATGTATACGTGTTGCGATGTTGTTGGATGTTTGGAGGTGTTGAAAATGTGTTAGAAATGATCTGGGTTCAATTTGGTGAAGGTGGTAAAAATTTAGAAATTTTCATTCTAGATACCGGTATGGGTTTTTATTGATACCGGTATCCAGCTTCATTTTGAGCCATCAGAAATTCTAGATACCGGTATGGGTTTTTCTTGATACCGATATCCAGCTTCATTTTCTGCGAATTTTGAGCCCAACACAGACTTCTATAAAAGGGGTCTTTGGTTCATTTGTCCACTCCATAGCCACGAAACAAACCCTAAAATCACCCCTCTACCTTCTCTCTTCACCCCCACCTCAAATCTTGTGATTTTAACCTCAATCCACCTCAAAACTTCAAGATCTACACATTGGATTCGTGATTCTCCCTTAGATTTCGGGTTTTGCACTCTAGGAGGTAAGAACACTTGATTTGGGTCTTGTTCTTGCTCCATTCACGTTTTTCCCTCTCTCTCTTTGATTGTAAGTGAAACCTCACCCTTGTAACTTGTTTTTTTTACTTGATCTTGTCTCTTGTTTGCGTAGTGGAGCTTCGGTAGAGGTCATTTTCGGGATTTGGGGTTTTCTCCACCTAGGGTTTCATCCTTCCACCATTTTCAAGCAAAACATTGAGGTAGGGGTTTTTACTTGATTGATAAGTGATATGATGTTGATTTTGTTGCTATACCCCTTGTGTTGATCATAAATTTCTGAAAATTTGTAGAAATCCCCATGGATGTGGGTTTTGAGCTTCCTTGATTCTTGATCTATGTTTTTGGTTGTTGAATCCTTAAATTGGTTGATGTTTAATCCTCCCTCCATACCTATTTGTTATTTACATACATCACATTTGTGTTTGGACCATCAAAATAGATATTGGGTTGAAATTCCATGCCTTGGGGGCAAAAATCTGCACTTTTCGGCACTGTTTGGAGTAAAGCCTAGTAATAGCCTAAGGTATGAGACACGTGTTAACTATCATTGATTAAGGAATAAACGTACATGTGGTTAGACGGAAAGGTTAGGAGATCAACGTCATGAATGTCACGTTAGACATGCAAGCCATGCTCGGTGAGTCATGCGAAGAACCTATGAAATCCAAATAAATGTAGAGAGAGAGAGAGGATTAGAAAATTTGTAGAATCCAAGTGATGAATCGATGAACGAGGTGAACCTAAAGTGCCTTTGGACACGTTTAAAGCGTATAGGGAGTGCATGCGGGATACAGAAGTACTTGTTTAAAGATCATGGGATACATGGGCGCGTGAGGAGCACGCTAGGACACGTGGGAAGTAATTGACCATCGGTATGGTGTCAGGCATACGTACACACGTACACATGCGTATGAGAGGCGATAGGTTGATGATTGATGTGCTGAGTGGGCACATGGGTAAATCATTGACATGGTGTGGTATAGTGATATTTATGTGAACTTGTAGTGTGCCTTACTCGTATGGGACACGTTGGGACGTATGTGAGTAGTAGTGAGACACGTTGGTGATTGGGGAATATGTTGATAAGTGTGTGGGCAAGGTGGGGTACGTGGACTTGCGGGAATACTTAGACTAGCATAAAATGGGTTGATATATGTGCATATGTATCTATGTGTGAAATGTTTGGGGACACAGTGAATGGTATGTTATAACTAGTAGTTGTATGTGCAATATTGGTTGGCGTGGGTGGTCGGATGTAATGGATAATGATGTAAGAGAACCCTTACCCGCGTGTGTAAATGAAAGGTGATAGTCGAACGGTAAAAGTGAATTCCATCGGGTGATTGTGGTTGGGTTCTATCAACTAGAACGTGAGGGAAATATGTGAGCATTTCATGAGAATAAAAATTATGGTTTGTTGTGTGGCCAGAGGGATATCCAATAGTTAGTTATTGGGAGTTTGGATTGTGGAAATGTCTTTGGGTGATATGAGAAGTGCTTTTACTTCAGATGGTAAGTGCAGAAACCTACTTGTAAATGTTGATTCTACTTTATGCTCTTGTTCGATACATGTGATTTTGTTTGTATATTTTTTTGAGTCTGAAACCCAAAGGGGATACCTACTGGGCGAAGTGAATGCTCACCCCTTTGCTGTTTCAGGTTTCGCTTGAAGTGCAAGATGGAGTGCATGGTGTGCATGGCATAGTCAAATCATGGCATGAAGGGTCATTTGAAACATTGTAACCCTTTTTCCTTGTAAAACAATGTAATCTTCAATGTAAAATCCGATGGGGCATTGGGTGTCAAGATTGAAATTATTATAAATGTAAGAAAATGTTGTAAGATGATTTCGCATTACACTATGAGTTCTTTAATTTAGAAATTTCTTAAGAAAATGTTCATTTATTTATGTTGAAAATCGAGGGCGTGACAACAAGGATGGTCAAGGAACTTACTGGCGGCTATAAAGTTAGGGTTAGAGAATGACCCGATCGAGATTTCGGCTGCTCAAAGGATAACTGTTATCAAATGCTTGTGACGTTGCTGCTGCTTGTGGTGGTTTCATTTGAAACTCAAGAGTCCAAGTGATAACTGTTATCATCTTGTCAGCCCTGCTAGGAATTTGATTAGCATTTGATTGTTACAAATTAGGATGGCAATGTAGTTGGGATGTTTTGATGCTTTCGCTCATACTCAGTTCTGTAA